>KZ451959.1:1871431-1882063 GCA_002786265.1 Apostasia shenzhenica
TACCAAACGCGCCATCTGGCCTATTTTGGATTGCAGAAGGTGTGGTGTGTTTTTTTAACCGCCCACACAAAATCTTTCAATTATAAATCACTTTATTTCAAAAACATCTAATACAAATGGAATATTAGAATTGAAGTATTTCGTATTTTAACACACTTTCTAATAGTAACATAAACATTCTTTCCCGCCATTAAATTTTAAAAAAATAAAATAAGTTTTTTTTTTCATTGTTAAAAAAAGAAAATCTTCTGAACCAAAGCAGTCATTTTTTTCTTTTTTCTAGGGAACATACATTGTAAGCATGCTTTTGGTTTTGCCAAGTTTTTACTCCATTTTTATTAGCTTTATTTTTGAGGTTCTAAGAGGAACTTAGACTCAAATTAGCCTAATTGGGGGCTCTAATTCTCTCTATTTGGGGTGAGTCTTTATTTGGGCTCAAGTTAATTATGGCTTTTGAAATTCTAATCACCTCGGTTTTCTACTTTTTCAAGTCATATTCAGGCTGATTGTTAGTAATCAACGAGTTGTTTTGAAAAAATTTTTCCAACCCTCACAGAGAGATCCGGCTGAATTGGTTAGGATCAGCCGAGTTGTTCTATTGAATTGTTTCCAACCCCTTAAGCAGAAGATCCGGCTGATTGTTACAAATGCAGCTCCGCGTACATTCTTTCTTAGCTTCAACCGTGGTGGATTACCCGTTGGATAAAGGACAAAAGTTGTTCCTTTTTACATGTTCATAGGGTCTAAGCACGCGAAATTATAGTTTTTCCCGTTATGTTAGGTTATCTCACCACCGAACTTGAGCTATTTTATAGCTTTTTTTGCAAAATTAGAAAAATGGATATTGTCTTTTCAAGCCTTTCTTTTGTCAGATTTTTTGGGGCTTTATGCTGAGTACTTTTTATGTTCTTTAAGAAGTTTTTTAAGGCTAAAGCTTATCCTATGTGGCACTGCTCACTTTGTTCAAATCTAAGCAAGTTTATAACTAATCTATTCTTAGCTATTTTAAATGAATATTTGCTGGGAGTGTCATTTTTCTTCAGATTTCTCATAACTCAAAAGTAGGCACTTTTAGTCCCTCCATGTATAAAGTAGGAAATGCTGGTACGGGCATTTTTTTTTATACATGGGCTTTAGTAATTTTTCTCACTCATGTCTGATTTCAAAAATTGCTTATTAACCCACTCTCATTGAGTTTGCATTTTGCATTTTTGTGTATTTGTGGTTGGGAACATTTTTCTCTGGCAGAAGGAAAAATCTTCTTTCGCCTCAGCTCTCCTAAGTATTCGCATTTCTCTCGCTTTGTGCTGCAAACTTGCAAAGCTCTAAAAGAGATCCATAGAAGAAAGAATTACTGATTTCTCAAGCATTCAAGGCTGTTTGGTGCACATGTTCTTGTAACCTCATTTGGCCTTCGACCTTTTTCATTGTTGAAATTTTTTATGCTTAATTCTCAATTTTCTTCTTTCCGCTTGAATTATTTCTTGACTAAGGAAAGCGCTTAAGTTTTTACAACTTGTTTAATTTTCAAGATTTGCTTATTTCAGCCTATAAAGATCTTACATGTTCTTTCTTTACTATATAACTTTGAATTTCCTTCAGCTTTCTATAAAATTGTATTTTATAAACCGTCTTTTGTATATTTACGAATTTTTATTTGGCAACCCTTGCATGCATAGAGCTTCTGCTTGTATTTTTTTTTTTGAATTCAAGTTGTATTCTAAGCTAGCAAGTCTAGGCATCTTTTTCCCATTTTTTCTCTGTTTTTCTCCTTGCGTGGAGGCTAGTGAAGATTGCTCGGCTTTTGTTTCGCTTGAAAAAGCCGTGGGATTTTGTATTGGTTTGTTCGGGTCTTGGTTCACTGGAAAAAGCCGGTTTGATTTTGTGGAATTCCCTTGAGGATCCGGGGGGGCGTTGGGGAGTGGACTAGGCGGGAAGCCGAACCACTATAAATCTCTTGAGCATTTGTATCTTTCGTCTCTCTCGATTTTCACTAAATCGATATATTATATACTAAACTAGATTTAAGTTTTCTCTTAAAACTCATTATTTTCATATTAAAATTACTATAATATATAAAAATTTAATTAGCCTAAATATTTTGAACTTAAGCGTCTTCCGCTGCACGTTGATTCTTCTTCTGTGCTCAATTGTTTCAATTGACCTTACTTACTGTATTGTCATTTCTGCACTGGTTGTATTTCAGAATTACCCTATCTATCTATTAATTTATAAAATTTAGATTGATATAAATTTAAATATCATACTCAAAATTATTAGTGTTAAAATAAATTTAATTAACTTTTAAGATTCCCAATTCACCCTCCTCTTGGGAAATACTTGGGCCAACACAACCTACTACCAACAAAAGGCATTCAACTCCATACTTTAGCAGTATAGTAGTTGGGTGCTATGTAGCCTGAGTTCCAGCCCTGTTTGGCGCGAGGACCAAAACAGGACCAAAATAGTACTAGTTTAAAAAATAACAATAATAATAAATAAATAAATTATTTTAATTATTCTACACAAATTTTAATATAAAAAATAATTTTTTATTTCACATACTCAATAATTTTTAATAAAAATATAAACTTTATTTCACATCTTAGATCAAAATACTCGATTTGAATATCTTGTTCTAGAATGTGAAATAAAGTTGATATTTTTATTTTAAATTATTGAGTATGTAAAGTAAAATAATATTTTTTAAATTTAAATTTGTGTAAAATGATTTAAAAAATTTATTTATTATTATTGTTATTTTTTAAATTAGTACCATTTTGGTCCTGTTTTAGTCCTGTTTTAGTCCTCGCGCCAAACAGGCTAAGTTGATGAAATAGTGGGGAGATTTGGGATGTGGAGTTTGACTTGAAGGAGACTCATCTACAGGTATTGTCAATATCATTAAAGTTGTTAAGGAGATTGATCGACAAAACACGTGATTGACTTTTGCTTATTTTTTAAGCTCTTTTAAAGAATATGGGATTACATATGTGCATATAATCTCTAACATGGCGGTTAACTAAATTGCTTCTTTCGCTTATTTTAGAGATGTCAATTAGAATAGGGGACGTCGTACCCAATTGAGTGTTGTAATATTTTTTTAAGAGAACTTTTGTGCTTAATATGTAGTTATGTACCAATCTTTTATATTTAATGCAAAATAGGTTAAAATTGAATTTCAATAAATCAATTTTAACTTACATGAACCATCCTGTTTGGCGCGATGACTAAAATCAGAACCAAAATAGTATTAATTTAAAAATAATAATAAATAAATAAATTTTTTTAATTGTTCTACACAAATTCTAATATAAAAAATATTACTTTACCTCACATACTCAATAATTTTTAATAAAAATATCAATTTTATTTTATATCTTAGATCAAAAGACTTGATCGATCCTCGCGCCAAACAGAGTCGTAGAGGATTTATATGATAAAGGACTCAGTTGAAGTAAATCAAAATTTAAAAACTTCATAAAATTGCAATCCAAGTCTCAGAACCTGGATGTAATTTTCTTTTTAATTATTGCAGAAATGTAATAATATTATTCTGCTGCACCCAAAAATGCACCCATCTGTTCACAGACGCCAGCGTGGTCCGTGGATGCACGAACAGAGAGCCGGGGATGGTAGCCGTAGCCCTTATGTGGGAATCTAAAACAGTAAAACGGGAGTAAATCAAGATTTCTGGCGATTAAATAAAATATTAAATTACGTAAAGGTTCTGTATGTTCTAAATAACTAATAAATTGGTCCGTTATCGTCACTTATACCGTCAGTTGAGTCTTTTCATTAAACTATCTATTATTTTAAAAGTAAAATGACTTATTTATTTACTATAAAAAAGATTTGTTTATTTTCAAGATATGCTAATTTATATAAAATATGAAATAAAAGTGGTAATTTTTATATTCTTATAGTACATTTGCAGGATTTTTTACTTTCTGAATTTTCTATTTTTTTGAGAATTCCTTACAATAAGAAAGATGAAGAATATTAAGATATTAATCATCTTAATAAGTAGGGACCTATAAATAAAGTATCCTTAAATTTTTTTGATAGCAATTTTTCCTAGAAATTGGTAAAAAAAGGAGAAAATTCAAAATGAAACGGGGCTGAGGGCCTGAGACTCGAGCAGGGTAGTTAGCTTCGCAGCGCCGGCACCGCTTTTATCTCGTCGGGACGGCGGTTGCGCCGTCGCATGTTCTTTTTCCGACGAGCCCTACGATTGACAGCCGCTCGCAGCCAAGCTGGAGAGTAAGCTCTCTGGACTGTGAAATTTCTCCTCATTGCGACGCTTGAGTGGATCTTGTTCTTTTCCTCTTGAGGGAGGTTTGAGCAAGGTAAGTATTCTCTTCCGCTTTAGATCTTTCCTTGCTCTTTATTCTTTTAATTTCTTCTTCTTCGGCCTAGGGATCGAGATTTTTTCTTGCTTGCTGGTTAATTTTCTTTAGCATTGGCTTGGACTTTTATCGTGATTGCTCTTTTAGTGGATTGCTCTTCGATTAATGCGGCATGTCGAATCTGCTCCTTTTTGGGGTTCCTGCTGTCAATGTGTTTCAGTTTCTGTCCGGATTATAGAATGTGGAGATTTCTTGTGGCTTTTAGATTGCATGCTTGCTTGTGCCTCTTTGAACCATTTTCGCCCAATTTCGAGGAATTTGGCGCACCGTTGGTGCTGATGTATGTTTTACTTTATATAGGAGTGCAGATAACGTCTGGCATTTCGAACTTGATTGCCTAGAGATTGTTCCCAGGGGCTGAGAAATCTTTTCTTTCTGTGTAATGATACGTCTTTCAAAATGATAGGATCGTTTCTTGCCAGATCCCTTGCGTAAGCAATTCTGCTACTTCGATTGCTCCTGTATTTTATTATGTAAGATGCGATCTAGTGGTAAAGAGCTATTTATGAACGAGGAACCGGAATTTGCTTCTTTCTTCCTTTTGTAGATTGGTTCTAGGCTATGCTTATCCAGCATATGAATGCTTCAAAACTGTGGAACTGAACCGCCCGGAAATTGAGCAGCTACGGTTCTGGTGTCAGTATTGGTAAATAGATAAAATAAATACCAATTGATACTAGCATTTTGCAGACTATGAGAGTAAATAATGGTTCTTATCACTGTTCTTTACCCCAATTTCAGGATTTTAGTTGCTGCATTGACGGTCTTTGAGAGGATTGCGGATGCATTCATCTCATGGTATGACGTACATGTTTGATGGGTATTCATCAAAAATAGTATTTATCTGTTGCTGTAGACTTCATTAAATTTACCTTGTCTTTTCTCTTTTTTTTAGGCTGCCTATGTATAGTGAAGCAAAGGTGGCATTTTTTGTTTACCTGTGGTATCCCAAGACTAGGGTAAAACTTATTTTCAGGAACAGCTCACCTTCATCTTATCAGAATTCAACTTGTTTGAAGTTACTGATTATGACAGGGAACAACTTATGTCTATGAAACCTTCTTCCGGCCATACATTGCAAGTCATGAGACTGAAATTGATCGCAACTTATTAGAGCTTAAAACTAGGGCTGGCGATGCTGCTTTCCTCTATGGGCAAAGGGTGGCAAGCTATGGCCAGACATGGATATTTGAGATCTTTCAATATATAGCCTCTCAAGCACCACAACAACAAAGAAGACCACGTCCTACTATGGTAATGATTAAAGGAAATAAGGAATCACCCCATCCATCCATTGTCCCCTAACCTCTTTGATGGTGATGGCTACTTTAATGTTTCCTTGCATTCATCTCTTTTCAGTTTAAGTTTCTTATGAAATTTTGATGTGCTTGATTTTGAAAGTTTTCTATTACTATTTAATGACATTTTCTCATTACTTTTATGAAATTAGTTAGGTACAAGAATTATTATAATTAGAGAAAATTTCATGCATATCATTCTGCAAAATTGTATTTATATATTAACCATAATTTAAAAATTGTTTACACTAGTTTCACCTTGTAATCTTAAATAGACGCTACTTAGGCTAACAACTGTTATGAAAAATTAGAATATGCATAGAATATTCCAATTGTAGGCTATGGTCGACCTGGCATTGTTCTGCAGCTACTCGGTTGCTGCTGTAATTTGGTCACCGCCGACCACCATACATTGGTTGCTGCTGTTAGTTGGCCACTACTGGCAACCACACTGGTGGTAGGTGACAACCATGCTGCCTGTTGCTAGCCACCAGACATCGTCACCTTGCTGGTAGTCACCACTAGAGTGGCATACATGTAATTGCTCCTATAAATTATTGATATGGTGGAATTGTGGAAGAATAAGGCTCCTACAGGAAACCTTGGTTGGTGGTTGTTACTCGCAAAAGCCATTTTTGCTATCCAAAGCACTTAATGCTTTGTAGAACTACAATTATAGTTTGTATGATAGTGCTGCTAAAACTTGTTGCAAACCTATCATCAATGTGGAACTTGCTTAGAAGCTCAATGGATAATATATTTTACGAGTTAGAATTTTGTTACCAGACCATTTACTATATTTGTTTATAGTCTTCAGATATTCTTTCAATTTAGTTCTATCGTTATGCCAAATTATGACTTGTAAAAGGTAAAAACATCTTCTACTTTTGCTTTTATAAATAGGTTTTGTTATCTTTAAGAAAATCATACGCACGAAGTTTACATGATACCATTGACTCTTTGAGCCAGGCCTTACACCAACTGCTCTTCGGCACACAAATCATGATATATTGCAAGTGTTTTATATGTTTTAGCTAACGGAAATTTAAGTAAGAATTTGATCTTATTCGATTTAGTATGATGATGTGAGAGAGCTCATGAGAGCGCAATAAAAACAAAGGATTCATGTGGCCAACTCTACCTAGTGGGATTAGGGCTTAATTTTTGTTGTTGTTGTAGTATGTGAGAGAGCTCATGAAGTGGTGTCAGAAACCATGATGAGGGGACAGCAGTTGGAGTGCATCCTTATGGCAATGTGCCCTAGAGCTCAGTCCTTCAATCCATTGAGAAGAGAGGGAATCCCTGGCCGTCTCCATAGCCTCGATGATGAAGATTGTTTCTTATTGAGGAAGACCAATGCCAACTTGGTTCAGCTCAGGGACTGCCGCTAGATGCACAAAAGAGGTTATTTTAGTCATATCAATTACTGATGAGCTGCCACTTTAACTATCAAGTTTCTATCTAATGCAAGTGAAGGTATAAGCATCGTTAGAATATATCCTTGATCCCAAGATGTCCATGTTCGAGAAGAGAAGCAATAGCTGATTCCAAAGTATGATAACTGCAGGAGTGTAGTTGGCTTATATCTCCTCTCTTTAGAGGGAGATTTGCTATCCCTCTTTCTAAGGAAGACTTTGAGACTAGAGAGGGTGCCGTTGAGACTTAAGAAATGTGCCCTCGAGATCTTAAGGAAGTCATCATTGAGGCTTAAGATAGGCGATCTCAAGCTCTTGACATCCAAGATCCATATTGACGACATTGACGGTGCATCAGATCTGATAACAAAACAAATGATGAATACAAGCATGATCCTCGTAGGAATGCGGTTGGCTCGGAACTCCTTTCATAAGTCAGGGGGGGGGAGTTTGTTGGGTTATCCCTTCTTACGAGGAGTAAGAATCAAGATACTCAAGAGGAAGGTCCTTGAGATATCAATTGCTCTAGAAGTAGTTTCTCGAGATGGTAGATCGTCGAGATGGAAGATTCTCGAGAAGGTAGGTTCTTGAGTAAGTAGATCCTCGAGATGACAAGACCTTGAGACTGTTGGTTCTCAAGTGGTAGATTCTTAAGAAGGCAGATTCTTGAGAAAGAAAACCCTCAAGATGTCAGATCCTTATTGGGTAGATCTTTAAGATTAGGAAGGCAATGTATAACTCGACTCGAGAATTCTAAGTATAGGTCATGAATTTGACCTATTTATTATAAGATTTGGATTGTACATAATCAGGTTAAGACAGGTTTGGGTTACATATTAGTTTTACAAATAGGTCAGATTGGCGGGTTAACTCGACCTATTAATTAATTAAGATGGGATCGGTTCATTGATCTTGCCTTGTTTAATAATAACGTCACGTTTGGGTTGAGGCATTCAGGTCGCGCCAGGTTCAGGTCAGGTTATACCTGACCTGCCACTCATTTTGTCACCCCTATTAGAGATGTCTATTGCTCTGGTTCCATGAGCAGTCAAATCCTAAATAAGAAAGATTCTTGATATGTGACATCTTTGAGAAATAAGTGGTAATTCTTGAGGTAGGACTTTGGAGGTTGTGTTTTCAAGAAATGAAAGTTCCATTAATGTACTGGATGTCGAAGAATTTTCTCTTCTCAAAGCAGATTAAAATTAGATTTTCCCCTTTAAGGCTTTAGAGATTTTGGGGATCGATGGTTTCTTATAAAGGTAAGTTCTTATCGTTAATTACTTATCTCCTCATTATAGGATGAAACTTTTGATTAGGGGAATAATCAACTTACTAAACTGATGGCACACTTGAGTGGATGGGACAAAGGAAGAATACTGTTAAGATCTCATAGTTCTATCGTCAAGGGCTTAACCATTAAAGTTGATTCATTTAAGCCAAATATATGGGAAGCTACAGAATGACCTGTCAAGAATGATTAGTTTTGTCATTCGGGGAAACTCTAATGAGTAGAGGGGGAAGCATGCACGATTATGCTGACTTATGGATTGGGACTCACATAATTACCATAGACATGTACACTTGAATTTGTGGGCCTAGTGTTGAAGAATTTAAGAGACTTAACACTTAAATAAATTTGAAAACCTTGGGTGTTTAAGGCATTTAGTGGTCTAACACTCTAAGGGGAATTTTGGATCCAAGTGTTGAGGAGATTTGAAAAGCTCAACCATTACATCAATTTGGGAGCCTTTAGGTGTTGAGTAATTTAAAAGGCTTAACACTACAGGGAGATTTGAATTTGAAACTTAGGTTTTGGGTTTTGGAATTTTGGTTTGGATTTGGACTTGGGTTTTGATTTTGATTTGGATTTTAATTTGGGCTTTTGGTTTTGGAATATAGATTTGGATTTAGATCAAATTTGGGTTTAATCAGGTCAAATAGATGAATTTGGATCAAATGGGTCAAATTAGGTTACCCCCATTGACCCCCTAGAAGCCCTTTGATGGAACAGAGGCCCAAGCTAATTCTTTTAGGAAGATTTACAGTCATATTCCTCACTTTTTCAATAGCATATTAAATTCTTTAATATTTTATTTTACAATTTAATCTCTCAAATCTTCTAAAAAAATACATATTTAAACTTTATATTGGAGCCGTGTAGCACGCTCAATTGATTAAAAGGGAGATTTAAAGTTTAAAACCACAATTGTTCAAGTTTTCGTTAATTACTGGGGCTGTAGCCTGTATGGCAGGCTCATTTCTCACATATAAATTTCCTTATTCTTTCCTCTTACGTTGCATTTATAAAACAAAACAAAATTTTCATTTTCAAAACTTTGTGATGCATTTCGGAATCTTAACAACAAAAACCTCTCTTTTTGTTGTTTGATTGAACAAAAACCTGTTTTGATCACTGAAGCAGAGGGAGCCAGTTCGCCAGAACCATCAAGTCCCAGCATCTCCAACGCCGCCTCCTCGTCAAACATCCACAGCCCAGCCGCCGCAGCAGCCGAATCGTGCTCCGCCGCCGAGCCCTGCCAAGAGCAAGAATCAAGAACCGGCGAAAGCAGCCGGAGCTCCCCCTTCATCTCCTTCCCCAACTCAGTCGTCGTCAGCCGCCCCCACCCAGCCAGCTGCTTCAGAGAATGCTCCCCAATCATCAACTGAAGGTGAAGTAAAACAGGTTTCTGTTACTGCCACCACCGCCTCGGCTGCCGAAGAGTCGAACCCTCCACCGCAGGAGACTCCCATGGAAGAAGCCATCCGCATGACTCGTGGAAGGTTGAGAAAACGAGCAGCTTCCTTCGGCCCCTCCACACGCTAAGCACAAGTAAATCATCTTATCTGTTATCTTCCTTTAGATGTGTTCTGCTTTCTGTATACTGGAGGAATATGAAGTACCCAGTAAGGTGAATTGTAGTAATGTTTGAACTTGAAACGCAGTTGATTGTTTTAGCTGGTATTTTATATTGGATGGATTTATATGTAGGATATGTACTTCTGTCAAATATTATATGAGCTTGTTTGGTTGGAGGATAAATTTGGGTAAGGAAAGAGAAAATATTTTATTTTATAGAGTTGATGAGAAAAAAATTTATTTTAATACTAGGAAGTGTGTTGGATGTGAAATAAAGTTGATTTTTAAGGTTAGAATTTGTGTTGAATGTAAAATAAAATTATTTATTCTTATTAAAAATATTAAAAAAATTACATTTTACATATATTTTAAAATAATTTAATTTAATTTTATATATTATATGCATATCAAAAATTTAAATAATTAATTAAAAAGAGACATATGAACTGAGCATAGATTATACTTAGGGACATCTTAATTTGTATATCATAGAAGAACATCTACAAGCCAATCAGCCATAAACTGAAGTTGGGCAAGAGTGAATCGAATCAAAAGCCTTAAAGCTAGAAAAATGACATACATATATATATTTACGTATGTAGGTATGTGTGTATGTATATTTCCAGTCGCCGGGAAGCCGAACTTCAGAA
>KZ451959.1:1894429-1915333 GCA_002786265.1 Apostasia shenzhenica
GTCTCATTACTTTGTTGGACAAATGAGCCATTATATACAATAATGTATATGTAGCGGGTATATTTAGGTGCGCGATATATATAAGACAATATTCACTTTACAATCTCACTTCACTACTAAGCAATAAAACAAATCTCAGAATTATTCAATAGGGAAAACAAGAAGTCACAAGCTAAATTAAGCATGCCAATTTAAATTATTTCACTGCTATTTCATCATTTAGATGCCCAGTATTAATTATGTTCTAAGCAATACATTCACATTAGACTTAAATTAGCTTAAGTTTACACTAGATTTAAAGTTTATAGTATAGGTTATATATAATATCCTGTAATCTCAATATATAGTTATTGTTCGTTTTGACTTTAGCATTTTCTAGGAGATCACCCATCTCAGTGTTACTTCAGCCCAAACACGCTTAACTATGAAGTTTTCTATCATTAGCCTCACGATTTTGCCCCAAAATGTACCGCTATCATTTGAGATCACATTATTTACTTATATATAGCTCAGAATCTCTTTCCTTTTTCGATGTAGGATGATTCATTTCTGCGCCCCTCTCACCACTTATTACTCGGCCTAGAAGCCTGTCAAGAACCGCACTTTGCCTCAGTGATTCATTCTCTTAGGAAATCACCCGGCGATCACTCCCCGCCCTCTTCGGCTATGGGCGTCACATTATAGTTATGCCTACCTGATGTTAGCGGTTCTCAAATTCTTCTACAAGAAATTTATTCTATAAAAGCTCTTCGGTATGTTGCAATCCAGCAGAGTGGAAGAAGCAGGAAATAATTAGAACTAGAGGCTCTTTTTGGCTTTGGCATTGGTGTGGCGGATAAAAATGCGTCCGAGCTATATAACTATATGAAAAAATATTTTTACATAATTATTTTTACAATTTGGTAAAGTATTACTAAAATTTGTAGTCAAAAGTTGTGTTGTAGCTAGCTCATTGCTGCACTTGATCAAATTACACATATATAATACTATTTGAATTATAAATTCTATTAATAAATAGCAATTTGTATTTTATTAATGTATTTTATTATACATCCCTACTAATGTTTGGCCGCAAATAAAGGAATTTTTATTAGGTCAGGCTAACCTGCCAGTGGATTGTGGAGTGGGGCAAGCGTCTTATGGCCCATGAGACTAATTGCACTTTGGCTGACGAGTGGGGTCTATAGAATAGGGATAATTAGTGATTGTGATATAAAATTTATTTATTTTAAAAAAATATATATAATTATTAACACGTAGTTCCAGCGCTGCATCCCTGCCGTACACGTAGCACCCAACTGGCTTTTAGGCCTCGGTTAAATCTCGGGCACGAGGGTTCAACCACACCTCGTCTACGACAAGCCAGGACCACCCCTAGTAAAGTCGATGACGATGTTACAAAGCGGTACCTGTCACAATCAGCCTCATCCGACCGCACCGTTTCTAGTACAAGACACTTTTTTCAGACCCGCAAATCAAGGATCCGGATACCCCGGTCATCACGAATCCCCAGGAGCAGTACCAATATTAAAAGATAGCATCCTTCTTTCGCGGCTTCCCGGCCCCTCCGGCCGCCGACAAGCTGCGCGAACCCAGAGCTTGTCACCTCCTTTCCTCTGAAAAACCAGGACAAAGCTAAGTACTCCAATGCCTACAAAAAGGCTGGAACAGTCCTCAAGCAGGGGGATCAGGCATCAAAGATCAAAAATCCAAGGTCCAAGAGAAAGAGACCACGAGAGTGGCCAGGGAGCAAACGGCCTCTCAGATTCTCCAACTCTCATTGTATTAGAGCCCCAACTGAGGAGCTCTCTCTTCCTTTTTTGTCTCTTTTAGAAGCATTGTATTAGCTTTCACGGCTACTTTCTCTCATTAGTGAAACTTCTTCGCTGATCGCTTGGTAGACGTAGGAGATTTCCTCCCAGAACTACCTAAACCTCAGTGTGCTCTCCTGGATGCCCCGAATTCTCTCTCTCTCTCTCTCTTTTAAGCCTTAACCATCGGGCTTATTCCGCGGCGCGCCGCCGTCTCCCAGAACTCTCCCTTCTGTTGGTATTTCTTGGGATCCCCTACATTCTACGTCAACAATAATATAAAATATAAAACTTTTTCGTCTTCTTTCATAAGAATATATCATAGTGATTCTGTGATGTTTGTGGTCAAAGAGGATAGGGAGTAATCGCCAGTTGATATCTTAAGAAAATGAATCACTTAGGCAAAGTGCGCTTCCTTGTAGTCTTCTAAGCATTTAAAAAGTAGTGAGAGGGGCATGAAAATGGATCGTCTCATATCAAAAAGTAGGGAAATCATAAGCTGTATAAGTAAATAAGATAATCTCAAATAGTAGATGCGCCTTTTAAAAAAAAATATGAAGCTAATGATGGAAAACTCTATAGTTAAACGTGCTTGGATTGGAGTACTAGTACTAAGATAGGTAACCTTCAGGGAAGCATTCAAATTACATATTTTCCTAAAGTCAAAATGGTCAATACCTCCACATTTAAATCATAGAATATAACACATTCATTCTCTACTAAAATGAACTGCAATTATTTTTTTATTCTATACCACAACTATTCAAGCAAAAATAACCCGCCATTTCTAAAATTTGTGTTCTTCCTCATTAAGCTTCTAAGCTTTGTGTCCGACTAACATATTAGAGAGACAGAAGGAGAGAGAAAGAGTGAGGAGAGGGCATCAAGTTGATTTAATATATAATTTATAATTTTTTTGATGTAATTTAAAATTGAAAAATTTTACTGGCTCAAATTGAAATTGTCTTAAAATTAAAAAAAAAATTCAAGTTGAACTCAATTCGCTAGATCAACTTGACATATGGCTAGCTTTTGTAAAAAAATATACAATATAAAATGTTAAATTATTTTTAATCATAAAAAACAGGCATCTTAATTTCCCATTATCAGGGGCACTATAATAAAATTTTTTAAGTAGTTCGTCTCAATGAGCTCCAGTTGCATTCCTACAAATTGCCAACGCTCCACAATCCACATGGCCCCTCTGTATTTAGAAATTTTATTTGTTTCGGCCGGCCGTCAGTGGACCGTCATGTCGACAATGAGTCTCACCCGGTGCTAACGTATCGCCCGTCTATTAAATTCAATAGTTTCTACTGTATTTGAGGCGCAACCTTAATTTGCCCCAAGGCAATAATTTCTCAATCAATTGGCAGTAAACAGTCGAGTAATTACTTAGGCCCTATTTGACGCGAGAACTAAGATCAAAACCAAAATTGTATTTGCTTAATAAACAATAATAATAATAATTAATAATTAATAATTTTTTTTAATCATTCTACACAAATTCTAATATAAAAAATTATTTTACTTCACATACTCAATAATTTTCAATAAAAATAACAACTTTATTTCACATCCTAAATCAAAATATTCGAATTAAGTATTTTGATTTAGGATCTGAAATAAAATTAATATTTTTAAGAAAAATTATTGAATATGTGAAGTAAAATAATATTTTTTATAATAGAATTTGTATAAAATAATTAAAAAATTTATTTATTTATTTATTTATTTATTATTATTATTATTTTTAAACTGGAACTATTTTGATCTTGATTTTGATCTGAGTCAAACATGGCCTTAAGTACTTAAAGCTTAGGTGGCAAGCAATAAAATAAAAGAATAATTACCTATATGCCACATCATTTAGCTTTATTTATATATTACTTATCATTTCTTAATTAATTATGTTATGCACACTCAAAACATTATAAAATTTTATATACACACACTTTAACTTATTTTTATTAGAATGAGTAATCATAATTTTCTAATTATAATCTAAGTATAATTAGGTTACAAAAGTCTGAGCCGTTCATTATATTATTTTAAGAATATTTAAATATATTTTGAGAGAAAATCATAAAACCTTGATGTTTAGGTGGTGGCAAGGGTAGAAAATATCTACGATATAAATTGATTTTAGGACATATCAGTACTTTAGTGTGGTGGCATTGATGAAAAAAATGTACTATTAACAGTAAAAATATAATTTTAATAATTTACTAATGATTTTTTTTAAATAGGTTTTGACTGATTTTTAACTCAAATGTGTATATATAAGATTTTATAATATTTTGAGTGTGCATAACGTAATTAATTAAAAATGAATGAGTAATGAATAAATAAAATTAAATGAACGCAATTAATTATCTCTGTTATGACGAGAAATCATCAAGATTTTTTACGTGAAAAACTGGCTGGGCGGAAAAGTCACGGTTCCTTTCGAGGAGGCTTTAAAATCACTAGAATCGCTTTTCTTTTTAGTTACAGTATGCTCAAAGGATTTTTTGGATCCTCCCTGAAGGTTGTTATAAAGAGATATATATACCCTTGTCTGCTTTGTCCAGTCACTTCAGCTGAATAATCTACAGTTCTAGTGACGGTCCATTAATGCCTACAGGGGGCTACTTCCTGACCCTTGCTGTACAATGTACGGATGGTACGGCCTGTCGGCGGGAAAGCATCTTCCTCTCCAAAGCATTACAGTCCTCAACGGTCAGGCACTTGTCAGTTCAGGTTTCTGCTTTTCGCCAAGATCTCTTCGGCGTCTGCTGTTCGGGATGGTACATCTCTTGTTCGTCGAGGAGGACTTGTGATGTCGCGTAAGCTCTCACATGGACGGTCCAGATAATGATGTGTGGATCCAGATGCAACATGTCCCCTCAATTGTTGTGAAGCGCAATGATGCGCGTGCCCGGTTGTCATGTGGGTCTAAGGGGTCTATATATACCTGTGAAGCGTCGGTCGGATCTCCTGTTGACCCGAGGAGAACTGGTGTGATGGATATATTCTCAGGCATTGCTAGGAGTCTTCGAGAAGAAAATCCTGGGATTGGAGCTCCGGCTAGACCAGATCAAGATGGCGTAAGGCGACCGCCTGTTTAGGAGGAAGCGCCGAAAAGGCCGAGGATCTGCCTTTCCAATGCAGGGGAAGGCGCACGTGTGGTGCCTAGATCTTCTCAGGGTGACACACGAATGGCCCCTTCGGTGGAGAACGCTATCATGGTGGCCGACGACGAAGTGCTGCCAAGAAAGGAGGGTGCGGAGGATCAGCCTTTCGCTCTGCCTCCGGGGATCCAGGATGCGCCGTTGCGGGAGCAAAGTACCGTGACCCCCGTTTCTTCTTCTTCGGGCTTTTCCGCTGGTCCGGAGACTTTGTCAGGGGGCAGTCAGAGAGGGCCTAGCTCGGGCAGTCTGAATGCGCAGTATTTTGCGCGCACCATTTGTTCGCACCTCGACTAGGTCAAAAGGCGGTTAGCCAGCAGGGGTCAAGCGGCAGCCCTTGAGTAGAAGATGGAGGAAGTTCTTTCTCTCCTTTGGAGACTGGAGCCATCTGAGGCGGAGAAAATGATTATGGACCTAGAGTTGAAGTGCGCTCGCTTCGAGGGCAACCTGGAGATGGATGTTGCCAAAATTAAGGAGCTGAAGAGGGAGAGGGTCATGCTGATGTCCCGAGTCGAAGAGCTGGAGGAGGAGAACCGCTGTCGAAAAGAGTTTGTGCGGGCAGTTCGGGGTCTGCTAGCAGAATCGGAGCCCGGACTCTCTCTGTAGTCTTCTTTTTCTCTCTTCCTATTTTTTTTGACAAGATGTAAAAGAATTATTTTAATGAGAATGTTCGAGATATGCGCTTTGTTTATTATTATTTTTATTATTATTTTTTTGATGTGACTGTTTGGGAAAAAATGAGGTGAGGTTCGCGCTGGTCCAGTTTGAACTTAGGTTTTAGGCGGTCTAGGTGTTAGTCCTCGGGGATCGAAATCGTCGGTTCCAAGGACTATAAGAGGGGCGAGGGGCCGACCATGGGTCCCTTCCACTCATTTCCTTCACTTGTTGCCTTGGTGTTTCAAAAATGGTTAAAAAGTCGCGCAGCAGAGCGAAGGACATGTGGGGAGACTACTATGCTCTTCGAGGTGAGCTCTGTGTCCTACCTCCACACACTTTCGAGACAGAGACGTTGCACGTGTGGGGGAAGGACCCAGACGTTGGTTTAGAGTATCCGTCAGAGGGTGCAAGGTTCACGAGCTCGCCGAAAGGGAAGATGGCAGTGTGCCTCCACCACTTGCGTCGCGGGCTGTTTCATCCCTTCCAGCCGGAGTTCGTGAACATCTTCAATCATTTCGGCATCGTTCCCATGCAACTCCCACCGAACACTGTCACTATGATCTACTGCCTTGCTAAGGAGCTACGGCGCCGGCAAATCCCTTGGGACATCGAAATCTTCAAGGCGGTATTTCGATGGGAGGCAAACCCTCGGCTGCACGGATGTTTTGTTTTGAAGGGCAGGTACTCCAGGTGTTCAAGGTTAGGAACACAAGGTTTGCAGATTGGTACAATAGGTTCTTTTTCGCCGAGCCCTGCGGAATGAGTTTCGTCGAGCCACGAAGGGTAGGTGAGGTGAGATTTTTGGGAGAGGGCATCGATTTTGAAGACCCACATTTTCGGGAAGTGGACGAAATCCGAAAACATGTACACGATGCAGAGGACTACCTGCGCGATCTCAAAGTTGACATGCGGGTTTATACAGGTGGGTTTTGGCAGCTCCTCTCTTCTTCTTTTTTGATGCTGACTCCGCTTTGGTTTGTTTGCAAGCCAGCCGGAGCTCAAACTGGGATGGTTCCGACTTCGACAAATAAGGAACAAAAGGGTTCCCCACGATCGGCTGGGGCCTTCTCATCGCGAAGAGGAGGCGTGCCGTATCCGGATCGGTGGTGGGAGCTTCTTCGGCGGTGCCTCTTGCTTTTGAGGCGGGCGTCGATGACCTGGCATAAGGAGGCCATGACTCAGGAGAGAAAAGCGAAGGAGAACGACCTTCTGTATTTGGAGTCGGAGCGTCAGCGTCACCTAGCCGAATAGCGTCTCTGGTAGGCGATGTGAGGTTTGGAGGAGTCCAGTCGCCGAGAAGCTGAACTTCAGAAGCTTCTGAAGGAGACGTTTGATCACTCTGAGCGGATTCGTGAGGAAGGGGTCTTCGAATTCCGCCAGTCCCTTGAGTTCAAGGCGCTTATCAAGGGGACGTTGGAGAGTTCGGTGAACATGCTCGGTTCTGCTCTCCTCGATCTGGGACTGGTGAGGCGTGAGGATCTCGAAGGGCTGGATATGAACGAGTGCATTCTTTCTTAGAGCCGTTCGTACTAGTGTCTCTTCTTTAAGATGTCAGTCAAGAGGATGGGGTGGATGTTCGCCTTTATTTCAAATATGAAGGCGGTCATCCCTCCTACTGAAGCCGAAATAGCGGGAGCCGTCGAGAGTGTTCGAGCTCCGGAGGATCCAACTCATGGGAAGGGAACTTCAGAAGGGACTTCGGAAGGGCCCTTAGTCGTTTCTCCACTTCGCTCGCGGGATCCACTACAGGATGTGCCGAGAACTCCTGGTGCTGACTTTGTAGTGGACTCCGATTCTGAGTTTTTCGAGGGGAGATAGTGACTTGTAGAATCTTTGTAACTTTTTAACTTGTTATTTGTAAAACAAATCTTTGTAATGCAAAGTTCTGCTTTCATTCTACATTAGATTTCTGCTTGTGAAACTTCTCTTTTTTTGTGGTTTGGTTTGATTGCTTGGAACTTCGAGAAGGGGAGTGCCCTTGACTGCCAGTTGCCTTGGCCCCAAGTTAGGATTTTAGGCCTGGGACTTCGAGAAGGGGGTGCCCTTGACTGGCAGTTGCTTTGGCGCTGGGTTAGGATTTTAGGCCTGGGACTTCGAGAAGGGGAGTGCCCTTGACTGCCAGTCGCCTTGGTGCTAAGTTAGATTTTAGGCCTGGACTTCGAGAAGGGGAGTGCCCTTAATTGTCAATCGCCTTGGCGCTGGGTTAGGATTTAGGCCTGGGACTTTCGAGAAGGGAGGCCAATGACTGCCAATTCGCCTTGGCGTGGGTTAGGATTTTAGGTCTGGGACTTCGAGAAGGGGAGTGTCATTGACTGCCAGTCGTCTTGGCACTGGTTAGGATTTAGGCCTGGACTTCCAAGAAGGAGAGTGCCCTGACTGCCAGTCGCTTTGTGCTAATTAGGATTTTTAGGCCTGGGACTTCGAGAAGGGGGTGCCCTTGACTGCCAGTCGTCTTGGCGCTGGGTTAGGGTTTTAGGCCTAGGACTTCGAGAAGGGGAGTGCCCTGGACTGCCAGTCGCCTTGACGCTAAGTTAGAATTTTAGGCCTGGGACTTCGAGAAGGGGAGTGCCCTTGACTGCCAGTCGCCTTGGCGCTAAGTTAGGATTTTAGTCCTGGGACTTCGAGAAGGGGGGTGCCCTTGACTGTCAGTCGCTTTAGCGCTGGGTTAAGATTTTAGGCCTGGGACTTAGAGAAGGGGAGTGCCCTTGACTGCCAGTCGTCTTGGTGCTAAGTTAGGATTTTAGGCCTGGGACTTCGAGAAGGGGAGTGCCCTTAACTGCCAGTCGCATTGGCGCTAAGTTAGGATTTTAGACCTGGGACTTCGAGAAGTCGCTGAGAGACTTGACTTTATAAAACAATGTGGTACATGGATTTTATGAATAAAACTTCCTGATGTCGTTGCCGCTCCAAGTCCTTGGCAGGAGAGTCTCGTCATGCCTTGATAGTTTGTAGGTGTTGGGGCCGAGTACATTACTAATGATGAAAGGGCCTTCCCAGTTAGAGCTGAGCTTGCCTAATGCCATATCTCGGCCAGCAGTGTTTTTTAATTTCAAGACCAGGTCGCCTTCTCGGAATGATCTCTTATGGACGTGTTTGTTGTAGTACTTTTCGATCCTTCGCTTGTGTTCTGCTTGTCGAAAAGCTGACAGTTCCTTGTCCTCTTCTAGGAGGTCAAGCTCGAGTCTCCTTGCACTATCATTTTATTTTTGCCAATCAATAAGAGCGGGTGAGTCGAAGTTGCTAGCATTTTCGACCCGGGGGGAGTAAATGTCTAACTCGATTGGGATGAGAGCTTCTCCCCCAAAAACGAGTGAGAAAGGCGTTTGACCCGTCGCTGCTGTTGGCGTGCAGTTGAGTCCCCAGATGGCCGTCGGGAGTTTGGCTGCCCATGATGAGCCAAATCTGACAATTCGCTTTCTCAGGGTGTTGATGAAGTTTTTGTTCAACGCCTCTGCCTGGCCGTTCGATTGGGGGTGTCTAACTGATGCAAAGCTTAGATTGATACCGCTTTCGGAGCATAGACTTCGAACGGCTCGGCTGGTGAAGGCGGTTCCTTTGTCGTAGATTAAGGAGAGGGGGACGCCAAACCTGCACACGAGCTGTGTCCATATGATGTTTCTAACCCCCGTGCCCTTTGGTTGTGCCATTACCTTCGCCTCAACCCATTTCGAAAAATAGTCCATCGCCAGCAGCACGTGGCACAGATTCTTTCCGGACTTTGGGAATGGTCCCAGAAAATTGAGGCCCCACATCGAAAAGGGCCAAGAGCTAGTTATGGGGTGTAACTGAGCTGCTGGTTGTCTAGGAATTTTTGAGTAGATCTGGCACTGGGGGCACTTCTGGCTGAATTCTTTAGCATCCTTCTGGAGAGATGGCCAATAATATCATTGGCGTAGGACTTGTTGGGCGAGGTTCCGTCCTGCGGTGTGGGTTCCGCAGTCTCCAGCGTGGATCTATTTGAGTACGGTTCTCGAGTCCTCTTCGCAGATGCATTTGGCCAGGGCCAGAGAATAGCATCTCCTAAACAATTGTTCTTGGGATATGATGTACCTGGCGGCTTTCAACCGGAGCCTGTGAGCCTTGTGTCTGTCGTCAGGGAGCTCGCCCGTCAGGAGATAATGTCGGATGTCATCTATCCAGCTTCCGGTATTGGAGTTGATGTCGAAGATTTCAGGGTCTTCAAAGGCGGGGGACAGGATGTTCAGTGCGCTGCCCTTTTCTTCTTTGGCGAGCTCGTCTGCCAGCGAATTCATCTCGCGGGAGATGTGGAACAGGAAAACCTGGGCGAAATGCTGGGGGAGAGTTTTGGAGAGTTGGAAATACCTCTTAAGCACTTCGTCCTTTGTTTGGTAGGATCCTATTAGCTGGTTCACCATTAATTTGGAGTCGCTGTAGAGATCGAGGTGTTGCTCTCCGAGTCCTTTAGCGAATTTGAGCCCAGCAATGAGGGCCTCATACTCGGCCTGATTGTTCGTGAGCTTGGCAATGAGTGATTGTTCGTGAGCTTGGCAATGAGGGCCTTATACTTCCCTGATCTTTGAAGTCGAACTTCCTAGAGACTGGTGAGGACGACGTCAATTCCTTGGACGCGTTCGCCGAAGTCCCCATCTACATGAAGGGTCCAAGGCTGTGGTTTCTCTGGGAGTTCAGGTTGTTTGGATGTTGTCAGCTCAGCAACAAAGTCGGCGAGCGCCTGGCTCTTAGTGGCTGTCCATGGGAGGAAGTCGATGTCGAACTCGGAGAGCTCCACCGCCCACTTTTGCAACCTTTCGGAAACTTCGGGGGAGTGGAGTATTCTCCGGAGGGGCTGATCCGTCATCACCTTGACGGAGTGAGCTTGGAAGTAATGGCGTAACCTGTGGGCGGCAGAGATCAGCGCAAAAAAGAGTTTTTCGAGGGGAGGATACCTCACTTCGGCACCGTGGAGGATATGGCTGATGTAGTGGATCGGGTGCTGTCGGCTAGCCTCTTCTCGAACAAGTACTGTCGATACTGAATTGTAAGTAGCGCTGAGATAGAGGAGGAGATCTTCGTCTTGGATTGGGGCGGAGAGCAGTGGTGGTGACAACAGGTACTCCTTCAAAGATTGGAATGCTCTCGCACAGTCTTCACTCCACGTCTAGTTTTCTCCTCGAAGAATCTTGAAGAAAGGGAGGCAATGTTCGTCGGATTTTGATATGAATCTGCTGAGCGTCGTGACCCTTCCGTTCAATTTCTGTATGTCCTGAACCTTTTGAGGTGGTTTCATCTCTTGTATGACCTGTATTTTCTCGAGGTTCACCTCAATGTCTCTAGCCGACACCATTTGTCCCAGGAATTTATCATATGACGAACCGAAGATGCTTTTGAGGGGGTTGAGCTTGATGTTGTACGTTCGGCAAGCGTCGAGCATTTCACGAAGGTCTTCGATGTGTTGCTGCACACACTTGCTTTTTATTAATACGTCGTCGACATATGCTTCTATGTTCTGCCCTCTCTGATTTTTGAACACTGTGTCAATCATGCGCTGATAGGTCGCACCTACGTTCTTCAAACTAAAAGGCATCACTTTGTAGCAGAATGTTCCTGGTCGGTGATAAATGAAGTGTGCTATTTGTCGTCTTCGGTCATTCGGATCTGATGGTAGCCTGAGAAAGTATCGATTAAACTCATCATTAAGTACCCTGCCAAAGAGTCGACGAGCCTGTCTATTTTCGGCAAGGGGTAGAAATCTTTCGGACAGGCTTTATTTAAGTCTGTAAAGTCTATGAACATCCGCCATTTTCTGGAATTCTTTTTCACTACCACCACATTTGCGAACCATGACAGGTAGGTGATTTCGCTGATGAATCTAGCAGTCAGGAGCTTTTCAACTTCTTCTCGAATCGCTCGTTGTTTTTTGCCATCGAAGCTTCTCTTCTTCTGTCTGACGAGGGCTACTTCTTGTATGAGGCTTAGCCGATGTTCGGCTACGACCCTATCTATCCCTGGCATGTCGCTAGGTTCTCAGGCAAACACATCGAATTACTCAGAAAGTAGGGCCGCCAGAGCGGGCTTTTTTATTATCAAGAAAATCGCTAGAAATGAGTACAGTTTTTCCATCGGCGATGGTTACATGGTCGTTTTGTTCGACCGGCGGTAAAGCGTGGTCTCTGGGGTCCAAGTGCTCTGTGTAGAGGCGCACATTTATCTCGAAACATTTGCTAGCGCTGGCCTTGTCCCCTCTGATAGTTACGATGCCGAACAGTGTGGGGAACTTTACACACAGGTAGTACGTAGACGCGACCATTTGGAATGCCGCCATTGCAGGGCGTCCTAGGATTGCGTTGTAGCCGGAGGGAGCATCCATGACGATGAAGTCGATCTCCCTTTCTAGTCTTCTAGGGCCCTCTTCGAGAGCGACACGCAGGGTGGCGTATCCTGTGGGTCGGTAGATGTTGCCGAAAAGCTGGAGATCGTCATAGATGGGGGAAGAGGCTTGCACGGACCGACTCCCAACTCATTGAAGGCGCAGAGATATAGTATGTCGACTGAGCTGCCGGTGTCGACCAAAGTTTGGTGGACATCACAAGCTCCGATTTCGACGATGACAACTATGGGGTCATCGCGGTTTGCCCCACCTCTAGGAAGGTCTCTTACGGTGAAGACAATGTCAGGCAAAAAAAGGGGGAGTTTGACTGTGCATACCTCCCGATGTCTTCGAGCTCTGAGACCGCTGTGGTAACCGAAGATTGAAAGGACGGTCTTCTTGCCGTTGGCTTTCGACGTTGCTGGAGTCGAAGAGGTGATCACCCGGGGTTCATCGCATGGAAAGAGCGGTCGCGCCGCTTTCGGCAGGGGCCTCTTGATCCTCTTGTAGCCGGTGAGGTAGCCACTCTCTATATACTTGTTGACAAGTGCTCGAAAAGAGAGGCACTCGAAGAGAAGTTGGCCGTAACGCTGGTGGAACTTGCAAAACTTTGTGGGGTCCTTACCAGGTTGCGGTGGCTGGCGTTCGCTGCGGCTTTTGATGAAACCTTTATTGCTGAGGATCGAAAAGATTTCTTCGATGATGTAGACCGAAGTGGCGGGACGTGGGGACTCACCCTCGAACTTGCGCTTCCCGTGGGAGGGTGAGAAATTCCGGTCTCGAAAGCTCCTCCTGGGAGTGTTCGAGTCCGTCTTAGGAGCCTCGCCCTTCTTGGCCTGGGGCGAAGCGATCTCCTACTTGGCTTTCGCCTTGAGGGCCTTTGCATCTTCCAGATGGATGTGTTTTTCGGCGCGAGCCCTCACCTCCATGAGCGTCCTCGGCACGTCGTCGACGAAAGAGTCGTACAACTCCCCGGGCAGAATGCCGTGGACAAAGATCATGGTCGATCTATCGTCTGTAGTGTCCTTCGTCTCGGCATTCATCTTCGAGAACTGGTCCACATAGTTGCGGAGCGATTCATCCGGAGCCTGTCGTATCAGCCACAGCTCGTGGATTGTTCGTGAGGTAGTCCTTGATGTTCCGAATCTGGTACGAAACTGTTCGGAGAACTGTAGGAAGTTTGGATGGAGCCTTGGGCACTTCATCGAGCCAATCCAATGCCAAGCCCATCAAAGTATTCCTGAATAGACAACATTTGTAGGCGTTTGAGACAGGGTCGCTCATTGCCAGAGCATACTCGAAGCGCTTCACGTGCTGAGCCGGGTCAGTGAGGCCGTCGTAGTCGCCGACTCAAGGTGCCTTGTAGGCGCGCGGCGCCAGCACCGCCATTATGGCGGGTGAGAATATTGTATCCATCGGAGGAGCAGGTGGGTACACCTCAGGCCGACTTTCGGTGGCAGCATGGGTGCTGGTCTCCTCAGTAGGCAGTTCGATGCGCTCTGCGCCCGGCTACGGAAGCGGGCCTTCGTGGGGCAGAGCTAGAGGAAGGGGTCTCGGCTATTGAAGGAGGGTCGGTAGGTTGGCAAGGAAAGTGTTTATCGTTTGGGTAAGGGTGGCGACCGTGTTCGTCAGTGTCTGAAGCTGTCGGTCGTCCCTGGTAGAATCGTCCTGGGGTAGGCGAGCCGCCTGTTATTCGCCAAGTGGTGGAACATTTTTGCCATGAGTGTTCTCCATGGGTGTGAAAGGATCGGGTCTGATCTTGTGTGAGGGCAGCAAATTGTTATGACGAGAAACAATCAAGATTTTTTACGTCGAAAACCGGCTGAGCAGAAAAATCACGGCTCCTTTCGAGGAAGCTTTAAAATCACTAGAATCGCTTTTCTTTTTGGTTACAGTATGCTCAAAGGATTTTTTTTGGATTCTCCTTGAAGGCTGTTATAAAGAGATATATATACCCTGGTTTGCTCTGTCCAGTCACTTTAGCCGAATAATCTACAGTTCTAATGACGATTCATTAATGCCTACAGGGGGCTACTTCCTGACCATTGTTGTATGATGTATGGATGGTACGGCCTGTCGGCGGGAAAGCCTCTTCCTCTCCAAAGCAGTACGGTCCTCAACGGTCAGGCACCTGTCAGTTCAGGTTTCTGCTTTTCGCCGAGATCTCTTTGGCGTCTGCTATTCGGAATGGTACATCTCTTGTTCGTCGTAGAGGACTTGTGACGTTGATGCCGCGTAAGCTCCCACGTGGATGGTCCAGATGATGATGTGTGGATCCTGATGCAACAATCTCTAAAATAATATACTCAATATTCTTCTAAAAACTCCATGTATTAATTGAGGGCCATGCCCGCATCGATCGTCGCCCTCCACTCTCCAAGGCGTTCCCCACCTTCTCTCCTCGCTTGCAACGGCCGTACTCTCATCCTCTCGCACGCAGTGCTCCTCCTCGTCCTCCTCCTTTGGACCGCCAAGAGGGCAGGCTACAGTGGCTGGGCTGCTGTCTCTCTGGATAGTACGGATGTGATTGAATCGTTTATTGTTCTCCTCCATGCATTGTCCGACCACAATCATGACAACCGATATATCCAAAGTCTCCAGTTAATCTACCTGCTGAGTGTCGAACAGCAGCGCTACTTTTTATTTGATTGTGATCACATGACTCGCATCAGATTTAGTGCCAAAATGTTTTCTTTCGAACGGGGATCGTGGAGCAAATCATTCACTGCAGAGGCAGTGATCTTTACTGCTCATGGCGCATACATGTGGTATTCCTATCTCGGACCCGCCGTACCACCCAGTTGATCTGATGTGTCGTGCGCTAATTGGCTTGTGCACCATGTGCACCGGTGCACGCAAAAAATTCTCGTTGATCTAGAGCATGGCTCCCATAACTAGTGCACACATAGATTAAATAAAAATTAAAGACCCCTCTTTCTACTTGTAGATCCACTTAATTATAAGTAGATCCATCAAACAATCAATCTATCTATCTATTTATCTGTGCACCTCCCACTATCTGTTTTTTGCATGTGATTAACTTAAGGAAATGTTTGTTTTATTATTATCTTAATATTATATTATATAATTTATATATCATATCTAAATATCATGACATATAAATATATTTTTTAATTAATAATTTTATCATTTTATATAACTTTATCTGTAGTCATGCAGAAGTTATTTTTTAATTAATAGTTCTATACCATTTTGTATAATGTTATTTATAAATATTATTAGATCAAAAAATTATTTTTTCTAAATAACACATCATAACACTAAAATGACATTGAACCAAATCACCCTTAAAAATAATATTTAAATATCATAATATTTAGATAATATTATATAACAATAAAATAACATCAAATCAAGCTTCTCCTGCTGAATTCATTTAGACTCTACTGTGAAGCTCTTCACATCAGAGACGAGATTCTTGATATGATAATATATATATTCTCCTTATGTTTTCTTTTGAATTTCGTGTTCAGTATGTATATTTTAATTACGGTGTTGTTTAATTTTTTTAATTTAACAGTTGATATTTTCATGATTAGTTAAAATTGCGCTGAAATTGGAATTGATATGTTAGAAACAAATATTATTTGAGAAATTTGGAAGGCAAATGCTTGGTCTGTGATACATAGGCCTGTAAATGGGTCGGATCTTGATCTGATCTGATCAGTGATCCGAACCGATTATCTTATAAAACGGAATAAATTTTTGACCCGTACGATTATTCCGAAAAACCGACCAGCTTCGTTTAAGTATTGCCGGGTCGGATCCGGGTCGATGCTGATCTGACCCGAAAAAAATCCGATCCGGAATTTATAAGTATGAAATTATTTTACGTATTTATATATTTATTATTTAATTGTTATATTAATTATTATTTTATTTTATGAAAGTTTTGAAATATGACTGAGACCTATAATTATTAAAGAGATTATTGCAAATTATTTTAAGTGTAGTAACTAAGAAGTGCTTGCATTGTGAAATGAGATAAATAGCTACAAATATTTTTTACTGTTAAGATAAAATATTTAGTGCTAGCTTTAACAGAACTGCATTTTATTTTTTGTGTAATATTTTCATTTTATGTTTTGTAATATTGTAATATAATGCTAATGTCAGTGATATGATCTTTAAATGTTTATATATTATTCTTATATCTTCTACTATAATGAATTTATATTGTAAATTTTAGTGATCAAAATTTTATTTAAAAATATAAGAATATATATACAACTAAAAGTTGTAGTCATTGAAAAATAGTGTTAAATTATGTAAAAAAAAGTTACGAGTCGACCCGAAATTCGATCCAAAAATTCGAACCGTGGCGGGTCATGGAACGGATCTGGGTTGACCTCGATCCGATCCGATTTTTAATCCGATCCGGATATATTGGAATCGGATCCGGGTCGGTGTCAACCCGATCCGGATCCGATCCGTTGACATGCCTAGTGATACATATATTACTTTCTCTATTAACGCTTTTGATTCACTCTCATCATTTATATTTTATTGTGGGTTGTTTGTCGATGATCTTCTACGATATACTAAGATGTCTATTATCTAAACCCGTCCCAATTAACAGCTCATATATTTTCGACATAACAAAATCGAGTTAATAAAAATTTGGGAGAATTCCTATAAAAACATTGAAGAGAATTATGTATATCATCTTTAAAAAAAAGCTTTTTATTCTCTAAACTCCTAAAATTACATAGTTATATATTTTATTGCATACTTTAAATACATAATTATAAATTTCCTCTTTTATAATTATACATAATGACTACAATCCTTATCATAGAAAATGAGACATTGGCTTAGTGGTAAGTGGGGCTATCAGATGGATGGCATGACATTGGTGGGACAAATATATTGTAAGTTTTAATTTACTATTTCTTATAGTAATCTATATTATATTTATTGGTTATATATAATGTCTATATGATACATATATATTATCTCGCTTTAAAATTAGTGTCACATATATGTATGTCATTTTCTATTATTTTAGCATCCTGTAGTTTTTGTCAACTCAGTCTTGAAATCAGTAGACTGATATTTTTAATAGCAGGTACTAGCACTGTGATAGAGTATAACAAAGGGAAAAATTAGAAATCTTTGAGGGACTTTATTACATTGTATTTAATATTGCACTTTTTGTCTCATCTATAAAAGGGACTTTTGGTAAATGGATATAATATAAAACTTATGTTTAAGTTGTGAACTGCCGTGTGTGTGTATATATATATATATAGTATATGTACTATTAAAACTAGGTAATTATAATTGGTTGTTTAATAGTATTAATCTTATTTGATCTTGGAAATTATATTGTTCATTGCTTTCACCCGTTACTCTATAATGAAAGAGGTGAATAAGACTGACGTAGTTTAGTGTTTTTGATGATTGCTGTGGGCATGACACCGAGACCTAAGGCTCTGTTTTGGCGCGATGATCAAAACAGGACCAAAATAGTATTTGTTTAAAAAAATAAAATAATAATAATTAATTAATTATTTTAATTATTCTATCATAAATTTTAATATAAATAAATAATATTTTACTTCACATACTCAATAATTTTTTAATAAAATATAAATTTTATTTTCACATCTTAGATCAAAATACTCGATTTAAATATTTTGGTCTAGAATGTGAAATAAAGTTAATATTTTTATGAGTATGTAAAGTAAAATAATATTTTTTATATTTGAATTTTTGTAGAATAATTTAAAAAATTTATTTATTATTATTATTGTTATTTTTTAAATTAGTACCATTTTGGTCCTATTTTGGTTCTGTTTTAGTCCTGTTTTGGTCCTCATGCCAAACAGGGGTGCTCTCACATATCACTGCGTTGGGCTTATATATATGTTAAGTTAGGACATGTTATTTAAATTCTTTAATCTTTAAATAAAATATTTTTTTCATCTCATTTCAAAATTGAGATTATATAATTTGAACATGAGACCACTCAGTCATGAAAACTTCTTTCCCCACCACACTATTTTTTTTTTCAGCCACATTTGATCCTAACTAATATAAAACAAATTTAAGCTTATTATTATTATTAGTTTCTTGGCTTATGAAAGTCATTATAGTCATCCAACTGAATTATAGATAATTGAATTCACCAAAATAAAATTTTAAAATAATCTTTCGTTTAAATAAGTTGTTTGTTTTGTTAGATTTTTAAAATAATAAAAATAGGAAAAAAGAGAATTAAGAATAATATTGGAATTAAAATTAAGTGACATTTATTATAATTTATAATAGGTAAATTACTAAGAGGTCATTACATTCTACTCATAATTAAATTTTAATTCATATTTTTTAAAATTATTTATTTACGTTTTTGAAATTAGGAATTTAGAATTTAAAATGATTACTTAAAAGAAAGAAGAAAATAGAGAAAGAATAGATTGTTATAATTTTATTTTAGAAATTTAAGTAAAATTTTTTTCAAAAAAATATAAAATAAAATATAATTATAAATAAACAATAATTACGTACCAATAATTTAAATTTATGATCACCTTCAATCACGAAATTCGTCATTATTTTTTTTTTTTTTTGATAAAATCTTACAAAGTACAACAAACTTAAAAAAAATAAAATTACACTGAAAGTCCATCTTATACATGAACATTTTTTCTCAAATGATGACTTGAAATTCATCATTATTGTTGAACCCACAGCGGTGGCCGTGAGGCCGCCCACAAAGGAGACAGCCATTAAGTAATTGTACTAGCCGCAAACAACTATGCATGAGGTAATTTTTTGCGTGGGGAATATTACACATAGGCCTTAAAATTTAGACCGAATTATACATTAACCCTGTTACTCTTTTATTTTGAAAATGACTTGAAATTTGTCATTAAACCTTAACTAAAGTTTATTAGCCTTTTTGAAAATATTTTGTTTATAATGTTACGCTTGTTTGTTTTATTATAAAAAGAATTAATAGCAATTAAATTCTTTTAATTTGCATCTATATACAATTGGGTTTTTCTAATTTCTAAATTAATCAAATAGTTCCTCTAATTTAAGATATCATTTAAAAAAAGTCTAAATAAACTATTTTTTATATTTTAATATTCATCATTATTGTAGCTATCAAATTTTCAATTAATATATCATTATCTGTTAAAATAAACAAATAATAAAAATATAAAAAATTTATCATAAGCGCAAAACCAACCTGTTAGAATTAGGCCCGTCAGTCAACGGATCGAGTTCGAGTCAGATTGATGACGACCCGGATCCAAATTTATATATATCAGATCGAATTATATATCGGATTGACTCATGGTCGATCCATATCATATAACTCAAGTTTTTCAGATTTAATCCATTTACAATAAAAGTAGTTATTTTTAAGTAATTTTTATAATCAAACTTAAAACAATATTAAATTTATTGAAAATAAAATAAGAAAAAAATATTATATTTTATGAATTAATTAAATATTTTAATATAAAAATCAGTATTTGTAATATATATACATATATATTGTGAAATATAAACTGAGCATTATAAACTATAATTTACTAATATAATCTGTGAGAATTTTTTATTAATTAATTATAGTAACACTCTTTATTTGAGCCTTCCAATAAAAAGATTATTAGCTATAATATATTTTTTTATAATAAATTAGACTATATAAACGGATCAGATTTTAAACGGGTCGGATCAATGGTGATCCATATTCGATATATTTATTTTTAAATGGATTGGGTCAGTAAATGGGGCGGATTGACAATTAAAAAAAATCATTTGAGAATTTAATCGGATCAGAACTCAGATCGAATCGGATCATAATTCGATGCATTGACAGGCCTGGCCATCAGAGAGAAACTGGAGCTCATTGCTGCAAATACAGGAATTTTTATTAGGTCAGGCTAACGTGCCGGCGGATTGTGGTGCGGCGCACGCTCATGAACATCTAGGAATGCAAAAGGAGCTCGTTGTGAAGAAATCTTTAAAAAATTTCATTTTAGTGCTGGCTGTGGTGAAAAAGAAACTTGATTTTTAGGATTATTTAATTTTCTTTTTTATTAAAATAATTAAAATTTTTATATTTTATATTTTTTGTACTAAGGCTATTTCCCAGTCGAGTTCGAGCGAGATAAGTTCAACTTGAAATTGAATATTTTAATTTTGAGTAGATTTTTTTTTTTAAATTTTGAGTTAAACCTAAAAAATTATAAACCACATATTAAATCAACTTGATGCTCCTCCTTTATCTTTCTCTCTCTACTTTTGACTCTTCAACATATTAGTGGAACACAAAATTTATAAGGGTATTGCAGAAGGTAAATTTCAATAATAACAAATAATTTCAATAATAACAATTTGTTTTGCTTGAATAGTTGTCGTATAAAATAAAAAAGAGCAGTACGTTGCAGTATATTTTAGTAGAGAATAAACTGCTATCAGATATTTTTATGAAAAATATTAAAAAAAATTACATTTTACGTATATTTTAAAATAAATCAATTTTATTTTACATATTATATGCATATCAAAAAATTAATTAATTAATTAAAATTAAAGAGACACATGAACTGAGCACAGATTATAGCTAGGGACATCTTAATTTGTATATCATAGAAGAACATCTACAAGCCAATCAGCCATAAACTGAAGTTGGGCAAGAGTGAATCGAATTAAAAGCTAACCTTAAAGGTAGAAAAGTGATATACATACATACATATATATATATGTATATATATGTATATGTATATATGTATATATATATGTATATATATATATGTATATGTATATATGTATATATATATCTGTATATGTATATATGTATATATATATCTGTATATGTATATATGTATATATATATGTATATGTATATATGTATATATATATATGTATATGTATATATGTATATATATATATATGT
>KZ451959.1:1924918-1946543 GCA_002786265.1 Apostasia shenzhenica
ATAAACTGAAGTTGGGCAAGAGTGAATCGAATCAAAAGCCTTAAAGCTAGAAAAGTGATATACATATATATATATATATATATATATATATATATGTATGTTTGTAGGCATGTGTGCATATATGTGTAAAATTAAACATCAATGTAAAAGGCCAATGTACTGAACTAGAAAATCAAAAGAAACAATAAAGTTATTCCTCAGTTTATCAAGAGTCTCTTTTGCGCTGAGAAAAGATAAGACGTACATATTGATAGAGATAGCGTAATACAAGTGAACCCTTTGAATTTGATTATTACAAATAAGTCGCGCGCATGAAAAACTATTTAAAAGTGGGAAGTGCACAGATAGATAAATAGATTGATCGATCAATCAAATTAACCGGATGGGGAGCTGCAATTTTTGTTTAATGATCTGTCAACCTATATATCTATTTATTTTATTGAGCACATGCAGTTAGTTAGTGGGGTCGTCATTTGGTACGACTATAATGGGTATGATGGCGGCGACATACCGGAACAGTTGCCGAGAAGAAAAGATCGTTGCCTCGAAAATGAGGGTCTCCATATTCGCATTGTGACGATGCGAATCGGCGAAAAACACAACACGCCACATTTGATCACAGTCAGATAAATGGTATGGCTGATATTCAGCCAGAATCACATATCGGAAGATCAAGGCTTCCCAATTGTGCCATTGATGGTTCAGGTTGTGGGCCACCAACGCCAGGGCGACGAGGTTTTCCACTATTAAACTATTCGCCGGGAAATCTGTCCAGACGCAGCTTGCCCTCTCGGTGGCACAAAGAAGGAGGAGGAGGAGGACTGCTGCATGGGAGAGGGTGAGATGGCCGTTAATGGAAGCCATGCATGTGATGATGATCAGCGAGCGAGGGGAGGAGACCGAGAAGGTGGGTGAGGCCCTTAAAATGGGTTTATCTATTGCTTGCTAGCTGGGCTATGGCCGTTAATGATGGAAGCCATTTGGCAGCAAGGTAGAAACGCGTTGGCTCAGGTCCGAGCAGGAGAATGTTCTTAGCGCAGGAGAATCTAGAGAATTTAATTTTTCACTGCTGCATTGATGCTTGCGAAAGTCTTTAGATTGCTGAAGCAACATGAGCCAGATACTGCAGTCTCAGGAGTTGGACGCACAGGCTCTGTTTGGTAATAGGAAAAAAAAGAAGATTTAGTTGAAATTTTTAGTGATTTTTGAAAAATGTGCATGATGTAAAATAAATTAAGTTGATTATATTAAAAATTATATATGATGTGAAATAAAGTTGATTGATTTATTGAGAATTGTGTTGGATGTAAAATAAAGTGATTGTTTAATGTTGGAATTTGTGTGAGATGAGATATAAAATAATTTTTTAAGTTTTTTTAAAATAAATTTAAGATTTTAATCATGGGTAATTTTAGCCATGATTTTTAATCCATTGCCAAACAGAGCCACAGAATAAATCGTGGGATAATTAACTACGTGTCACACAATTTAACTTTATTTATATCTTATTCATCAATTCTTAATTAATTACATTATTCACACTCAAAATATTACAAAATCTTACATAAACATATTTGAGTTAAAATTTAATCAAAAATTATTTGAAAAAAAAATATTCTGTTAGTAAATTATTAAAATTATATTTTTACTCTTAATGGTATATACTGATTTGTCCTAAAATCAATTCACATCGCAGATGTCTTCTTCCTTTGCCGCCACTTAAACATTAAGGTTTTAGGATTTTCTCTCAAAATATAATTAAATATCCTTAAAATAATATGATGAATACCTCAGATGTTTTGTAATTTAATTATAGAAATAAGTTAAATTGTGTGTATGTAAGATTTTATAATATTTTGAGTGTGCATAGCATAATTAACTAAGAATGGATGAGTAAGACATAAATAAAACTAAATTGTGTGGCATGTAGGTAATTATCCCAAGATTCTAACATCAGGCGCACTATAGGGATAGGCCTCAATCCAACTTTAAAAAGATCAGTGGCGGCAAGCGGGAAGTAAATCAATAGGGTCGCTTTCCTAGGGCTGACAATTTTATTCGAAAATCGCTCGATAAAAAATTCAACTCGAAATAGATTTGAGTCATTTCGAGTCAAGTTTCGAGCTATTCAGTGTACTCGAAATTATTTCGAGTCGATTTCAAGTTTGGCTTGACTTGTTCAAAAAAAATCGAGTTGACTCAAAATAAAATTATTTATTAAATTTTTTTATTACATTATGAAAGAGTGGCACATTGAAAATTGAAAATGAAAATATTTTTTTCTTTTGCCCTGTTTGGCGCGAGGACCAAAACAGGACCAAAAATAGTACTAATTTTAAAAATAAAAATAATAATAATAAATAAATTATTTTAATTATTCTACACAAATTTTAATATAAAAAATAATATTTTACTTCACATACTCAATAATTTTTAATAAAAATATAAACTTTATTTCACATCTTAGATCAAAATACTCGATTTGAATATTTTGGTCTAGAATGTGAAATAAAATTGATATTTTTATTTTAAATTATTGAGTATGTAAAGTAAAATAATATTTTTTATATTTGAATTTGTGTAGAATGAATAAAAAATTTTATTTATTATTATTATTATTGTTTTTTAAATTTGTACCATTTTGGTCCTGTTTTGATCCTGGCGCCAAACAGAGAGCGAGAAAATAAGAGGCAATAAATACTAATAGTTTAGCTTGATTTTTTTTTTCAGGTGCAAAGACTGGCCTCCAAAAATCCCAATGACAATATCTTAAGATCTTAATTGTAGCATTATATTGTTTTTAAAGTGTAAAAAATGGACGAATTCATCATAAATCATACTCTCCTTCAGTAATGGTTACCATTCAATCTCTTACAATTACCCTCTATGGGCTTATTTGATTAGCCATTAAATTTAGATAAAGAAAAAATATTTTATTTTATAGAATTGATGAGAAAGAAATTTATTTTAATATTAGGAGGTATGAAATAAAGTTATTAAAATTTATAATAAATTTTAAATATTATTAAAATATTAATTTACAAAAAAATGAGTTTTAGCCAAACAAGCTCTATGATTTGTCTCAATTCAACACAGGAATTGAGAACTCATGAGTCGCTCTAGCTCAGGTAACCTCGTATCTTCTTATTAGGTTCCCCCCACTATCGGGTTAGATTAAGGTGAATTATGATATCGAGATCAAGAAAGATGGCACAACTGGAGCAGGAATAGTTGTTCATGATGCATATTCAAGCAGCCATAGTGGTTAAGAGAATTGTAGCATTGACGGTACTTAGAGCGGCTGAGAGATGGGGCTATCGGGCAAGTAAAGTGTGGATTGAGGGCGACTTAATTATAATAATAGTAGATATCAATCAAGCCCACAAGAGAATAACTATTTATAATATTTTTTTTTCATATTTTTGACTGTTATAGAAATTATAGAGTTACGCACATGTATAGAGCTACCAAAGGACTGAAGGAGCTACTAACTTTATTGAATCTCTGGTTTATTTTGGGAATATCGATTTAGATTTGAGAATGTCTTGTGGGAGCTTGTTCAACAATATTTTTATAAATAATAGATATTTTCATACCATTTACTTTTTAATACATTATAGGCCGCTTTCAAAACCAGAATGGAAGCCAAGTGAAGATCAGCGAGCTTGCAGAGGATAAGCCGAGTCTTGTGCAGTGCGAGGAGATCGAGTAGGCGGACGAGGCTTAGGGGGCATTTGAGAATGTCTTATGGGAGCTTGTTCAACAATAGTTTTATAAATAATAGATATTTTCATACCATTTACTTTTTAATACATTATAGGCCGCTTTCAAAACATGAATGGAAGCCAAGTGGAGATCAGTGAGCTTGCGGAGGATAAGCCGAGTCTCGTGCAGTGCGAGGAGATCGAGTAGACAGACAAGGCTTAGGGGGCATTTGAGAATGTCTTGTGGGAGCTTGTTCAAAAATATTTTTATAAATAATAGATGTTTTCATACAATTTGCTTTTTAATACATTATAGGCCGCTTTCAAAACAAGAATGGAAGCCTAAGTGGAGATCAGCGAGCTTGCGGAGGATAAGCCGAGTGTTGTGCAGTGCAAGGAGATCGAGTAGGCGGACGAGGCTTAGGAGGCATTTGAGAATGTCTTATGGGAGCTTGTTCAACAATATTTTTTATAAATAATAGATATTTTCATATCATTTACTTTTTAATATATTATAGGCGGCTTTCAAAACCAGAATGGAAGCCAAGTGGAGATTAGCGAGCTTGCGGAGGATAAGCCGAGTCTTGTGTAGTGCGAGGAGATCGAGTAGGCAGACGAGGCTTAGGGGGCATTTGAGAATATCTTGTGGGAGCTTGTTCAACAATATTTTTTTATAAATAATAGATATTTTCATACCATTTACTTTTTGGTCCAGCTAGTCGATGTTTTCGAAGAAAAGAAATTAAATAAACAATGATAAACTTTTTTTATTCTATTAGTTTTATATTTTGAAAAAAATCTAACAAAATCTATAAAATATTAGAAAAGATTAATCAATAATTTGTTTTACTTGCGTCAGAGATCAACCAAATCAGAATTCACAAACCTTTAAATATGTAAAAGAAATTTATATTAGGCATTTGTTAAGCTTATTATATGTTTAGATATTGGACTTGAAAATTCTAATAAAATTAATTTGATTTATTATATTATTTTATTTTATTTTATTTTTATCTCTAGCATAGTTATTTTTTCACTAAACTCATCCATGTAGAAATAAAATACAAAATATAATTTTCACACTTTTAGATTAGAAGAAAAATAAGATTTAAATTATATCTTGATTAAAGAATGATTAGGTCATGAGATTTTATTAAATTTTAATAAGTTAATTCATGATGAACATAATTATTTTTTCCATTAAATGTCAACATTCAACAATATAAAAATTATAAGATAAATAAAAAAATAATTTTATGTTACGAGCAAGCTAAATCAAAAAAGTAGGGTACACGATAGTAGAAATGAGGGGTAGTATAGAGTGATACAAAAATAACAAATGTGAAAACATATAAATGACAGATAATATAGTAGAGAGAAAAGATATTGACTCAAGCCCTACGATCCAATACTCTAATCGGCATCAAATCTATAAAAGTAATGACGATACATTCGTACAAATCTCATCCAACTAGAGGTCCCTTTATTGGCTAGATAGGCAACGACGGCTTTCATGGCGACGATAACGGCGATTGACAAAGCGGCCAACCTTCACTCTAAAGAGAAGAGGCTTTAATATGCTAAATGAGTATCACAAGCTTCATCACATGCCTATTTAAACGCCCAACCAATTATAACCCATGACACAAGCAGAAGTGAAAAAAAAGCACATGAAATAATAAGAAGTAAGGGGGCGTTTGGTTCAATGTTATCTCAATGTTATGTTATGTTATCTTTAGAAATTAATTGTTTGGTTTAATGACATCTTTAAATAACATTACAATTAATTACAAAAATGTCATTACATGATGACATTTAAATGTCACTCTAAATTGGGCGACATCTCAAGATAACACCATCAATTTATCATTATAATGTCAATAACTTCCAACTAAACAAAAGTAATTTGGATAGCACTGATATTTTCTAATATCATAACATTGAACCAAACAAATGTCTATTGATGAATAACAATGACATTTAGATAACATGACATTTAAATAACATTGATATTGAGATAACACTGAACCAAACGCCCCCTAAGAGTTAAGCCCAGGAAATAAGAAGAAATGGAGAGGCAAGCCATGAAACAAGGAGAGTTGGAGTGTCGATCCCATCATGACTCATAACCCTAAAAGAAAATTGAGTTAACTTAACTCAACCTTAACTCAAAAACAACTCATAATACATTTAATTCTAAAATAAATAAAAAAGAAAAGAAAACTCTTTCAAGAAATAATACATCATGATGTTAAGTAAAAAGATTAAATAAAACTCTTCCGAGAATTAAATCTAATATTAGTATTTGAATTAGTATTGTGAATGTTCTAAATCACTCATTTTCCAACAAATTAGAAAAATATCATGTAATTTGATTTATGTTATGCAGATTTCAATTTGATATTCTACATGGGACGTAGTAGCTTACACAGTGGAGTCACAGTCAACGCACTCATTATTTTCTACAAGCCCATGAGTTTTTCTTTTATGTTATTATTTTTTCATGCAAAAATTGTTCAAATTTTTTTAAATATAAAATATTTATTATAAAATTTAAATAAAAATTATAAATTATATGTATAATTTATTAAAACTTTGTATGTAAATATTTTATGATAAAAATATTAATTATTCAATTGATATTTAATTGTAATAAATAAATTTCAAATTTTACATATAAATATTTATATATTAATTTATAAAAAAAATTAATCAAATTTAATAATTAATTAATACAAATTAAATATTTAATAAAATAAAATAACTAATTTAATCTAATTTAAAAATTTAGATTTTAATTAATTTTATTTTTAATTTTAAAAAGTGAAGTATTGGCAAAAATAAAATAAATATTTAAAATTTAATAAAATAAAATTAATTTTTAAAAATTAAATATTAACTTTTTTTTCACTGTAAAAACAAGTTTACTTTTTCATACGATTATTGTGAATCAAAATAATAAATTATTAAAATTAAAAATTATTTTGAGAATTATTTGTTTTATTCAAATATATTAAACTATATGATAAGAAAATTAAATATTATTTTATCATTAATATTAGTATTTAAATTTTTTCTAAAATTTAATTATTACTATTAATTTTATTAAAATTTTTAAAATTTCTTCAAATTGAAGACAATACATTTTTATTTAAATTTAAAATTCACTCTGAACTAACTCGTCTTGTTCAAGTTAATTTTCTTTTTATTTAAAATTAATTTACATGATTTAATTAAAATATTATTTAATTGTACATTTAAAATATAAATAAATCAAAAATATATCATATATTATTATATATATAAATAAATTTATTATATTTTAATATTTTAAAGAGAGAACAGATTTATGAACCTAAATGATATGTTTTGAGATTTATAGACTATTGTGTTCAACTAAGCAAATTTTACAGATCTAAGTGGAATTACTCCTATATTTTATTATACAAAAAATAGGTCTATATAAAGTAAATATCATGGTATATATTGCAAAAAAAAATTTGTATGTTACAAATTTTGTTTCATACGTACTTATTTTCGTAATATATATCTACATAATAGTTTATTATAAGTCAATATTTATTATATATATATATATATATATATATATATATATGTGTGTGGTTTTTTTTATAAATATATGCTTATTTTATCTACGCATATTATAAAATAAATGAAATGATGTAAAAAAAAATAACATTAACACGTGAAAATGCTATTAACTAAGCCTGTCAACAGATCGGATCCAGGTCGAGGTCATATATCTGAATCGAATTAAAAATTGGATTTGATCGAGGTCAACCCAGATCCGTTCCATGACCCGCCACAGTTTGGATAAGATTTCTGGTCGACCCGGATCTTTTTTTAAATAATTTAATTCTATTTTTTTAATGAAATTTTGATCACTAAAATTTACAATATAAATTCATTATAGTAGAAAATATAGAGATAATATATAAACATCTAAAGATCATATCACTGATATCAGCATTATATTACAATATTACAAAACATAGAACCAACAGTGTGAATGAAAATATTACACAAAAAATAAAGCGTAATTCTTTTAAAGCTAGCACTAAATATTTCATCTCAACGGTAAAAAATATTTATAGCTATTAATCTCACCTCACAATGCAAGGACTTCTTCTTTACTGCACTTAAAATAATTTGCAATATTTTCTTTAATAATTATAGGCCTCAGTCACATTTTAAAACCTTCATAAAATAAAATAATAATTAACATATGCAATTAAATAATAAATATATAAATACGTAAAATAATTTCATACTTATAAATTTCAGGTCGGATTTTTTTCAGGTCAGATCAACATCGATTCGGATCCGACCCGACAATACTTAAACGGAGCAGGTCAGTTTTTCGGAATAATCGTGCGGGTCAAAAATTTATTCTGTTTCATAAGATAATCGGTTCGAATCACGAATCGGATCGGATATATATCCGACCCATTTACAGACCTATTACTAACAATGCGCAATTATGGTGGGGCTCTGACGTACAATTGCTGGGGTGGGTATGACTTTTGGGAAAAACGGAATGAGGTGGAAGCAAGTATGAAGAGGATATAAGTAATGTGATAAGAAAGTAGGACGAGTATGAGTTTTATTAAATTTGATTCAAATTCATCCCATTGTCATCCCTACGCGTATGTTTTGGTCGATTGGTTTGTCTGGCAATTGATCAAGTTCAAATTTAAGCTCTTGGTATTCATGCAAACTCTTTTTTCACTGTGCTAAGGGAACACCAGTAGGCTTCAATTTAACATCGAATTTTTTCTTTTACTTTTTAGGGGGCGTTTGGTTCGTTGTTATCTTGGTGTTATGTTATGTAATCTAAATGTCATGACATCTAGATATCATCTTTTAACTAATAATTTTATAATATAATAGAAGATTATTTGTAGATGTCATTAAACCAATCAATTGTCTTCTCTAGATAACATAACATAGCATCAAGATAACATTGAACCAAACGCCCCCTTAATCAAATTTATATATAATTAATTAAATTTCATTTAATTTAAAATTAATTTTTTAGCCATTTAAAATTTAATTTTTAACATTTTTTATTTTTCTTCCGAAACTTAGTTTTAAAAGAAGACTCCACAGTATTTTAAGCAAGCTTCTTCCCTATTCAATTGCAAGAATAATACTATTTAATTATTAGAACTAACTTGATGTAATAAAAACTTTGAGTAAAATTTAGAAATCAAAGTAGTTGCCACTTTCTAGGCTAATTGAGAGCCCTATTAGAATTAAAAACAAAAAACAAAAAACAAAAAAAATAGAGCCCTATTAACGAAGCATCACTTTGGGCTTATTTATTTAAAAAATTTAATTTAACGTGATTAAAATTAAACTTAAATAGAGATTATTTTTTATTAAAAATTATGAATAATATGAAATAAAATTAATTATTATGATGGGATATATAAAAAATGTGATATAAAATTAGTTACTATATTGAAATATGTGAGGAATGTGATATAAATTAGTTATCATTTTAATAATGTGTGTAGAATGTGAAATAAATTTAATTTTTAATATTACATTTTATATGTGGTATAATATACTATTTTATATGTGGTATAATATACTAGTTTAAAATTAAAATAAATTAATTTTTAACTTTCAACCAACAGGGCCTTTGTGGCTTAATTTTATAATTTATTTTTTATTGGATTGCTAATTTAATTTTCTCGTATTAGATTTTAATTTATTTATGTTTGTTTAAATTATATAAATATAATTTTTAATTCAAAAATACACAATTCTAAGTGCTGCTATTGATTGAAATTAAATTAGCTTAAAGAAAAAAGAAAGAATTTTTATCTGTATGACACAAAAAAATTTAATATTTATTTATTAAAAACCTTAAATTTAAATATTATATAACACACACTCATTTATTTTAATTTTATAATTAATACACTGTAGTTAAAAACTATTATATTTTATTTGAGTAAATCATACTATTTCACTTTGGTATTTATAAATGTATTTAATTTATTATTACTTGAATCATAAAACATGAGAGAGATACAGAACATATATATATGTTGACATATCTTAAGCCTCATAAGCACATTTTAAAATCGATAAATCTATTAGACCAAAGCAGATAATATATAGCTCAAGATATCTTATTAAAATAAGTTTTATTCTTATTTAATCTAAACACAGTAAAGTGGTTTTTAATATTATTAGTTCTAATCTATCTGATATCCCAACACTTTTATTTTTTGTTTTTAGTAAAATCCCTGACTCCACATTTGGTTCAAGTTCTAACTTCAAACTCAAAACATTATGACAACAAATTAAGTGAAATGATATTCCAATAATAATTTCATATTTTTCATGAAAAGAAAAAGCAACTCCATGTTCTATCTATCTATCTTGTATTATGACTATTGAGAACAAGAACAAGTTTGCCTTATATGGACTCGAAGCTCTTCAAATAAAGACTCGAATGACCTTGTCTAATAAGGACCTAAATAGGCTTATTTAACAAGGCCCAAAACTATTTAACAAGGCCCAAAACTATTTAACAATAGGTCTTGATGCAGGATCCCAAGATATTGCGAAAAGGCGGCCAAAATTCGTATAATGAATTGGTAGTTCTAATTAAATATTTCACAAATCCCAAAGAAGCAACACCAGTTGTCCCAAAGTATGATATAGTATAATATTCGCATTTCATATATAGAAGTATCTTTTACTTTGACTTTAAAAAATTGCTTCACTTAAGTACTTCTCAATAAGTCACACATCTTAATACTATTTCAGTTCAAGTGTGTTTAACTATAGATTTTTTCATTATTAAACTTACAGTTTAATTTACTCAAAAAATACCTCTACAAATTAGATCATGTTATTATAACACAAAACTCTCCTCTCTTTTATGATATAAGATAATTTATTCTTATACCCCTTTTATGACTCCTCATTAAGCCTAAAAACTTACCACAAGCTACTTATTGTACTAGTAATTTCCTTCTCTCAAGTCATGGCAATCATTCTTTGCCTTCTTTTGCCACTAGTCGTTGCACATAACATGTTGAAGATCATTATTTTGTTCTTTCTTCCCTCATTCTATCCCTCTATCCCCTTATCCCCACACTTACCAATGAACCTTTAGATCTCCAACTCTTTAGAACTTCCTTTAACAATATTATTTAACTCCATACTTTCAAGGAAGTCATTCTACTTTGTATTCAATTTTTTAGCATCAATGAGGAACCTCTAAACTCTTATAAACTTTTTATTCGATCAATGGATTTATACGACTGCCAAGAGGGTGTCATGTATCTTCTCTTGAACACTAGGATTTCGACAAAAAAAATCATTGCTTTATCTTATTTCCCTAATTACCTTCATTATAGATTATTTTATACCTTGTTTGTTATTGTTTTTACTTTAAAAAAATCTTTCCCGAAACTTTGTTGAACTTTTTATTCGATTGATAAATTTAAGCAACTAAGACAATATTATGGTTTTTCCCCCAAACACTCAGATTTTCATGTATAAAATGCTGCTTTTATCTTATTCGCCTAATTAACTTCATTATGCATTATTTTATATCTCATTGATTAAATTTTTACATCAACAATTACCTATAATAAATTATCAAAAATCTCATAATGTAATTACTTTAACATAGATTTAACTTCATTTCCCCAAAAAAAAATGCAGACGGTAAATTAGTTGTTAAAATTTAAATTCAAACGTGCCCTCTCCTGTTTGAATCCTCATCAACCGAAGCCCCTAAACTCAAACCTAACCTCAAAAGTTAAGCTTAAGAGTGGTGTTCTCTTAGTCCACTAGTAAAGAAGCTCGCTTGAAAACAAAAAAGTCTTAAGGTTCGAAAAATTGTGATGAAAAAATTGCGGTGCTAATTAGTGAAATTAAAAAAAAAATTAAGCTCAAGAAAAGCTCTCTTGTTGCAATCTAGAATCTAATGATTCTAATGGCGCCTTAGGACTTCGATAAAATCATTTGAAAATATTGGACCTGTGTGTAACTGTTCACATCATTAGGATGCCATTTACCACCCTATGATAGCGGAAAGCTTTAGTTCGTTCCCAACGCCCCGCTTTTAATATGATCCGATCCGATCCGAGTTCCGATCCAATTAACCCCCCAAATGGAGTTTTTTTCGACCCGTCAATCCGATCCGTTTACTAACCCGCTCCGATTATATTTAAAAGGATTGAATTTGGATTACTATTGACCCGATCCGTTAATGACTCGACCCATTTACATATTTAATTATTACATATTATTAAGTAAATTTTAACATATATTAACTATTGCATATCATTATTTTTATTGATCATATATTTAATTAAAATTTATATCACATAAAATTAAATTAATAGCAAAGCTGAAGGCGTAAAGAAAGAAATTTTAAAAAAGAAATAGAACATAAAGGCATGGAAGACCAAAATTGAAGATATTAAAGATGCTTAAGACTATTTGAAATTGCTATCAATATAAGAGCTTTTCTAGTTTTTTGTAGACATAATGCTTTAATGTTTTTTACGTTATTCTAGCTTAATTTAATATCATTTTCAGAAGTACTAGTATTTGATCATATTTTAGATTGCTATGAATATGAATATTTTTATTAGCTTGAAAATATAGCTTCGTCAATTTAGTAGTTTAGAAACCATGAATTATGTTTATCTATTCTATCTATTTCTCCTTCATTTGTTCTGTCTACTTATATATTTTTTTATTTTCTTAATAGTTTGTCTTGAATAACTATTTATTCTTATTGACTTTATTTTTATTTTATTTTTCATAATCTCTTTGAGGTGATTTTTTAAGCTAGTCATCTCATTATCTCAACTTTTTCTCTGCTTAATTTTGAGAATTTTGTGATTGTGTATATTATTTGCAATCATAGTAAATGGATCAAATCCGAAAATCCGAGTTCCGACCCGATCCGAGTTTCAATCCGAAAGGATCCGGGTTGACTATGACCCGATCCGTGGTTCATGGATTTGGATCCGGGTTGGGGTCGATCCGATCCAAATCCGATCCGTTGACAGGCCTAGTGGCACCTAACGCGAATTTTGTTGCTTTCCCTCTTTCTGGCGTGGCGTTCGCCTGCCCGGCTCTCTTGCGCCGAGGGAACTCCGCGCTTCCTATCGAGTCGGCGAGGGAAGAGTAAGAGCGACAAAAGGACTGCCGCCCTTCTCTCCTGCCATTGCTAGTGATAGGAGGGGGCAGCGAACAAACAGCGAGAAGAGAATTAAACATCAATGTAAAAGACCAATGTACTAAAAGATCAGAAAATCAAAAGAAACAATAAAAGGTATATATATTTCTCAGTTTATCAAGAGTCTCTCCTGCGCTGAGGAGAGGTAGACGTACGTATATGACAGAAGTATAGTGTAATGAAAAGCAAATACTTTGAATTTGAACATTACAAATAAGACGTCACACGTACGCATGTAAAAATATTAAAAACTGGGAAGTGCACGGATAGATAAATAGATTGATTGATCGATCAAAATTAACGGGATGGGAATCGAGCTGCAATTTTTTGTAATGATCGATCTGTCAAATTATATATCTATCTATTTAATTGGTATGTCTCGGCGGGGTCTGATGTAGGTGAAAAACTGGTACACGCCATTAGCAGTAGAAAAGACCATTGCCTCAAAATGGATGCTCTCCAACACACGAGTTCTTTTACGAAACCAGAGAGCTTTAAACACAATACGCCACATTGTATCAATCCCATTTAAATGGTATGGCTGCCATTCAGCCTTCAACACGGATTGCAATATCATGACATCCCCAGCAACGTTGTACCATAGATCGTCGTTGTTATAGTCCGTCGCCGTTGCGATGACGAGCTTTTCCACTATTAAACTATTCGCCGGGAAATCAGTCCAGACGCAGCTTGCCCTCTCGGTGGCACAAAGAAGGAAGAGGAGGAGGAGGAGGAGGAGGAGGAGGACTGCTGCATGGGAGAGGGTGAGATGGCCGTTAATGGAAGCCATGCATGTGATGATGATCAGCGAGCGAGGGGAGGAGACCGAGAAGGTGGGTGAGGCCCTTAAAATGGGTTTATCTATTGCTTGCTAGTTGGGCTTTGGCCGTTGATGATGGAAGCCATTTGGCAGCAAGGTAGGGAATCTAGAGAATTTAAAATTTTTCACTGCTGCATTAATTGATGCCTGCGAAAGTCTTTGGATTGCTGAAGCAACAAGAGCCAGATGCTGCAGTCTCAGGAGTTGGACGCTATAAGACAACAGAAAAACAGAATAAATCATGAAGATTATAACAACAGGCGCTAAATAACTATAGGGATAGGCCTCAACCCAACTTTAAAAAGATCAGTGGCGGCAAGTGGGAAGTGAGTCAATAGTGATATTTAATAGCATTTAGGAGAGGGTCGGTTTCCTAACCCGATGAAGGAGATCGAGGGACAGACAGAGAACATCTAGCTAGGAGATTTTTCAAACTCCAGTCATGAAGTTTTTACAACAAATCGTATAGATGTGAGAAAATAAGAGGCAAAAAATACAAACAGTGTAGTATATCCGAAAGAAAGTTGGTATTGCACCAATAGAGGATAAATTTAGAAAAAGTCGGCTTAGATGGTTTGGACATCTAAATCGTAGGCCAATTGAAACTCCAGTTAAAAAAATTGAGTCACTGGATTTTGCCCATGTACAAAGAGGAAGAGGGAGACCAAAGAAGACATGGCAAGAAACTATAAGGAGTGATCTTAGTTACTTAAACTTAGATAAGAATTTGGTAACTGATAGAGCACAATGGAAACAAAGGATTCATGTAGTCGACCCCACCTAGTGGGATTAAGGCTTGGTTGTTGTTGTTGTTGTTGTTGTTGTTGTTGTAGGTGCAAAGACTGGCCTCCAAAAATCCCAATGACAATATCTTAAGATCTTAATTGTAACATTATATCATTTTTACAGTGTTAGAAATGAACGAATTCATCATAAATCATACTCTCCTCCAGTACTAGTTACCATTCAGTCTCTTACAACTACCCTCTATGAGCTTATTTGATTAGGTGTTAAATTTAGGTAAAAAAAAATATTTTATTTTATAGAATTGATGAAAAAGAAATTTATTTTAATATTAGGAGGTGTGAAATAAAGTTATTAAAATATTATTTACACAAAAATGGGTTTTAGCCAAACAAGCTCTATGATTTGTCTCAATTCAACAGGGAATTGAGAACTCATGAGTCACTACTCTAGCTCAGGTAACCTCGTATCTTCTTATTAGGTTCCCCCCACTATCGGATTAGATTAAAGTGAATTATGATATCGAGATCAAGAAAGATGGCACAACGGGAGCAGGAATAGTTGTTCTAGATCAAGATGACTTTCTTTTAAAAGTAAAAGGCATCATTTTGCATATTCAAGCGGCCATAGCGACTAAGAGAAATGCAGCATTGGCAGCGCTTAGAGCAGCCAAGAGATGGGGTGATCGAGCAAGTAGAGTGTGGATTGAGGGCGACTCAAACATAATAATAGTATATATCATTCAAGCCCACAGGAGAAAAATAATTTATAATAGTTTTTCTTTTTTTGGTTCATGCTTTTTACTGCTATAAAAGATCATAGAGTTACGCACGTATATAGTGCTACCAAAGGAGCTACTGATTTTATTGCATTTCTGGTTTATTTTGGGAATATCGGTTTAGATTTGAGAATGGAGCTTGTTCAACAATATTTTATAAATAATGGATATTTTTATACCATTTAATATATTAATTTTTACTTTTTAATACATTGTAATTTGTAGGCTACTTTCAAAATCAGAGAGGAAGCCAAGTGGAGGATAAGGCGAAGAGATCGAGAATTAACAAAATGTGTTCTATTGACTGCCAGCTGGCCGCTTTAATTAAGTAATTAATTAATTAATTAATTAGATTTGGCCAGATGATTCTCCACAAATTAACAGTGTTAAAATTGTTACGTTATTCTATCAAAAAATAAAAAAAAATTACGTTAAAGATAGATTGCATTGATGCTAGTAGGGGTGTCAAGTTGGGTTATCGGGTCGGGTTCGGGTCAAACCCGAATTTGACCCGACCCGATTCGGGCCAACCCGAACCCGACCCAAACTCAATTTCGGGTCAGGCCTTCAACCAGAATTTGACCCGATCGGGTTCGGGTCAACCCAACCCGACCCAACAATCAAGTCTCTTTTTCCCAAGTTTGGTCTCTTAATGCAGTGAAAAATAATGGTAGTGGGAAGAGGCAGCAGTTGGAAGATAGGGAACACACATGCATACATACACAAATCAATCGTGCCCCAGTAGAGACCACTTGTTCGCTGCACCCCTTTTCCAAGCACGCTTGAGATGCCAGCCTCCCTGCTGCAGTAATGGCAGCAGCAACAGGAGCCCGGCAGTAGATGAAATGAGACTGAAGCGAGGCCGGCGGGCTGCTGAAGGGAGACCGGCGGACTGAAGCGAGGCCGGCGGGCTGCTGAAGGGAGACCGGCGGACTGAAGCGAGGCCGACGGGCTGAGGCGAGGCCGGCGGGCTGCTGAAGGGAGGCCGGCGGACTGAAGCGAGGCCGACGGGCTGCTGAAGGGAGACGGGCTGCTGAAGACGACGCTGGAGAAGAGCGACGCTAGAGAGGAGAGCGCAGAGAGATCGAAATCTCTAGATGATCGATCTGCTGAAGAGAAGTCGACGAGCAACCCTAATCTCCGCCTTTGCTCTAGCGCCATCACGCCGTTTGATTTCGATCGGACGATACAAAAGCACCGCGTATGCGGGTAACTCTGATCGGGTTCGGGTTTTCAGGTCAAACCCGAACCCAACCCAAAATTATTTGGGTAAAATTTAATAACCCGAACTTAACCCGAAATTTATTTTGGTTGACCCTAACTTGACATTTTCGGGTTGGGTTTGGGTCGGGTTATCGGGTCGGGTCTATTCTTGACACCCCTAATTGATGCGGTGGATAAAAATACATTTGAACTACATAATTATATGAAAAAAAAAATTTGCATAATTTTTTTTACAGTTTGATAAAATATTACTAAAATTTGTAGTTAAAAATTGTAGTGTACCTCATTGCTGCACTTGATCAAATTGCACATTTACAATACTATTTTAATTAAATATTCTATTAATAAATAATAATATGTATTTTATTAATGTATTTTATTATATATATATATATAGATTGTTTCCTAATTAATTTAATCATACGTTTATAATTATTTATATATAATTTTAAATAAAATAATTTTATGTTTATCATTAATATATAGATTTTTAAAGTATATGAATATTATTTAGAAATTATATATGTAATTAAAATTAAAACCATTTTTAATTTTATATATGATTGAAATTATATAATAATAAATGTGTAATATATATAATTATCTATATGTATGTATGTTTTGAGGAAAAATATACATCTTTATGGATTGTGAATTGTGATGGGTTGATCTCTTATGCAAGTAATATGAATTATATATTTTTCTTTTCTAATGTTTTTTCTTAGTCCAGCTGGTCGATGTTTTTAAAGAAAAGAAAGTAAACAATGATAAACTTTTTTTTATTCTATTAGTTTTCTATTTTGAGAAAATCTAACAAAATCTATAAATTATTAGAAAAGCTTAATCAATAATTTGTTTTACTTGCGTCAGAGATCGACTAAATCAGAATTCACAATCCTTTAAATATGTAAAAGAAATTTATATAACGCATTTGTTAAGCTTATTATATATTTAGATATTAGACTTGAAAACTCTAATCAAATTAATTTGATTTATTATATTATTTTATTTTTATCTCTACCATCTTAATTTTTTTACTAAACTCATCGATGTAGAAATAAAATACGAAATATAATTTTGCTTTAATGATAAACTTTCTTTATTCTATTAGTTTTATATTTTGAGAAAATCTAACAAAATCTATAAAATATTAGAAAAGCTTAATCAAATAATTTGTTTTACTTGCGTCAGAGATCAACCAAAACAGAATTCACAATCCTTTAAATATGTAAAAGAAATTTATAGTACGTATTTGTTAAGCTTATTATATGTTTAGATATTAGAGTTGAAAACTCTAATCAAATTAATTTTATTATATTATATTATATTATATTATATTATTTTTATTTCTAGCATTGTTAATATCTGAATTCAGCGTTAAATCTCAGCATTACATGTGACATCTAAAGGTTCATTTTGCTTATTATCATGCATGGCCATTACTCAAGTTTCTCTTTTGCAGATCTGATCTCGATCCAGCTAGCTTGGCCATCATAAGCATCCCTCAGATCATCGGCGACGATGCTTGAGCTAAACGACATCCTCCGAAGCATCGTACATGAGGCTTGAGCTATCGGCATCCTCCATTACATCGGGCACGAGACGTCGGTAACAATGCTCCCTCATAACATTGGGTACGATGCTCGCTTGGCTCCAACTGTCGCTGTTTCCCCATAGGCCGATACTGGTGGGACTATCGGTATGGGTTCAATAGCCGAATATCAGCACAATTCCCAATTCCCATAGTCCCGAAGTTCAAGAAGTTGCGTGCTCCAACCACTACTTTCAGTTTCTCCGGTGGCCGACACCAGTGGGACCGCCGGTATGGGCTCTAACAGAAGTGTTCAGCATTCCCTTCCGGAAAACCCACAGAACTCCACTATAACTCGGCGAATCGCCTATAAATACCTCCTGATAGAGACAAACAAAGGAGGATGGAAAGAAGAACAGAGCAGAGATACATGTAACTAGTGAAGCTAGAAGAGATCTCCCCTTGGCAAACATCGGCCACAATATTTGTAATTCATATTATATTGGTCTTTTCGACTAACCCCCCTTCTTCTAGTGGAGCTTTTCCTCTCTGACGCCTCAATGGATGTAGGGGATCTCATCCCTGAATCACCTTAAATTCCTATGTATTATTCTGGATGACATTTGCCTCTTAGCAATCGAACTCCCTCTGCCGAGCGTTGCATGCCGCTCGTTCTCTCAACCATTTTTTCTGTCAACAATTTGGTGCCCTCATGCAGGATCAAACCTGATCCCCTCAACCAGTCATAGAAAGAGACTCATGGCGGGAACCACCCGTCCATAATCTACTTTGATGATCCCCTTTCGACTTTCATTGCACTAAAAGACTCTCTTGATTGAATGTATCCTCACAAAAAATTATATGTAAATCCCTTTCGACTTTCGTTGGCTGTGAGGATTTAACACTCACGACCCTCAAGGAATTATAAATAACATCACACTATTTTCTTCCAATAAATTTCAAATTCATTGATATTGAACCTCAATATACTTTCATTTTAAATATTCATGCAAATTCTCACACAGTGTCTTGCCTGTGTCCCAGTTCTTCGATTAATGATTTCTGCATCCACAATATCTCCTTGTAACTTTTAATAGCACTATATAAAAAAATTAGATAAAAAATTTTTATACCAATCAACTCACATTTGATCTCAGGTAAGATTAAAAAATATATTTTATTTTTTTTTACAAATTAGACAATCTAATCATCCATTAAGCCTTAGATAATCTTCTCCAAATTTTTCAAAATTATCTCTATAATTGATTTAGAATAACAAATAAAAATTGCCATCGAAATTCAGGCGTGAAAAGCCCGTCAGCCAATTTAATGGTGGCAGCATGATTGATCCCATGAATCACGTGGCATAGTATAGGACAAGTGTCAAGATATTTCTCCATCTTAATTAATTGTTTGACAAGGGCCTTGATGGGCTCAAGCCCATTAAGTAATACAGATGGGCCTTGATGGCCTCAAGCCCATTAATACAGATGGGCCTTGGGCCAACACTTATCACTATTCACCTGTTTTGTGTTTCTGTAAACTGATGAGTTTTGCAAAAAGAAAACACTAAAAAATTACAAAAAAATGTATCGAGAGCCATTTAATTTAATATTATCATGATATTATATTAACTAATTTATATATTTTATAATATCTTATGATTCAAATATAGAGATATTATTTGCTTTGAGACATTTACATGGTTGACACAGAAATTAGGCTAATTTATAGATTTCACCATGAATCTGAAAATATTACGAATATTACATCTAAAACAGTTATTTTTTCGTTTTTCACATCCTACAGTAAATTCTATTAAAAGATTTAACTATAGTTAAATCTCAACAAAATCTCACTCATTGATCACATTATTTAACCATCGACCTTTATGTTAGGGCATTGTGGAGCTGCATTGATTCCGGCAGTAGCGTATTCACGCGATGTAGTAGCATATTCTTGCGGGATGATAGCTTATTCATACGAGCATCACTCTACTATTTACATCTTCTTCTTATGTGAGCATCACGAGCGAGCATCAGACATTTTTGCAGCTTCAGAGTTCTGTCGCCGCCGGCCACAGAAAGGGATAATAGTTCAAGTCACACAGTTTCTAGAAACTAAAACAAATAATATCTCTATATTTGAATCACGAGATATTACAAAATATATAAATTAGTTAATATAATATCATGGTAATATTGAATTAAACGACTCTCGATACATTTTTTTTTAATTGTTTAGTGCTGTTTTCTTTTTACAAACCTCATCAGTATACAGAAACGGATAATAGGTTAATAGTGATAAGTGTTGGCCCATACTCCAGTGGATTACTTTATGGGCTTGAGCCCATCAAGGCCCATGTGTGTCACTTAATGGGCTGGAGCCCATTAAGGCCCATGTCAAACAATTAATTAAAATGGAGAAATATCTTGACACCTATCCTATAATATGCCACGTGTTTCATGGGATCAAATCATGCTGCCACCATTAAATTGGCTGACAGGTTTTTCACGCCTGAATTTCGATGGCAATTTTTCTTTGTTATTCTTAATCAATTATAGAGATAATTTTGCAAAATTTGGAGAAGATTATCTAAGGCTTAATGGATGATTAGATTGTCTAATTTGTAAATAAAATAAAATATATTTTTTAATCATACCTGAGATCAAATGATAGTTGATTGGTATAAAAAAATTTATCTAATTTTTTATATAGTAAAGTATTTATCTATTATAAGCCTTATCTCTATATTTGAATCACGAGATATTACAAAATATATAAATTAGTTAATATAATATCATGATAATATTGAATTAAACGACTCTCGATACATTATCCGTAATGCATTACATCAATCGAGTATGATATTCCCTGGGTTAGAAATGTTGTTGCAGTCACAAAAATGAAGGAAATGCAGAGAAATATTTTAAGATTGGAGGAATTGTGAGATTACAAATGAACAACTTTCGCAAGATTACCAAAAGAGGAACCTAGTGTAGGTTTGACGGGAAGGATGCTGCTACATATTTTAAGTTAACTGTAATTGTGATCACGATGCTTAAGTTTCATTGAGCTATAGATATCGGTGCACCAGCTACTGAGAACTCCAACAATAGACTTTATTTGAAGATTGCTTTAACTTAGAGTTTTCTGATATGAATGTACATTGTTGCATGCCTTAACCTGTTTGGTTGGAGGCCATCTTGGCCAGGCCATGGCCAAGATGGCCTCCAATCATTTTATTAAAATTAATAATAATAAGAAATTAAGTATAATATGTTAAAAATTATATAGATATAATATAAAATAAATTTTTTTATATTAAAATTTATGTATTGAGGATGAAAAATGAAAAAATTATTTAATAAAATAGTTGGAGGCTATTTTGGCCATGATCATAGCTAAGATGACCTCCAACCAAACAGTAATTTTAGAAATATTGTTCCTCTTCTATTGTTACAATAGAAATATAAAACCCATAAGTAGAGTGTGATATGTGTAATATTTACTAAAAGATGGTAAAATGCATAATTTGTGATGAATTCAGTATTCTGTATGTAAATCCCCCAATAAATAA
>KZ451959.1:1948164-1962186 GCA_002786265.1 Apostasia shenzhenica
CTTACAGCTTATGTGTAAAGAGATAACCGTACTCTCGCCCCTACCATCAGCTGTTTATCTTACGGTTTATGGAGTGTAATTCTGTGTGAAGCTCGTTGTAGAGCGCTCGCATGTCAATCAGTGTGTTCCCTTCTCGTAGCCTCCGAATACTCGGTATTTTCATTTTGTAAAAATTTGTTGGTCTTATTTTTCATTTGACTATTTTACTTTTTTGTATCAACGAGATAATTGTGTTTTGCTGTTTAGCTTGCACAACAGATCAACCAAATCACAATTCAAAAGCTTTAGAAAATTTTCATGTGAAAGATATATATATATATATATATATATATATTAAAGATATTACGTATTTTTCAACCTTATTATATGTTTAGATATTTGACTTGAAATTTCATTCCGATTTGATTATAATTAGCTACTCATTAATTTCATTATGCTCATGATTTTAGAAAAATGCACTTGACAATTTGAATAATTTATTAAGTATTTTTAAAATTCATATATATGGTTTCAAATTTAAATCAAATTTTAATTGCTATCTGAACATGATTAAATTTAGATTAAGCCATACTTTGCAAGGTGAATAGAATTGAATGATCAAACTAAACTTAAAAGTGATCATCCATTCTAAATGAGTTAAGGTTAATTGAATCTATTCGATACTAGTTTATTTAGAGCTTCAAATATTTAAATTGATTTATATTGATTACATTTGAAAGATTAAAAAAATGCTCAGGAGATACACATGAATTGTTGCAACTACAGTCATCTAAATCTCTTTCCTTCTCTCCCGTCTTATTTTTGAGCTTATAGATCGGCTCAAGAAATTATAGCCATCTCAACTAAACTCAATTTCTTTTTGAGCCGATTTCGAGTTGGGTAAGCTCGACTCGATTCAGCTCATAATATATATATATTACAAAATGTATTTTAATTCGAGCCATTTTGAGCTGGATCGAGTCGAGCCTACCCCCGCTGAAAATCGACTCGAAATTATTGCCGAGCTGAACTTTTGGCTCGTTAATCGGCTCATTTAGATCGATTCAATTTCAATTCGATCTAAAATTAATTCAATTTTAGATCGATTTTTGATCTTCGATTCATATTAACACCATTGAGAATGAATGAATCATTTTTGTCATTTGGGCAGACAACCAAACTCTTCCTTCAATGATATTGCTGATTGCTGCCTCCATTGGCCAAACACTTCCATTATCACCCACAGAGAAATGCTGGGCATGCCGAAGCCAGCAAAATGGTGCTAAAGAATCAGAATGAGACATCCTCATATATATTTGTGCCTTCAAGTTTGAACTAATAATGGATTTCTTTCCATCATATCTAGACCTGGGCATGGGCCCAGGGACCCGCCCGATCCGACCCGACCTAAATATTTTAGGGGAGCTGCTAATGCCACCCCCAACCTGACAAGCACCCCCCGGGCCCCACTCCCTCCCACTCTAAAAGTACAATTTTGCTCTTCCTCTTTAATTTATTTTATATATTTTCTTATTTATTAAATTTAATTAATAAATTTTTAAATTTATTTATTTATTTATTTAATATTTTCTTTTTGTATTAAATTTAATTAATTTATTTTATTCTTTATGTCATTTTTCTCTTTATATTTATATATTTATATTTATTTCTATTTTACTTATTTAATAGTCTTTATATATTTATTTCACTTTTATTTGTTTAAGAAATATTATATATTTTTTATTTGTTGTTATTTATTTTTGTTTTTTTTATGTTATATTTTTTTGTTCTTTTATTCTTTTATTTTACTTTTAATTTTAATTATTTTATTCTTTATGTCATTTTTCTCTTTATATTTATATTTATTTATTCTCTTTTTTTTGTTTAAGAAATCTCATATATTTTTTATTTATTGTTATTTATTTTTTTATTTTTTTATTTTTTTTTATGTAATTTTTTATTAATTTATTTAACATTTTTATTTAAAATATAAATGATTCTTTTTTTGTAATAATTTTTCATTTGTGGAAAAGCGATTATATATATAATTTGCAAACAAATATATTTTTCAGAACAAACTCAATATTATTTTAGCCATGTTTAGCAATAATAAAAAAAATACACCATGTTAATGTCAATAAATATCAATTGAATCAAATTTTATAATAAGAAAAAAATACTATCATATAATGAGATGAAACTATTGATTTAGAAAACAATGCTACTAAAAACTATTGCACTATCATCAATTATAAGAATTAAGACTATTAAAATTTAGTTAAGTGCTCATATCTTATAATTACTTTGGTAGTTGTACATAAAAATTTATATTCATAACTGAATTGAAAAAGAAATTTGCTAGAAATTTTTCCTATTTTCAGTTATTTTAAGTTTTTTTAAATATTAATATTAATATTTTAAATTTTAAAATATTTAGAAATAAAAAAATAGTGAAGATAGAGGGATATAATGGTCATTAATAAAAGTAAATTCAAATTCTATATTTTATGTCAGAAAATGCCATCAAGAAAAAACGAGATTCTAAAAAAAGATCCAAATTATGTTGCAGCTCTTTTACAATTAAGGAACGTAGCCCTGTTTAATGCGAGGACTAAAATTATGATCAAAATAGTACTAGTTTAAATAATAATAATAAATAAAAAAATTTTAATTATTTTACACAAATTTTAATATAAAAAAAAAATTTTACTTCACATATTCAATATTTTTTAATAAAAATATTAATTTTATTTCACATCCTAAATCAAAATATTCAATTCAAATATTTTGGTCTAGAATGTGAAATAAAGTTAATATTTTTATTGAAAATTATTAAGTATATGAAGTAAAATAATATTTTTTTATATTAAAATTTATGTAGAACGATTAAAAAAATTTATTTATTGTTATTATTATTTTTTAAACTAGTACTATTGTCCTGATTTTGGTCCTCGCGCCAAACAGATTTTAGATTAGAAGAAAAAAAGATGGTTTAAAAAATTTTATCAAAATTAAAAAAAAATGTGCATGATGTGAAATAAAATGAGTCAGTTATATTAAAAATAATATTTGATGTGAAATAAAATAATTATTTAATATTGAAATTTGTATAGGATGAGATTTAAAATAATTTTAATTTTTTTTTTAGAATAAATTTAAGATTTTGTAAGTTATTTTTTTTAGCCAGTTGTCAAACAGGACCTAAAATTGAGAATTTTTTTGAAAGTTTGTATCGCATTCCCGGCGTCGAGGGCCCGAATGCAATTTGCTAATTTTTCATGTGGATTTTCACAAACATGAAAAGAAAGATTTTCTTTAGTAACACCACCGCATGTCATTGAATCTTTTTTTTTCTTCTCTTTCTAACCTTGTTTGGCATGAGCCCAAAAATGAACAAAAAAATATTTTAATAATATTTTAAATTTATTATAAATTTTAATAATTTTATTTTACATCCAACACAAATTTCAACCTTAAAAATCAACTTTATTTCACATCCAACACAAATTTCAACCTTAAAATCAACTTTATTTCACATCCTACATAATTTTCAATATTAAAATAATTTTTTTTTCCATCAATTTTATAAAATATTTTTTTTTTTCTTATTTAAATTCATCCTCCAACCAAACAAGCCCGTACTGCACATGCACACAAGAGCCAAGTTGCCACATGGTGGTGAAAGAGACTGGTCCTGTCAGTGGACATTAAACAAACACATAATTAGTGGCTGTTGAGAGGATAAGGTGACATTAGAGGCCAACAAAGGGAACCAATCACACTGGTTGAGCTGAGCCTGCCTGCTCTCTGTCTCTCTCTCTCTCTCCAGTCATCTCCAATCCATTCTCTCTCTATAACTAATTAATTTATAGAATAATTACCTGCATGCACACTATTTCACTTTATTTATGCGTTACTTATCCATTCTTAGTTAATTACACTATGCACACTCAAAACATTATAAAATTTTACATACACACACTTTCATTTATTTCTATTATAATGAGCAATTATAATTTTTCAATGACCTAACTATAGTTAGGTTACAAAAAATTTGAACCATTCATCATATTATTTTAAGGATATTTAAATATATTTTGAGTGAAAATCTTAAAACTTTGATATTTAGGTTGTGGCAAGGGAAGGAGACATTCGCGACGCGAATTAATTTTAGGACAGATCAGAGCTTTAGTGTAATATCGAGGAAGAAAAAAAAAATGTACTATTAAGGGTAAAAATATAATTTTAATGATTTACTAACGAAATATTTTTTTTAAAAATAGATTTTGACTGAGTTTTAACTTAAGTGTGTGTATGTAAGATTTTATAATGTTTTGAGTGTGCATAGGGTAATTAACTAAGAATATATGGGTAATGCATAAATAAAGTGAAATATTGTGGCATGTAGTTAATTATCCCTTAATTTATTTGCTATCATTTATGGTAGTTGTCACAAAATTTGTCGTATATATTATTGATACTGAAAACCAGAGAAAATTAAAGAAGGAATTGTTTACGTGAAAACCGCTTAATCGGAAAAACCACGGCTTCAATCTTTTTGCGGCTTCAAAGATTTTCACTGGAGAGAATCTTTACAGAAAAGAGAGCTGGAATTACCTCTTCGAGAGAGAGAGAGAGAGAGAGCTAGATAAAATTTGAACTTTTTTTTTATTATAATGAGATTTTTATACCCTAAATTTGTCTTAGAGCAGTCATTTTAGAGGAATGGCTTAAAGCAGTCATTTCAGAGAAGTTACTTTCGTCTCTAACATGACTTCAATGATGGTAGCGTGCTCAAAGCATAGCGGTCTTGCTCGTACGAATCGCACGGTCTCTGTAGGTCGGCTATACCTATTAAAATCTACTTTGTACTTAATGGTGAAGGCAATTTGGCTTGAGTTCTTCGGCGTGGGCTTTTCGTCATGCGTCTGCTACTGTACTTCTCTTGCACATTTATTACATCGACATCCACTTGTATGCTTTAGATATGCTGATGCGAATCTAAATACAATATATATATTTATATATGTTCAATATGTAATAGAATAATTAGTTATTAGTTTTTAAAAATTGAGGTTTATATTAAAACATTTATAAAATATGAGATAAATAAAATTTTATATTAAAATTTATAAAAGATATAAAATAAAATAAATTTGATTACTTAAATATTTGTTGGATGAAAGAGATTATCAATAAGAAAATCATTATTTATTCTGTATGGCTTCCATAACCATAGGAATATTTCATTGAAGGAAAAAAAAATATTAAAGAGAGAAATTATGATGTTTGTATATATACGTGAGAAATAAAGTTACAGTTATATTATAATTGATTGACAATTATATTTGATAGAATATAAAATAATTTTTTTAATATTTTAATTTATATATGATAAAATAAAATATAATTTTTTATTATTAAACTATTTTATTGTCGCCACGAAGAAAGTGTTATCCAATCAAATGAATTGTCTTTGGGCAATTGCCTCATATCAACTCTATAAATTGTCTAACTTAGGATCACCCCTCTTTCTCTTTATTTTTTTGAATTATTCATCTAGTTAATTTTTTGTTATCTACTTTTAAAGTATTTAATTCTAATAATTTGTAGTGAATTTTTTTTAATATTATATACATACATACATACACACATATATATAATATTTAATTTCAAGTAAATATATGATGTACATAACATAATTACATAATTAGTATACCTCTAAAGAAATTGATTTTGATCTTTCAAAATAAAAAAATTAGTTTCAACATACTACCTTAAATTATAAATATATTTGTCAAAATTTATTCTCTTTGTTCTTCATGCTTTATGGTCTGTTTGTTTGTAAGATTAAATTTAACAAAGTTAAAATTAAATTTGAATAGAAATATTTTTTTATTAAAAAATGTGAATGATGTGAAATAAAGTAAGTTATTATATTGAAATTTATGCGAAATGTGATATAACATTAGTTATTATATTGGAATATGTAAGGGATGTGATATAAGTCAGTTATTATTTTAGTAATGTATGTAAGATGTGAAATAAAATTAATTTTTAATATTAAATTTTATGTATGATGTGATATACGTGATTAAAATTAAATCAGTTTAATTTTTATCTTGAAAACAAACGGGGCCTTAACTTTATTATTTTCCTGGATCACTTGAAGTTCAATGGTGTAGGGATTTGTTTTACTTAAGTTTAAATCATATTATTATTAAAATTTTCATGCGAGGGTGAGGAGTTGTGATATCCAAGGCTAAAATTCAAAACAAAAATTCTCAAGATAATAATAATAATAAATTTCCATAAATACTATAATCAAACTTTTAATTAAATAAATAATTAAATGAAAATGCATGTGTTTAAAATGGGAGTAATTTTTTTGGCTCGGTGCCTGAATGGTTAAGTACTGAACAGTTGGACACCACGTGTGTGTAAGTGCCACTCAGCGTGCACACATCACTCTTCGTTGTCCGTCATCCAAATCATTCAGACTTCGAGCATAATATTTTTTTCTAAAAAGGTAAGGAGTGTGGTATGAAGATTCAATTTGTTTATAAGTATATGTATATTTGCATATAATAATAAAATTGATATTACATATACAATCATATATATATTATTGATAAATTTGTATAGTATTATTTATAATAATCAGTAGTTATATATAATAATTATAAATTATTAAACATATATAATAATAATTATAACTATTTTAATATATAAATAATAAATATAACTATAATTAATTAAAATATTTTGAGCTACTATATAAATTATATAAAAAAAATTATTTTAATTTAAATTGATTTTTTGAGAACAGTTGTTAAAAAAATATATTATGCTTTTTGTTAGGGAATTTTTAAGTTTTAAAAAAACTAAATTCTTTCATGATTATTTTATTTTTTTAGTTGTATATAAATATTTTTTATTAAAATATTGTGCTAAATGCAATCTGAATATTTAAGAATTAATTTAGGGTAAATTACATCTTATTCTCTGAGTTTAATACTTAATAATATACAAATTCAAATTTTTAAATTTATAATATCAGTCCCTGATTTTTAATAAATTATAAAATGAGTTTTTAAAATTTTTTAGAATTGTCATTTTTAAAATTTTTAAATTTTTTAGTTTTTAAAATATTGTCCACCGGCGGTCACGCGGCCCGCGCACGTGCACGGAATAGAGAGGAGAGAGAGCGATGCAGGAGTAAAATGGTAATTTTAAAAAGTTTTAATAATAAAAAAATAAAAAAGCTTATTTGATAATTTATTAAAACTCAAGAATCTCGATGTTAAATTTAAAAAACGTGAATATGTAATTTATTAAGTGTTAAATGCAGAGACCTGTGTATAATTTGCTCTTAAAAAACTTATGGGTTGTGTATGTAAATTCTCGAATCTTCTTTATCAAAAAAAAAATTCTCAAATCTTCAAAACTAAATTTCTACGAAGCATGAGGGAGGTTGGACCCACGTGACCCACCGACCTTATCCGCAACTGCCCACTCCCACCATCCACACATACAGCAAATGCCTAAGAGCCACGTGTCAAGTGACACCTTCTTTCATGTGCCCCCCGGCACTCAGACCAACATCGTTTGACGTTTGACTTTTTGAAAAATCGGTGCAATAGTTGTGCGCCACGTCACGTTCCACGTAGGCTTTAGTCCTAGGAGGTCGGCATTCGGATAAGCCGATGTGGGACTTTTCACACTGCGAACGAGAATTTAAAATGTGGAAGCTTCAGCCACGTTGACTTTTTTTCTTTTTCTTTTCTCTTTTCCTTTTTTTTTTTTGATGGTAGTCCCGTTGACATTATTTATGATTAGAATTAAGAGGAAAATTATAATTTCATTACCAATTATAGTCTGACATCAATTATAACTTTATTCGTATCCGCTTGAGGCTCTGAAAGATAAAACATAATTTAATTTGATTTTTTTGAATTTTTTCAAAAAAATAATTGTAATATAAAATAAAATGAGTTAATTATATTAAAAATTATTAAATGTAAAATAAAGTTAATTAATTTATTAAAATTTATATTAGATATGAAATAAAGTAATTTTTAATATTAAAATTTGGATATGATAATATATAAAATAATTATTTTAAATAAATTAAAGTTTTTTTTAATGACCATTTTCTTCTTTTTCTTGAATCAAATAGAACCTTAGCTTGTTGAGGTTTTGAAAGTACAGTCTATCTTTATTTACTATATTTATGATAAATTCTAAATGATTAAAAACTTCAATGCAGTGTAAGATATCCAAATCAAATATCAAATACTCAAAATACGTATTAGATAATTAGCTGCTTCTTTTTAATTAAAAAAACACAGTTGAATATCTAGTATGTATTTTAGTTATCCAAAAAGATTAGACGTTAAAGGATCGAGGAAACAGATCAATTTGGATATATTTTGTTTGTTCTTCAGCAGTAATGCACCCCTTGGCAACAAACTAGAGCTTATAAATCTTTCGAAAATAAAACTAGAACGAACATTAAAAGTACTTGAGGTTTTGCACTGTGGTGGGAAAGGCAGAGAATAAAAATTTTGTGACTATTAAAGAATAGAGATTTTTTTTTTATGTTAGACTAGGGAGCAATCCGTCCTTCCTCTAGAGGAGCATATAAGAGGCAAAGAACATAATTAGCAAGGGAGTCGTTTAGCATATAGGAGATGAACAAAGTACAAAGATATGAATGATAGATAAATCTTGAGACCATAGAGCTTCCCTAGTAAACCAACTTCATGAGGATGCAAAGATCGAGGCTATCATAAACCAGAGCCTACAAACACGAAACTGTACTACTATAAGAAGTATATTTGATGAAGCCAGTGCCAATGGGCCTATCATAACTCGGGTAAGTACTCTGATCTAAGTGGACACAGATTTATTCGGGACCTTGTAGAAAACATGGGAGTTGGGCTCATCTACCGTTAATAAGACTAGGAGAACGAGATTAAAATGTCTGCTCATCGAGTCTGTAGAAATTTTCTGCCCACACTAAGTTCGCATGATAATTCCAAATCCCCCTATGCGCTTGCTCTGTCGTGCAAAACCAGAAAGTATAGAACTTGTTTTTGTAATCGTAATTTTGCAAGAAAAATCTGAGGCTCCAAAATTTATCTATAATTGTTCTAGAAGAGGCAACTCTTGAATTTATCTATAATGAGTTATTCGGAACGTCCGTAATGCAATATTGGTTAGAAAATGAAGTCGATCAGAAGAAGCAACTCTTGAATACCCAGAGTTATATGTAGTACAATTTGAAGGGCAAACAATAAAAGTGAAGGCCTATCTAACGATTTAGCTTGAAATTATATGTATAACATAAATAATATTAATATATAATTTAACTAGCGGTTTAGTGGTAGAGTGAAAGAGATTTAAAACTTATTTTCTTTAAGATCTTGGGATCAAATCTTCTTGAACACATAATATTTTTACATTTTTTTACAATTACGAGCCGGCTCGAAATTGAGTCATTTCGAGCTAAGCTGGCTCGAATCATATCCCATTTCGATTTCGGATCGATTTTGAGCTGAAACAAACTCGAAATTTTTGACTTCGAGTTGCCTTCGACTCGCTTGAAATCGGTCCGATAACAACCCTAGATGCAACAATTGATAAGAAAAATAATCCATTAGGCATATGTATTCGACTCGCTTGAAGGCCCTCTATATTGATAGCTCCAAAACCATCTTAATTATCTCGATGAAGTTCGATTACCACATGCAAAACGAGAGAAAAAATTTGCGGCACACACCGTGGCTCGACAAGCTCTACAGATAGAGAACTCGACACTTTGGTTAGATGATTTTCCTACTTTTTTTATATGATAATTTTCGAAAAGACTTAAATTTTACATCTGATGAATAAATGAAATCTGATACCCTCTCAGAAAAAAAGAAGATAAGATGTCTTTGATTCAAGATGATTGAATAAGAGCTAAAACTTGAACAATTCATGAAAACAAAGTTCTAATTGTACGATCATATTTATTATTTGACAAAAGAACTTAATAATGACAAAAGTTCTACTTTGATTGAATGATCGCTATTCGAATTTTTTACGTAATTTAAACTCTAGAATTGTCATCTTAATTTGTTATTAAATATGGCTAGAACAAGATCTAAAATAATTTTCCTCGGCTTTGTTTTTATTCTGGTCTAAAGGAACTTGGTTGGGCTCTAATTCCAAAAATTATAGAACTGATTATAGTTGATTCAAGTCTAAATTTTGTGTAGAACTGCACTAAATCAAACCAATTTGTTACCAATAAGTAAATTAATTTTTTTGTGTATAATGCAAGCTTAATTTTACTAGTAGATAATATATAAATAATTAAATGTGGGATTTCACATTGAATTTTATTGGAGAATATATAGTAGCACAATTGTAACAAAAAACTGAGCTATAATTCTTTGTGAAAAACTGAAAAATAAAGCAAAGTGACTAACAAACAAAAATGATAAAAAGTAAAATCACGAGAAATAGAAGATAACAAACACTCAATTCGATGGATTTTCAAGATGACTTGAGCAAATTTGTGTAGCACGTAATGGACATTTATTCGAACTAGATAGATCTTGTATAAATATGCAATCTAACAGTCTAACTAAGAAATCATATTTGAGGATAGTTGGCTTCTATGCTATGTAACCATTGACCATTCTTCATTCTTCATTCTCCAGCTTATGCAGGAGAAGGAAACTTTTTTGTGATTTTTTTGTATCTTTTGCAACTAAGGTTGTTCGATTAGAGACTTTTAATCGATCTTATCCTGTTATTCTTAAATCTTTCAATGTGTACAGCTGAAACCAATGTCTAAATCTCAGCGTGGCACCAAACTATACGAAGAGACCTCTCACACTCGTCAATCAAAAAAAGTGTCACCTCACATGTTTCAAACTCAGTGCTACACAACGAGAAGCTCTCTTTCTCTCTTATAGAAGAAAATTAGCACTCTAAGAACAACCGATTGAAGAAGATGATGGAGCTATTACTCTCATGCAAACCTTATTGTCACCCTTTACTGTAGACTAGAACAAAACAATAGAACAATCTTTGTATTTCTAAGGATATCTCTTGCTTTGATGGCATCTAATAGGAGATTGTTATACCTCCCGCATGTCGATTGAAGTTGTCTCTATTTGAAGTCAACATGAAGAAAATGAAGAAGAGTCGAAATTGCTATGATATGGAACATTAATGATATCTCTATAAAAATATCGACACACTTTTGCCTAAAAGTAATCAATAAAAATCAATTCTTCAACTTCCATAATTTTCAACTTCAATAAGTTTTCTTCCAGCAACAACTCTATTTCTTAAATGCCCAGAAAGTACTCTACTATCGAGTAATAGTATCTCCAGAACATTTCGAAGCTCAACTTATCTTAACGTTATAGTAAGATATTTATGTTATTATTATTTTTTAGGAATGAAATAAATAATGGCATGATCATCACTCTCCACGAATGTCCTCCAAACTCACTGTAGATTTGTCGACTGAGTTGAGCAATACATAACATATTACTACTTTCTACGGAGAAAAGAATAGATTATAGTTATATCAACATGAAATTGTGAACATTTTCATGAAATTAAATTAGGCAGAAGGCTAAAGTTGAAATCAAGGGGAATAATATACATGTTTAGGAAAAGAAAAAAATTAAAATAAAATAGAAAATATAGACAGCAGGTAGTTAAGTCAACGTGCAATGTCCAACATTGGAGGTTGACCCAACTGCTCCATCTCCCAGCTCAGATTGGGCGCCACTCTATGGCGGCGGGAATCATACTCCTGTAGCACCACAAAAGTCAAAGTCAACCATTTTTCTTGTTTTCTTTTTTTTTAAATCATCTTTTAAACTCAAATTTAGTTGGCTTAAAATAATCAAAGTTGAATCAATATTGGAAGATGAAATAATTCAAAAAATAATACTCATGACATATAATAAATAGATATTTATTATATTATGAATAGTTAAGTAGTAAAATAATAATATATAATAATCATTTATCGTATGATTACAATTATTCATTTCTGTCTCACTTATTTAGAGAGTTGATATCTAAATAAAAATATATATTTTTTATTTTATAAATTTTATAAGAAAAAAATTTATTTTAATATTTAAAAGCATGTAACCTATGAAAAAAAATAATTCTAATATTCGTATTTATGTTTAGTATGAAATAAAGTTACTTTTTACAATTAAAATTTATATTAGATGAAAAAAAACTTGAATTAAATAAGATTTTCATGCATGAATATAGATAACTGCATTGAATGCAGAAATATTTTAAAATTTTAAATCTATCAGATTTAACATCTTTATTGCGCAATTTCATCAAAATAAAGTAACTATTTTCGTTTATCCGACCGATAATTTAGCGCAGGGACTTTAATTAAATAAAAGTTAAATTAGTAATACGCCTTTATAATTTATACATAATTAAATTTTAGTCCACATCTTTGAAACCCTTCATAATTCATATTCCTATTTTAAAATTGAAGGCATCTATAATTAGGTCCTTTGCCCATTTCAAATTATAAAATAACTATCAATAATTTGCCCTTCAACAATTATTAAAATTTTTAAAAAAATAAAATAAATCATTAGTTAATAACCTCCAATTAATTTACCATTTTTTATAATTTTTTATTTCAAAAAAAAATTAAAAAATGTGTTTTTCTATTAATTTGATTTACCTCCATTTTGGAGAGCAATTCCCTGGCATTCTGTGCAGAGATGATAATATGACGAGCGCCTGGAGCGATGAAGCCCTCGTCCACCGCCTTATCAATGAAACTAAGCAATGAGTTGTAGTACCCATCCACATTCAATAATCCAACCTTCAAAAAAATAAAAATAAAATATATAGAGTTTTCAATATACAAATTATATATTTTTTAAAGAAATAGTTCTAAATATCAACATACAAAAAGCAAGTTTTATTTATTTTTATTGTTGATGCAAAAAATGCACCACCACAGAGAAATGAGACGATGATTTTTACGTGGAAACCCGAGTGTCCGGGGGAAAAACCACGACGCCATCCAGGCGATTTGAATCCACTAATTCCATCTCCTCTTACAAAGCTTGAGGGTCTCTCATGGGAGACCAAAAGAGTACAAGAGAGAGAGAGGAAGGAGAAAGAGTGGCCTCCTTTGAGAGAGCCTGAGTCCCTTTTTTATAGCCTGGGGAGGAGAGGGTACAATAGGTAGTCTGTCACATCTGATACCTATTCTTACAAAAGACGATTAGGGAGTGGACTCTCATACTGTCTTAAATGCTGAGTTGACATAATAGTACGGAGAGTACGATCTGGTGGGATGTTGAGCTGCTCTTCGACTTGGGTGTTAGAGACGGTTCTAACATTTATATATACTAAAAAAAAGATAAAATTTTCAAAATCAAATTGAACTTGCCAATCGAACTGATTCGATTGTGAACCAACTTCTATTTTTATCTCGCCCATCCAGTCAAAATACCATTAAAAAGTAGTTAATTTGGTAGACATAAATCGGTCCAAGTGAATCAAATGATTGATAAAATCGATTCAATCAGTTTTTGATTAGTTGCAAGCATTTTTTATTTTTTATTTTTTTAATTTTTTTGATTTTTTTCTCAAAATACTATAATTTTTTTTATTTTAGGCCCTGTTTGGCGCGAGGACCAAAACAGGACCAAAATAGTACTAGTTTAAAAATAGAAATAATAATAATAAATAAATTATTTTAATTATTCTACACAAATTTTAATATAAAAAATAATATTTTACTTCACATACTCAATAATTTTTAATAAAATTATAAATTTTATTTCACATCTTAGATCAAAACACTCGATTTGAATATTTTGGTCTAGAATGTGAAATAACATTTATATTTTTATTTTAAATTGTTGAATATATAAAGTAAAATAATATTTTTTATATTTAAATTTGTGTAAAATAATTTAAAATATTTATTTATTATTATTATTATTTAAATTAGTACAATTTTAGTCCTGTTTT
>KZ451959.1:1962196-2012859 GCA_002786265.1 Apostasia shenzhenica
AAAGAGATTTAAATTTATTTTCTTTAAGATCTTGGGATCAAATCTTCTTGAACACATTAAATAATTTTTAACATTTTTTTACAAAATTACGAGCCCCGGCCTCCGAAATTGAGCCCACATTTCGAGCTAAGCCCTGCGCTCGAATCATATTCCATTTCGATTTCGGATCGATTTGAGCTGAAACAAACTCGAAAATTTTTGAACTTCGAGTTGCCTTCGACTCTGTGTGACGACCCTAACCGTCACACAAATTTTATTCTAAAGTTAGGGAGAAGGAAGACTTAAATTCGAACAGGCGGAAAAGAAAAAACGTAATAGGATCAAAAAGCTACTACAAAAGTTCACAATACTATAACTTAGAACAGATTAAAACATTCAACTAAAGCAAATGAAACGGAACTACTATTAGTCTCAAATCCGAACACAATAGCAGATAAATCACCTTTCTAAAAGAAATAAAAATAATTAAAAAACTAATTGTTCTAACTTGACTGGCATTCTCCCCATTCCCGTGATCAAGTGCTCCAGTACCTGCCAACGTTAGTGACAGAGTCTGTTAGAAACAGACTCTGTAGGTTGACTATCTAAACAAAGCCTTTAAATAAAAATATTAAACAGCAATTAATAATAATAATTCCAATAATAATATAATAAACAACATATTGAATAATATAAAAGAATAACAAACAAATTAAATATATATATAACACTAGATTTTTAATTAAAACATGTATGTTAGGAAAAGGAGATGACATAACACAGTGTGAACAGTAAAATATTAAACAAACATTCAACATAATATGCCAAAGCAAGTACCAACATCAGCATATAAAACAGAAACGATAAAAATTAAAGTTAACGAGTAAATTTCCTTTTTTAGTTAATTTCACTTTTATCTTTTGGGCCCCCGGTTGATTTCTCCCGTACTACGCCCTCAGCTGCCTTTTACATCTTTTGGGGCATCGTCACCCCCCATGAATAGCCCTCCGTAGGCATATCCAATGACGCCGTCCGCCAAATATCATGTGAGGACCTCTATGGACACGTATCCAACAGCAAGAAACACGATATCTGCTGTTGGGATCGTCACCTTCCCCATGACAGTCGGAAAACTTGCCAATGACGCCGTCGCGCCAAATATTCATAATCATATGCTCGAGCTAGGCAGGCTGCGTAATCCCACAGAAATCACATCCTTAAATTTAATCTATTGTCGCATTTAAAAATGTTCTATATTTTAACTTTATTAAATTGGCAAGTCCGATACACTTTGCTCAAATATTAATTAATTTTCATATGGTGCACTTATTTACCCACGCCAAGCCCCGTACAACTTGCCCTTCTATGTGGGCGTCACATTCAATGAATAATTATCCAAAATTACCAGCAAAATCTCAATCAACCTATATATCATCATTTTTACATCATCTTATAAAATAGAAAAAATTCCAAGTTTAACATTCAAGTGCTCTGACAAAGAATCCATATGCAATAATAGGCATTTAATCATTGTAATCTAAAATTAATTATGTTTAATGTTCAGAAATCCACAAACGCATGGCATAAAATCTTCTTCCATACAATATTTTTAAACTATATTCTTTTTAAAAACTAATAACAAGGTTGATACTCACGCAAACTTAATAACATCTAAAATCCCATCGATTTTAACATACCAAAATTCAACCTCTTTCCTCAAAATAATTTTATATTCAGATATTAATTTAAAATGCAAAGTTAGGTATAAAATCCTACTCGAAATACATGATCTTAAGTTTTCTTGAGATCGAAAGAGAAAGGATCACTCCCAAATTTGCCTAGGGTCAATCCAAGGGCGTAAGAAAAACGTGTAGATCCAAGAAGAAGATGAAGAAGAATCGTCCATTTTGAGGGAGATCCGGTCACTTTTTCTCTCTCTTATCGCGTCCACTTTCTCTCTCCTCTCTCTAGGCGGCGTTATAACAAATGGGAAGAGTTGAATCGGGTTGTTTGGGTTGAGGAAACACTATTTCATTTCTCTAAATAATAATCTTGGTATTTTCTGTTAATTTTTTCTAGCCTTAATTTAAGGAGGTAGTTATGGGAAATATTTAATGGGGTAATTAAATTTCATTGGATTTAAAATTTAAATAATCTGATTTAATTAAATTAAATTATTAATTTCAATCATTTTAAATTTTGAATCGCCATAACAAACCTCTTAAATATTCATATAATTTATTTTAAAAATTGATTTAATTTCTCACCGAATAATATTAATTCCACATAATAAATAATTATCAAAAATCTAAAATTAAAATTTTTCCGGATGTTACAGACTCGCTTTGAAACTCGGTCCGATAACAAGCCCTAAGTTGGCAACAATGGATGGAAGGAAAAATAATCCCATTAGGCATATGTATTCGACTCGCTTTGAAGCCCTCTATATTTTGATAGCTCCCAAAACCATTTTCTTAATTATCTCGATGAAAGTTCGATACCCACATGCCCCCCAAAACGAGGAAAAAAAATTTGCGAGCACAACACCGTTGGCTCGACCAAGGCTCTACAGATAGAGAAACTCGACACTTTGGGCTTAGATGATTTTTTCACTACTTTTTTATATGATATTTTTCCGGAAAAAACTTAAATTTTACATTCTGATGCAAAAATAAATATGATACCTCCTCCAAAAAAAAAAAGAAGATAAGATGTCTTTGATCCAAGATGATTTGAAAAGAGACTAAAACTTGGAACCCAATTCAAATGCAAAACCAAAAGTTCTAAGTGTACCAATCATATTTAATTATTTGACCCAAAAAGAACTTTAAATAATATATTATATTGATAAATAATTTCATTCAAATTTATTATACATTGCAATCGTAGTGATGATACGCTATTTCGAAAGTTTTAAACGTAATTTTAAACTCCTAGAATTGTCATTCTAATTTGTTTATTAAATATGCTAGAACATAAGATTCTAAAACAATTTTACTCCGGCCTTTGTTTTTATTCTGGTCCTAAAGGAAACTTAGATTGGGGCTCTAATTCCCCAAAAATAATAGAACTGTATAGTTTGATTCGGAGTTCTTAAATTTTGGGTTGTTAGAACTGCCACCCTAAACCAAACCAAGGTTGTTTACCAATTTAAGTAAATTAATTTTTTTGTGTATAATGCAAGCTTAATTTTACTTAGTAACAATATATTAAATTAATTAAATGTAGATTTTCACATTGAATTTTAATTGGAGAATAATAGCACCAATTGTAACAAAAAACTTGAGCCCCTATAATTCTTTCGTGGAAAAAACTGAAAAATAAAGCAAAGTTGACTAACAAACCCAAAACGATAAAAAAGTAAAATCCACGGAGAACATAGAATGTAGAAGATAAACCAAAAACCAACTCCAATCGGATGATTTTCAAGATGACTTGGAGCCAAATTTGTTGTACCGCACGTAATGGACCATCTTATTCGAAAAACTAGATAGATCTTTGGGTATAAATAATGCCAATCTAACCAGGTTCTAAACTTAAGAAATCATATTTAAGAAGTTGGCCTTATATGCTACTGTAACCAATTGACCATTCCTTACATTCTCATTCTCCCAGCTTATGCAGGGAGATGGGAAACTCTTTTTTTATTTTTGTATCTTTTCGCAAACTAAAGGTTTGTTTCCGATTTAGAGACTTTTCAAATCCCGAATCTTATCCTGGTCCTATTCTTGAAAACTCCTTTCAATGTGTTACCAGGCTAAAAATCAATGGTTCCTAAATACTCAGGTCATGGCAAAACCAAACTATAAAGGGAGACCTTTTTAGAGACCCTACTCACACTCGTCAATCCCAAAAAAAAAGGTTGGCCACCCCAACACGAAACTTCAGTGCTACAACAACGCAGAAGCTCTCTTTCTTCTCTTATGTAGAAGAAAATAGCACTTAAGAACAGCCCGATTTTGAAAGAAAGATGAGGAGCTATTACTCTCATGCAACCCTATATTGTCACCCCTTTCCTGTTAGACTTAGAACAGAACAAATAGAACAATCTTCCTGTATTTCCAAGGACCTATCCTCTTGCTTTTGATGGCATCTAATAAGGGAAGATTGTTATGCCAAATTATGAAGTTGTTCTCTTATTAAATGTCCAAAGATTGAGAAAATGAAGAAGAAGGTCGAAAATAGCTTTATATATGGGAACATAATGATAGTCTTCTATAAAAATATCGACACACTTGCCCTAAACAAGTAATTCCCAAGGAACAAACAAATCTATTCTTTGCAACTTCCATTAATTTTCAACTTACAACCTATACATACTATCTTCTCTTCCAGCAAACACAACTGAATTTCCCTTAAATGTCGGAGAGAGTTTACTTTGCCTTATTGGTTGATACTGAGTGGATCGTGCGTGAGCGCCTGCATCAACATACCATACACGTGGTGCTCCATCTTGAAATATATCATGCCTCAACCTTTGAAGCCTTTAAGCTTTACCATAATCTCATTGAGTTGAAGTTTGGAGCCCCTTAACCTCCCCGTATGAGTGAGGTTTCGCCTAATAACCCTCGGCAGTGATGGTCCGGCCGAACCTCGTGAGTGAGTTTCGGCCCCTAACCTCCGTGATAATGTTTCGACCTGTTTAAATCTCATGTGGAGCTGGAACGGGTTTCCGGCCCTAACCTCGTTGAAGTCTAACCTCAGGTGAGTGAGGTTTCGAGCCCCTCCCCAAACCCTTACCTGCATGATTTGAATATTTCCAGCTCTTTTCCAGCTACATTCAAGTAAGACGTTTCTCAGCTACCCACCCTATTCACTGTTAGCCGTGCCTTAACTGGCCACCTGTTTCCAATGCCAGCCATGCCTTCTTCCCGGACACGCAAACCAAAGAGCCCCGCAATGCTCCAACATGCTGCAAGTTCCCATAAAGGCTGCGAAGACCAAGAAGACAATCTTTTCAGCTCATTGGTTCCCAGACCCTTCCCAGTGGACGACAAAAGGGCATGGGTCCAGGAATTTGTTTAATGTCCCTTTCCTTCCGGAAAATTCAGGATAAAAGCTGCCATCATCCAGCCTGCCCTACAATACTAAGGAACAGACTTCAAAAAAAGAAGAAGGTCCACTTGCTTCACCACCTACTACCCGGCCTTCTCAAGACTGCGACGAAGGAGCGAGACGCGAAGAAGGAGCAAGAATCTCTCCTCCATCACCCTCTTGTTTAAAAAACAAGAAGCCTTTCGAGAATAAAGAAAGCTACTCCCTCTTTCCCTCTTTCTTTCTCTCTTGTCCTCTTGTAAGTTAACTATCTTTAATAGCCCTTCCTATGGCGCTAACCTCTTTTCAACATTAAGCGGGGTTGAAACTCTCTTCGTTAATCGCACCCGGGTGGACGTAGGGGATTTTCTTCCCTTGACACACCTAACATTCCTCTGCTGTTTCTTGTCTCTGGATGCATCTGCAAACTGGTCCCTCCTTGGAGCTTTCATAAACCAGGGGCTCACCCCTTGCGCGCCGCCGTCTCCCCGAAACTCCCTCTTCTCTTTTTGGATATGTTTTCTGGAACCTACCACATCTACGTCAACAGTATCAAGTACAGGCCATCCCTCCAAAACACCTTTAAAAGGTCAACTTTATATTAAACGTTACAGGGTAAAGATATTTATAATTATTATTACTTTTTTTTGGAATGAAAATAAAATTAAATGGCATGATGCAATGATCATCCACTCTCCTTGAGAAAATGCCCTTCCAAACTGTTTCCACTATAAATTTGTCAACTGCAGTTGAGCAATAACTAATATGTTACTACTTTCCTACGGAGAAAAGAATAGATTATAGTTTTTTTAATCAACCCATATAAAAAATAAATTTAAACAAAAGCCCAACTTATTGTAATCTCAAATTAAAGCGGAAAAAGCTAAAAACTTAGTAACCACAAGTCCACCTCCTTGATTCATCCCAAAACCCAATCAAACTTTCATCTGTTTCGTCTGTGGCAGCCGGCGCTCCCCATATGTACAAATCTCATCGGTATTCAAAGTCCCGGCCCTCTGGCAGAAAGAGCTCTGGCCAAAGGTCGTTGCTCCGCAAAGTGGCTCCAAACATTCAGCTCGAAGGATTCAGAATTCCAGCCTGGCATGATGGGGGAGACAACCGAGGAGCGATTTTGCAAAGAATAGATTATAGTAATTATCCCGACATGAAATTGTTGAAACATTTTCATAAAAATTAAAATATTGGGCAGAAGGCCCTACAGTTGAAACCCAAGGGAATAATATACATGTTATAAGGAAAAGAAAAAAATTAAAAATAAAAATAGAAATATAGACCAGCCAGGTAGTTAAGTCCAACCCGGGAGACAATGTCCAAACATTTAGGTTGACCCAAACTGCTCCATCTCCCCAGCTTCAGATTGGGCGCACCCACCTCTATGGCGGCGGATCCATACTCTGAGCACCACAAAAGTCAAGTCTCAACCATTTTTCTTGTTTTTCCTTTTTTTTTAATCATCTTTTTAAACTCAAATTTAGTTGGCTTAAAATAATCACCAAAGTTGAATCAATATTTGGAAGATAAAATAATTCAAGAAAATAATACTTCATAAACATATAAATAATAGGATTATTTATTATATTATAAATAGTTAAGTAGTTAAAATAATAATATATAATGTCGCACTTATTTAGAGAATTGGATATCTAAATAAAGAAAAAATATTGTTTATTTTTATAAATTTCATAAGAAAAAATTTATTTTAATATTTAAAAGGCAGTTAAAACTATTGAAAAAAATTAATTGTCATAATAATTGCCGTATTTGTATTAGTATGCAAATAAAGTTACTTTTTACAATTAAAAATTTGTATTACATAAACAAAAAATTTGAATTAAACAAAGAATTTTCATGCATGAAATATAATAACCGCATTTGAAATGCAGAAATATTTTAAAAATTTGAATTATTCCCGATTTAACATCTTTATTGTGCCAATTTCATCAAAATTAAAGTAACTATTTTCGTTATCCGACTGAATAATTTAGCACGCAGGGACTTGAATTAAATAAAAATTAAATTAGTTAATACTCCTTTTATAATTTATACATAAATTAAATTTTAGTCCACATCTTTGAAACCCTTTCATAAATTCATATTCCTATTAAAATTGAAGCATCTATTAGGTCCTTTTGCCCATTTCTCAAAATTTATACAACATAAACTATCAATAATTTGCCCTCAAACAATTAATTAAAATTTTTAAAACTACAATTAAATCAGTAGTTTAATAACCTCCAATTAATTTACCCATTTTTTTATAATTTTTTAGTTTCAAAAAAAAATATAAAAAAAATGTGTTAAAAATGCAGACGTAATTTTTTTGGGCTCCGGTGCCAATGGTTCGTACCTTGAACAGGGACACCACGTGGTCGTAAGTGGCCAACTCCAAACCGTGCACAACATCACTCTTCGGTTGTCCGTCCAGTCCGAATCATTCAGAACTTCGAGCATAATATTTTTTATAACAAAGGTAAGGAGCGGTATGGAGATTCAATTTGGTTAAGCTATTATGCATAATTTGCCATATAATAATTAAAAAAATTGATATTACATATACAATTCATATATATATTATTGATAAATTAGTATAGTCAAATTATTTATTTAATAATCCAGCCCCAGTAACTATTTAATAATTATTAAATTACATAACAATATAATATAATTATAACTATTTTGATATATAAATATAAAAATTATAACTATAATAATCTAAAATATTTTGACGCTACTATTAAATTATTATAAACAAAATTATTTAATTTAAAATTGATTTTTTTTTCGAGAACCAGTTGCTTAAAAAAAATATATTTATGCCCTTTATGTTAGGGAATTTTAAGTTTAAAAAAAACTAAATTCTTTTCATTGATTATTTTACTTTTTTTTAGTTGTATATAAATATTTTTTTATTAAAAGTATTAGCTGCTAAATCAATCTGAATATTTAAGAAATTAATTTAGGGTAAATTACATCTAGTTCCCTCTGAGGGTTAATAACTTTTTTTTTCTTTGAGTTAAACTTAATTAATATTACAAATTTAACCAAATTTTAAATTCTATAATTATCAGTCCCTGAATTTTTAATTTAAATTATAAAATGAGGTTTTTTAAAATTTTTTAAGAATTGTCATTTTTTAAAATTTTTAAAATTTTTAGTTTTTAAAATATTGTCCACCCGGCCGGTCACGCGGGGCCCGCGCACGGCACGGGATCGAAGAGGAGGAGAGCGAATGCAGGAGCTAAAAAATGGTAATTTAAACAGTTTTAATAAAATTAAAAAAATAAAAAACTTAATTTGATAATTTATTAAAAACATCCGAACGAAATTCTTCGATGCTAAATTTAAAAAACTGGTGAATATGTAAATTTATTAAGTGTTAAATGCAGGAGACCTGGTGGTGGTAATTTGCTCAATAAAAAAACTTATGGGTGTGTATGGTAAATTTTCTTCGAATCTTCTTTTAATCCAAAAAAAAAAAAATTCTCAAATCTTCAAAACTAAATTTCTACAAAGTCCATTGGAGGAGGTTGGGACCACGTGACCCACCGGACCTTTATCCGCAACTGCCCCACCTCACCACCATCCACAACATTACAGCAAAATGCCTAAGAGCCACGTGGTCAAGTGACCCACCATTCTTTCATGTGCCCCCCCCGGCACCCTCCGACCAAACATCGCTTTGACCCTTTTTGACGTTTGTGAATGAATTCGGGTGCAATAAGGTTGTGGCCGCCCCACGTTCCCCCACCGTTCACCGTAGGCTTCAGTCCTAAGGGAGGTCCCGGCACTTCGGGATAAGCCCGCAATGTGGACTTTTCACACCTCCGCGAACGAGAATTTAAAATGTGGAACGCTTCCAGCCCACGTTGACTTTTTTTCTTCCTTTTTTTTTTGAATGGTCAGTCCCGTTAGACGTTGTTGATTATTAATTAAGAGAGAATATATAATTTCATTACTGATTTATAGTCTGACATCAATTATAACTTATTCGTATCTGCTTCAGGCTCCTGTTTAGTTGAAAGATAAAAAAAAAATTAATTATTTTTGAATTTTTTCTCAAAAAAATATTTGTAATATAAAATAAAATGAGAATATAATTAAATTTATTAAATATAAAAATAACAATTAATTTATTATTACAAAAATTTATGCTTAGATTATAAAATTAAAAGAAATTTTAATACTTAAAACTTTGGCGAATAATTTTAAATAAATTAAAAAAAATTTAATGAATCTCTTTTCTTTGAATCAAAATAGAATCTTTAGCTTGTTGAAGATTTTGAAGATACAGCTAAATCTTTAATTTACTAATTATATGGATGAAATTCCTAAATTGATTAAGAAACTTCAACGCAGTGTAAATATCCAAATCAAATATCCAAAATACTCAAAATACATATAGATAATTAGCTGCTTCTTTTTAATTTAAATAAAAATACAGTTGAAATATCTAGTATGTATTAGTTATCCCAAAAAGATTAGACGTTAAAGGAATCGCAGGAAACAGATCAATTGGATATATTTTGTTGTTCATTCAGCAGTTAATGCACCTTGGCAAACAACTAGAGCTATAAAATCTTTTGAAAATAAAAACTTAGAACGAACATTATAAAAGTACTTGAAGGCTTTTCAACAGCTGAGGAATATAACTTGAGGATAAAATCTTGTGACTAAAAATAAGAATAGAGAATTTTTTTATGTTAACGGGGAGGGCCAATCCGTCCCTTCCCTAGAGGAGCAGTATAAGAGGCCAAAGAATATAATTAGCATGGAGTCGTTTAGCATATAGGAGAATGAACAAAGGTACCAAAGCAATATGAAATGATCACTAAATCTTCTGAGACCCATTATTTTTAAGAAGCTTCCCTAGATAAAACCAACTTCATAGAGGATGCAAAGGTCGAGTGCTACATTAAACCAGAGCCACAAACCACGAAACGTCCAAAAAACTAACATACGATACATCAAGAAGTATATTGATTGAACCCAGTGCCAATGGGCCTATCACTAAAACCTCGGGTAATACTCTGATCTCAAGTGACCACCAGATCTATTCGGGACCTTTAGAAAACATGGAGTTCGGGCTTCACTCTACCGTTAATAGACTAGCCCGAGAACGAGATACAAATGTCCTGTCCATCGAGTTCTGAAAATTTTTCTGCCCACACTAAGGTTCGCAATGATAATTCCAAATCCCCCTATGCGCTTGCCTTTGTCGTGCAAAAACCAGGAAAGTATAGAACTTGCTTTTTGTAATCGTAAATTTTGCAAGAAAATCTGAGGCTCCAAAATTTATCTATAATTGTTCTTAGAAGAGGCAACTCTTGGAATTTATCTTATAAATGAGTTATTCGGAACGTCCGTAATTGCAGATATTGGTTAGAAAATGAAGTCGATCAGAAGAAGCAACTCTTGAATAACCCCAGAAGTTATATGTTAGTACCAATTTGGGAAAGGCGCACACAAAAATCGAAACCAATAAAGTGAAAGGGCCTATCTAAACGATTTAGCTGAAATTATATGTATAACATAAATAATATTAATATAATAATTAACCAGCGGTTAGGGTAGAGTAAAAGAGATTTTAAAACTTATTTCTCCTTAAGATCTTGGGATCAAATATTCCTTGAACACATAATAATTTTTACATTTTTTACAATTACGAAGCCCGGCTCGAAATTGAGTCATTTCGAGTAAAGTTGGCTCGAATCACTTATTCCCATTTACCCGAATTTCGGAAACGATTTGCAGCTGAAACAAACATCGAAATATTTTTTGACTTCGGAGTTTGCCTTCGGACTCGCTTGAAATCGGTACCGATAACAACCCTAGATGCCAACAATTGATAAGGAAAAACAATCCATTAGCATATAGTATCCGATCCCTGAAGCCCCTCTAATTGATAGCTCGCAAAAAACCATCTTAATTATCTCGATGAAGTTCGATTACCACCATAGCCCAAAACGACGAGAAAAAATTTGCGCACACACCGTGGCTCGACAAGCTCTACAATAGAGAACTCGACACTTTGGTTAGATGATTTTCCTACTTTTTTATATTGATTAATTTTCGAAAAGACTTAAATTTTACATCTGATGAATAAATGAAATCTGATACCCTCTCAGAAAAAAGAAGATAAGATGTCTTTGATTCAAGATGATTGAATAGAGCTAAAACTTGAACAATTCATGAAAACAAAGTTCTAATTGTACGATCATTTTATTATGACAAAAGAACTTAATAATGACAAAAGTTCTACTTTGATTGAATGATCGCTATTCGAAGTTTTTACGTAATTTAAACTCCTAGAATTGTCATCTTAATTTGTTATTAAATATGGCTAGAACAAGATCTAAAATAATTTTCCTCGGCTTGTTTTTTATTTCTGGTTCAAAGGGAACCTTGATTGGGCTCTAATTCCAAAATTATAGAACTGATTATAAGTTGATTCCGAGGCCTAAATTGTTTGTAGAAACTGCACTAAATAAACCAAGTTGTTACCAATAGGTTAAAATAATTTTTGTGTATAATGCAAGCTTTAAATTTTACTAGTAGATATATAATAAATAATTAAATGTGGGATTTCACATTGAATTTTATTGGAGAATAATTAGCACAATTGTAACAAAAAACTGAGCTATAATTCTTTGTGAAAAACTAAAAAATAAAGCAAAGTGACTAACAAACAAAAACGATAAAAAGTAAAAATCACGAGAAATAGAAGATAAACAAACACTCAATTCGATGGATTTTCAAGGATGACTTGAAGCAAATTTGTGTAGCACGTAATGGACATTATTATTCGAACTAGATAGGACTTCGTATAAATATGCAATCTAACATTCTAACTAAGAAATCAATTTTTGAAGATAGTTGGCTTCTATGCTATGTAACCATTGACCATTCTTCATTCTTCCATTCTCCGCTTATGCAGGAAGATGGAAACTTTTTTGTGATTTTTTGTATCACTGCAAACTAAGGTTTGTTTCGATAGAGACAATTTAATCGATTCTATCCTGTTATTTCTTAAATCTTTCAATGTGTACAGCTAAAATCAATGTCTAAATCTCAGCGTGGCACCCAAACTATACGAAGAGACCTCTCACACTCGTCAATCAAAAAAAGTGTTCACCTCACATGTTTCAAACTCAGTGCTACACAACGAGAAGCTCTCTTTCTCTCTTATAGAAGAAAATTAGCACTCTAAGAACAACCGATTGAAGAAGATGATGGAGCTATTACTCCTCATGCCAAACCTTATTGTCACCCCCTTACTGTAGACCTAGAAACAGAACAATAGAACAATTTTTGTAATTCTAAGGATACCTCTTTTCTTTGATGGCATCTAATAGGAGATGTTTTATACCTCCCGCATGTCGATTGAAGTTGTCTCTATTTGAAGTCAACATGAGAAAATGAGAGAGCGAAATTGCTATGATATAGACATTATGATAAATACTTCTCTAATAAAATAACACACACTTTTGCCTAAAAGTAATCAATAAAAATCAATTCTTCAACTTCCATAATTTTCAACTTCATAAAGATTTTCTTCCAGATCGCAAACCCAAAACTCTATTCTTCATTCCAGCAACAAGCTCACTTAACCAGAAAGTTACATAGATATTCTCCAGAAACATTTCCGAAAGCTCAACTTATCTTAACGTTATAGTAAGATATTTATGTTATTATTATTTTTTAGGAATGAAAAAATAATGGCATGATCATCACTCTTCGCCCGAATGTCCTCCAAACTCACTGTAGATTTGTTGACTGAAGTTGAGCAATACATAACAATATTACTACTTTCTACGGAGAAAAGAATAGATTATAGTTTATATCAACATGAAAATGTTGAACATTTTCATGAAAATTAAATTAGGCAGAAGGGCTAAAGTTGAAACTCAAGGGAATAATAATATACATGTTTAGGAAAAGAATAAAATAAATAAGATAAAATATATAACAGCCAGGGTTAAGTATCAACGTGCAATTCCAACATTGAGAGGTTGACCCAACTGCTCACATCTCCCAGCTCAGTAGTGGCGCGCACTCTATGGCGGGGGGATCACTACTCCTGTAGCACCACCGACAAAGTCAAAGGTCACCATTTTTCTTTTCTTTTTTTTTTAATCATCTTTAAACTCAAATTTAGTTGGCTTAAATAAATCAAAGTTGAATCAATATTGGAAGATGAAATAATTACAAAAATAATACTCACATGACAGCTATAAATAAAGTAGTATTAATTAATAGCGCTATATTAATAGAATGTCTAGTAGTAAAAATAATAATATAATAATGTCGCAACTTATTTAGAGGAATCGACTATCAAATAAAAAAAATTAATATTATTGATTTTTATTAATATTTCATAGAAAAAATTTAATCAAAATTAATTTAAAAGCCGGGAACTAATAAACCAAGAAATTTCAATTGCTCGTACGATATTGTATTTAGTATGAAATAAGATTACTTTTGACAATTTACAAAATTATGATTACATTATTAAAGATTAAACCAGATTTTGCAGCATTGAATAAGTAACCGCCATTGATATGCAAAATATATTCTTAAAATTTTTTGGATTTTATCTAGAGTTTAACATCCATTTTTTGTCAATTTCATCAAAATAAAGTATAACTATTTTCGTTGTATTACCCTGGACACCGCACCGATAATTTAGCGCAGGGACTTGAATTAAATAAAAATTAAATTAGTAATACTCCTTTATAAATTATACATAATTAAATTTAGTCCCACATCTGTGAAACCCTTCATAATTCAATTCCTATTTTAAAATTGAAAGGGCATCTATTAGGTCCTTTGCCCATTTTCAAATTATAAATAACTATCAATAATTTGCCCTTCAACAATTATTAAAATTTTTAAAAAATTAAAAATAAATCATTAGTTAATAACCTCCAATTAATTTACCATTTTTTGTAATTTTTTATTTTCAAAAAAAAATTAAAAAAATGTGTTTTTCTTTAATTTGATTTAACTCCATTTTTGGAGAGCAATTCCCTGGCATTCTGTGCAGAGATGATAATATGACGAGCGCCTGGAGCGATGAAGCCCTCGTCCACCGCCTTATCAATGAAACTAAGCAATGAGTTTGTAGTACCCATCCACATTCAATAATCCAACCTTCAAAAAAATAAAAATAAAATATATAGAGTTTTCAAAATATAAAATTATATATTTTTTTAAAGAAATAGTTCTAAATATCAACATACAAAAAGCAAGTTTTATTTATTTTTATATATACTAAAAAAAGATAAAATTTTCAAAATCAAATTGAACTGGCCAATCGAACTGATTCGATTGTGAACCAACTTCTATTCTTATCTCGCCCATCACAAAGTCAAAATACCATTAAAGAGTAGTTAATTTGGTAGACATAAATCGGTCCAAGTGAATCAAATGACTGATAAAATCGATTCAATCAGTTTTTGATTAGTTGCAAGCATTTTTATATTTTTTATTTTTTATTTGATTTTTTTTTTGATTTTTTTTCCTCAAAATACTATAATTTTTTCAATTTTAGACCCTGTTTGGCGCGAGGACCAAAACAGGACCAAAATAGTACTAGTTTAAAAATAGTAATAATAATAATAAATAAAATTATTTTAATTATTCTACACAAATTTTAATATAAAAAATAATATTTTACTTCACATACTCAATAATTTTTAATAAAATTATAAATTTTATTTCACATCTTACACATCTTAGATCAAAACACTCGATTTGAATATTTTGGTCTAGAATGTGAAATAACATTTATATTTTTATTTTAAATTGTTGAATATATAAAGTAAAATAATATTTTTTATATTTAAATTTGTGTAAAATAATTTAAAATATTTATTTATTATTATTATTATTTAAATTAGTACAATTTTAGTCCTGTTTTAATCTATTTTGGTCTTGTTTTGATCCTCGCGCCAAACAGGGCCTTAATTGAAAATTATTTTTCTTTGAATTAGTTAAAGTGTAAAGTGAATCTTTATTTTAGATTTCCATTGTTAAGGAATTTAAACTATAGTGATATTTATATTATTTAATATATATATATATATATAGGAATAGGATGTTAAGGAATTTAATATATGAAAATGACATTTGATGGCATTTGTGCATTTTGCCCCTGCATCTTACTCATAATTATAAAAAGTTATATTGTTTGAAATTGTTCTATTGATCTTTATATTAATTTACTTAATATTACATAAAAGCTTTTAAAATAAAATTTATTTGACAAAATATCTAAAATAAGTTTATTCATGGTGCAAAGATCAGTATTCCATCAAGCAGGTTGTTAAATAAATAAATTATTATTATTAATTAGCCTCAAATTTTCTCTATTTCTGAAATTTTACTAATACTGTTAAAAAGTGGATACATAATAGCTATCGAGGGCCAATGGCTCCTTATTGCCGTGCCATTTCTCTTCACCCTTAGACATAAGATAGAGCCGATGATGTGGCAAACAACGATATATCCTCAAATCTCACCCTAATCTCTCTGATCTAACGATTCTCAATTCTTTCTCCATCGCCATCATATATATAATTATTAATTATTTTTTTTGCCTCTCTTTATATTACCCTCATCTTTTATCTCGTCAAAAAGAGAAAGAAATTGACAAGAGACGAGTGGGAACAATTGAAAAAAAAAAGAGAAAAAATGAAGTGAAAGAGGTGAAGGGAAAAAAAGATAGTGAGCATAATTGTGAGTGAAGAGTGAAATAAAAAAAAGAAAATTATAAATTAGATTAAATTATAAGAATTAAAAATTAAAGGATATAACAACTAAATGGCCTTCACCTAATATTAGGTAAAATTATTTTAAAAAACATAATCTTCTTATAATTATAGAAAAACTGTAACACCCTATAATTAATTCTCCATAAAAATAATGATAATAGTAAATATAAGTAATATTTAATCATATATATTGTTAGAACCTTCTCTAACACCCCTTGTCGAACTGCTGCTCAACAACAGCCCCTTGTCGAATAGGGGCTCAACAACAGCCCATTGTCGAACAACAGCTCAACAACAGGCCCTTTCTAAATAGCAGCTCAAAGAGATATCACAAGATCGTACCCTCCGTACTACTGTGTCAACTCAGCATTTAAGACAGTATGGGAGCCCATTCCCTTCTCATCCTTTGCAGGAGTAGGTGTCAGATATAGCAGACTAAACCTACTATGTCATCTCCTCTCCAAGCTATAAATAAGAGGGATTGCTCTCTCTAAGGACCCCTCCTTCCTCTCTCTCTCGGACTGAGCTGCCCCTCTCTCTTTATCCCTCTTATACTCATTCGGTCTCTATTCAGAGATCAAACTTTGTAAGAGGAGATTCGATTAGTGGATTCAAATCGCTTGGAGAACGTCGTGATTTTTCCCTTGGACACTCGGATTTTTACATAAAAATTGTCGTCTCATTTCTCTCTATTGTGGCACATTTTTTACATCAACATATATATATGAGTAATATTACCGGCTTGTCATGGATCCCGAGCTGAGCCCAAGTGATCACCTCGAGGAGCTCCTCCAACGTCCCGTATCCACCTGAACATCAAATTTTGTGCAAGAAAATTGCATCCATTTCAAAATAAATATAAAAAAACAATTATTTTTTTTATTATTCACATATATCAATTTAGAATATTTTAATAGGTAATTATATTTTCTCAATAAGCACACTTAAGAGTTTAAAGTTTAACCGTTCATATATTTCAAAAAACATACTAAATGTATATTAAAAAAATAATTTTATAGATAGGATTATGATCCCACACAATTTTACAAAAGTAAAAAAATATTGTCTGCATTCCTCTGGTTAAAAGTGTTTTTCATGCAAGTTCTTAATATGTTAAATTAGACTGTTATTATTTTTAAAAAAAATTAAATAAATGTTCAAAAAATAAAAAAATATTAAAGATTAAATATAAAAAATAATAAGTTGTATTAAAATATTAATTAAAAATATTTAAATATATATTAAAGTCAAATTTAGCCGAATCCTGTGTAGAAAATATTTTGTGTAAAAAAAAGCCTAAATGATATATTTTTATTTTTATGATCTCCATAGAATTTGAATTATACCTCAAGAACTCAAACAGATTTACCCCTAAAGAAAAAAAAAACGTATTCAATGCCTCTAATCGATCTGATCACCATTTTATAATGGAAGATCCGAAGTCTGGTTTGAATTGCAAGCAAGAATCTGGAAACGAGAATCTAGCATAATAATTAGCAAGGAAATATATACATAAATATATGAAAATATAATTAAATTTAATCCACAAAGTTAATATACTTAAACTATATATATTTCGTTATGAAAAATCAGCTAAGTTTTTAGCCGGACAGTGAACAGTGATTAGGGAGCGTGGGTGCTAACCAGGTAAAGCGACGAAGGCGTCTGCCTGCTGCGCCATCTCTGCCTTCCTCTGGTGCATGCCGGCGACGGCTCTCACCTCTCCCACCGTCACGCCGGTAATCTGAGTTCATCATGCTCTAAATCTCAAAGAGAGTTGGATGACATTTTTTTTAAAAAAAAATAATAATTTTTTTGAAGTACATCACTTTTTAAGGCATGTAATTTAAATATATCTAACAAAAGCCCAATGATAGATAGACTAAAGCCCCTATTTGGCGCGAGAACTAAAACATGACCAAAATAGTACTAGTTTAAAAAATAACAATAATAATAATAATAAAATTATTTTAATTATTCTACACAAATTTTAATATAAAAAATAATATTTTACTTCACATACTCAATAATTTTTAATAAAAATATAAACTTTATTTCACATCTTAGATCAAAATACTCGATCTGAATATTTTGGTCTAGAATATGAAATAAAGTTGATATTTTTATTTTAAATTGTTGAGTATGTAAAGTAAAATAATATTTTTTATATTTGAATTTGTGTAGAATGATTTAAAAAATTTATTTATTATTATTATTATTTTTTTTTTAAATTAGTACCATTTTGGTCCTGTTTTGGTCCTCGTGCCAAACAGGGCCTTAGGATTTTGAATTTCATTTGACACCAAACTGAACATACAATTTTGTATTTTGAAGTACAACATATTTCAAGGCACAGTGAATGAAAGAACCTAAACTTATTAAATCTCAATATATAAATTTCAGACTTCATTAAATTGTAAAAAAAAAAAAAAACAAAGAAAGAGAATCTAAAAGGTTTAGTTGGTAATAAAAATAAATTACTAATTAGATTTTAGTTCAAATGTTTGAATCATTTCATTTATTTCTCTCAGATACATGCTTTAAGTGATATTAAGCTCAAGAATTTTTTTTTTAATTTAATGAAAAAAACTTAATGAACTAAATGGAATGATTTAAAGATTATGAACCAAAATGTAAAACTCATCAACTTTAGGGACTTATAATAAGCACGTTTCCCATGTAGCCATCACTTAAAATCTCAATTTCTGATAAAAAAAAATCTCAAAAGTACCTAATATCAATTAAGCTCATATCTCAGGAACCAAAATGTAATAATTCAAATATCATTGACTGGAATGCCATATCATTCAAAACTCAGGATCTTGGATACAATTTAACCATAATATATGTATATAAGAAAATAGTAGAGCAATGTACCACACCTCTGTGGGCATGAGGGTCTTGGGGATTATCCTGCAGTAAAAAAACAGAGGACGCGCATGGGAACTTCATTATCAGAAGAGAATTTACTCTTGGATATCGTCAAGCCTAAGATAAGGAGGAGGTACCCAAGGACATGGCGTCCTCCATTGAAGACGGCCTGAGACACGAGCCCCATGAGTCCTATGCTGCCGCCGCCGTAGACCAAGTCGATGTTCCTCTCCACCTGAAAAACTGAGAGCTCTTCAGTAAAAGCAGAGTAAACTTGCAGAAAACAGACCCGAAAAAGGAGTACTGCAATTTTCTATCCTATGACTCTATTGTTAATTGGAAGTTCTAAAATCTAGGATATGGGTCTTCCTCGGAATTCTTCAAGAGGCCTTTTCCTCCTCTGTTCCTTGGTACTACATGGCAATGGAGTTCAGGAGAAAGCGAGAGGAACAGAGAAGAGAGATAAAAGGTTCAAAAGATGACTGACCAATTCATGGCCAAGCTGAACAGCTGCAAGCTGGTAGCTCGTCTTATTCCCCGAGCTACTACCGCAGAAGACGCAAATCCTTCTGAACTTGGAGGACGATTTTCGGCCTTCCATTCTCAAGATTTAAATAAGAGCTGGAAAACGAACACCTTTCTCTTCTCTCTTTCACACACACGCAAAGAAAAAGTGATAAGCAGAAATCAAGGAGGAACAATTCGGGCTCTTCGGTGTCGAGTTATGTGAGGGAGGAGAAATCTGCAGGGGAAGCAGAAGAGCTTGAAGCAGGGCTATTTTAAATCGACGCCCAGCACGAGAAAGTGCGATTTTTTTCTTGCAAATTATCGCCAATTTCTCAGGACGAGATGAGCCATTGAGCGGAACGGCCGAGGAGATGGCAAGCTTGTTCCGCAGGAACATTTTATGCTTCCTTGCAATACGATTCGAGAACGAGCACTAGACGAGCCCACTCAGGCTTGACTTCTTAATTTATTAATTAATTTAAACTCAAATCAATTTTAAATTCGCGTTAATTTGAATTAATTAGTATTTAGTTTCGAGCTGACTCAAATTTTAATCTAAATTTCAACTTAAATCCCCGAGTAGATTGTGAATTATATTAGAAAAAAACTAAGTAACTTTCATTAAATTTTTAAGGGCCAATTATATCTTCAACTTACCCAACACTTACTCTAATTATTATGCTTAATATTTTATTTTTAAAATAAATAAATAAATAAATATATATATTATATAAATAAGTTATATTATTTTTATTTAAAAAATAATATTGTAGCTATATTCTGGGATTTAAGGCATGTTTGGCATGAATCTAAAAATGGGCAAAAAAATAAAATAATAATATTTTAAATTTATTAAAAAATTTAAAAATTTTATTTCATATTCAACACAAATTTCAACCTTAAAAATCAACTTTATTTCACATCTAACACAAATTTCAACTTTAAAAATCAACTTTATTTCACATCCTACACACTTCCCAATATTAAAATAAATTTCTTTCTCATCTTAAATAAGCTCATTTCTCAATAAGCTAGGAGCGCACCACGACTAGTCAAATCATTACATCAACAATCCAGGGCACAACACGATGAGTTGACTGAAGCAAGATGGCTACACCCCTTGCTAGAGTTTCAAGTGTAAAACTCGTGAAACATTTATTTAAAAGGGATATAAATTTTTTAATATTACACCATACACATTTTCTTCATAAAATTTACACTATAGAGTGTGAAGAAAGTGTGTGTGATGTAATACATGAAAATTTATATGACATGTGTATAAATATCCTTATTTAAAAACAGATAAATTTTCTATTAATCTATCTATAATACCAGAGTAAGTATAATGAAAATATATGAAAGCAATTTATTATGTTTAGCATTAATATAAAATATAAAATAAAATAATTTAAGATGTGAATAAGATATCTTTAATGTGAAAATATTACACATAATTCAAATTTTCTCTTTTCTTTTTTCCTTTATAGCTTTCTTATATTCTAAACAGTTAGTTTGACCCAAACAACTCAAATTATATGATAGAATACATACAATCAATCAATAAAAATTCAACATTCCTTAAAAAAATAGAGATAATTACCTACATGTCACACAATTTAGTTTTATTTATGTCTTACCCATCCATTTTTAGTTAATTATGCACACTCAAATCATTACAAAATATTATATACGCACATTTGAGTTAAAACTTAATTAAAATCAATTTGAAAAAAATATTATGTTAGTAAATCATTAAAATTATATTTTTACTCTTAATGGTATATATTTTTATCTTCCTCAATACTACACCAAAGTGCTAATTTGTCCTAAAATCAATTCACGTCGCGGATGTCTTCTTCCTTTGCCGTCACCTAAACATTAAGGTTTTATGATTTTCACTCAAAATATATTTAAATATTCTTAAAATAATATGATGAACGGCTCAAATTTTTTGTAATCTAACTATAATTAGGTTATTGAAAAATTATGATTACTTATTATAATAAAAATAAGTTAAAATGTGTGTATGTAAGATTTTATAATATTTTTAGTGTGCATAGCGTAATTAACTAAGAATATATGGGTAAGGTATAAATAAAACTAAATTGTGTTATATGTAGGTAATTATCCCAAAAAAATATTCTAACCCATCTTAATGTTTTTGAATTTCAAGCATATTAATTGTAAAATTCTGTCATTTTCTAAGGAATCACATTCTAACACTGCTTGTATGGTAATTAGTATTTTAATATAAGATTTTTTTTTTGACTTTAAACTCTTATTTTAAGTTAGAGTATTGAATATTTACATACATATTATAATCATTTTAGCTATTTACATACAAGACATTTTAAAACTTTCATTTAAAGAATATTTAATTCAATATTATGTTGGTGTTATATTATATTATATGAAAAAATAATTATTTAATTTAATTATATTTATAAATATTTTTTATAAAAATATTAATGAAAAGAAAATATCTAGATATTATGATATCTATATTGCATGACAAAATATCAAAATAACAACGAACGAAATGCCCTCTAAATGCATTTTTTGAATATTCATATTTTTTTAGCTGCCGTTAAAGTTATGTTTCTCGTTACATGCAAGTGCAAAAGTTAGATATAGATGAAAATAACATGAAATTAGCTATTTCCTAAAAAATATTTACATACCTAAATAATCGATTTCGGTTATTTTATTTGTAAAAAAAATAATTTAGATGTGTGCAAATATATTATAATATTATTTAGTGAAATTAATTATAATATTAAATTACCATAAATTTACCAATATGAATGTGATATAGTCATATAAAATATCAATACTGCCCGTCATATGAGTTAATTTGGATCTCGACTATACATAGGTGCAAAACTAACAAGCAGATCAAACAAATGATTGTAAAGAAGAAAATAATACTAATTTTATGTGAAAATTATGAGAATAGAAAATACGATATTAGTTGGCTGGTGGCAGTCAGGTCAAAAGCTGGAGTGTCACATTCTTTTGTTACACAACCTCTTTTTTGTCTACCTCTCGGGAGAGAATGAATCTAGCCATAACATAAGAAGAACATTTGATATAAATAACTCACTTCTTGTTTTTTGACCCCCTTAGTCACTACGAGTGCCCCCCTGTCAACCCTTTTGCCATCGTAGTAGTTAAGTCTTCAATTATTCTTGGGCCGAATTAATCGTATTCTAGGCTGGTGCAATGAACTTATTTGAAATGGCTCATATCTGGAGTTTCTTTTTTTTTTATCTTATACGGATGTAGTGCCTCCACACCTGAAGGTAATGTATGACGGCCATCATTTCCTTCTCCTGCACGGTATAGCGACTCTTTGTGTCGTTCAGCTTTCGGCTTTCATAGTTTAAAAATATTTCACTATATACAAAAAGAATATAGGACAGAAAGCTCCACCATCTCGAAGAGACTATGCAGAAGAACTCTCTGTGTTCTATTTTTGAGGAACAAAGTTATTAACATAATATTTTGAGCCAATTCTTTGACGACTGTTATTCGGGTTTGAGTTTTGAGATAACTTTCTATATATATATATATATATATATATATATATGAACCAAAGCTTTATATTATATGAAGATAATGATGTCTATAATTAATCTACATCAACCTTCATATATTTATGTTCAAAGTTGGTTAGCCTACCATTCCAGTATGAATACATTTACCCCTTTCATAGATGATAATGAATATAATATTTCCATACCTTGCTTGCTCAATCAATTGATCCTATTGCATCAAAAAAAAAAAAAAAAAAAAAAAAATCAACTTGACCCTATAAAATTTTTGGTAAATTGCATTTGGTTCTTTGATGTTGATCGTCAATTTTAAAAATTCTAGATTTGAATCTCTCGTATTAGATTTGTGCTACTATTAAGCCTTTGAAGTTTATTCACACTTTTAGCTTAGGTAATTTGGACGGAAAAAAATCTAATTTAACGGTAATTTTGAGGGCCTGCTTGTTATATAATGTTAAAATTAATTTCATCAAACATATATTACATCATACTTGCTGTTTTTAAAAACTAATAATATTTTACACTATTTATATAATTCAAAATAAAAATTAATTTTATTTTACATCTAATGCATATACTAAAATATTAGCTAATTTATATCTCGTTACTCATACATTTTAATATAATAACTAGCTTTATTTCACATATTTATAACTTTTAATTTAAAATATTTATATTTAAATTAAATTTTAATATTTTATTTATAAAAGATTAATTTTAAACTTATTAAAATTAATTATTGTAAATAAAATAGTTCTAAAAATGGGTAAGATGCAGATTTTAGCACCGCATCAGCATTAATTTGGCTGACTTTGAGTCAGATTATTATCAACTCTAAACAAATTTTTTATTTGATCAGAGTTGATTTTTTTTTTTTCACGATTTTTATTTTAGAACAACTCAAATAATAAAATGTATTTTCTATTAAAATTTTTATGATACATAATATATATCACAAATTATGATATATATAATCACCCTATATATGTGTGCGTGTGTTTATTAATACATAGAGCCTATTATATATGAATTAAATTTATTTTATTTTATTTTGACTCAATAAATTTTATATATTTTTTTAAAAAAAATTAAGTTTATTTCGGATAAGGTGAATGTAATTGAGTTTTGAGGTCCGGATGAAATTATAATCCCTAGTCAAACTCATACTAATAATTGGTTAAAGCTCCATCGTTTATAAATAACTAGTTTGGGGAAATTATGCTTAAGTTTTTTGAGAATGGATCCTAATTATATGTACTTTTTTTTTTTTTTTGGAGAACCTATTAAATATTTTTCATCAATTTTGTGATATCACGAGATTAAAATATAAGAATTTATTGCATCCGGTCAGTCGAAAGTTCGACCGGCTAATCAGGGGCTATCATGTCTGCATTAATGGGTGGGGATCACTACTAACAGTGACGTGGCACCTCATCATTGCTTGATAGAATCATTATCCAGGCTGAATGTAATAAAATTTTCAAAATATAAAAGATAGTCCAACAACAAAAATACTCTTCTGTTTGGCGCGAGGACTAAATCAGGACCAAAATGATACTAATTTTAAAAATAATAATAATAATAAATAAATAATTTTAATTATTCTACACAAATTTTAAAATAAAAAAAATATTATTTTACTTCACATACTTAATAATTTTTAATAAAAAATTAATTTTATTTTACATATTAGACCAAAATACTCTATTCGAATATTTTGATCTAGGATGTGAAATAAAGTATATATTTTTATTAAAAATTATTGAGTATGTGAAGTAAAATAATGTTATTTTATATTAGAATTTGTGTAGAATTATTAAAAAATTTTATTTATTATTATTATTGTTGTTTTCAAATTAGTATCACTTTGATCCTGATTTGATCCTCGCGCCAAACAGGGCCTTAATATATATATACATTCTCTCTTTCTCTTGATCTCTAGTGGATGACGATGCTCCTCTCTATTTAGAGTTTATACTTATCATAGTGCGGGATGGCTTGTGCCATTAAACTAATTCGAGTGCCGAATCGGTGGTAGTTTGTCAACTAAAATTTGCTGTTGAAAGAAATCAATTTTTTTCATTGCCACCTATAGTCTTTCTTGATCATGGAAGTCACCATATGGTGTGTTTGTTTGTAAGGTTAAATTTAAGAAGGTTAAAATTAAATTTGGATAGAGATATTTCTTATTGAAAGTTGTGAATGATGTGAAATAAAGTTAGTTATTATGTTGGGATATGTGAGGAATGTGATATAAAGTTTGTTATTATGTTGGAATATGTGAGGGATGTGATATAAATTAGTTATTATTTTAGTAATATGTGTAGGATGTGAAATAAATTTAATTTTTAATATTAAATTTTATATGTGATGTGATATGCCTGGTTAAAATTAAACCAGGTTAATTTTAAATTCATAGACAAACGGGGCCATATGTTAACTATATACTATTTTACACGATGCGAGAACAGAGGTAAAGGGAAAGAGAGAAGTAGAGATCGCAAAAAAGAGAGAAGGATGATATGGTTATTGATGGTCAAATAAATAGAATTTAACATAAATTATAAAATTGGACTGAAAACTTGAAATTTTTTTGAATTTATGGAGTGATATTAGGTTCCCAACTCAGGATCCTTGAAGAAATTCACCCAATAGTTGTACCATGGAGAATATTTACGGGCAATTATCTTCTTTTGGTAACGCGTAAAATATGTATAAATGAAATATTTGAAACAATCGAGTTTCAAATATTAGCTCTCGAACTTGCTAAACCGTGGATCGGTAAAATATAAGGAATTTGGCTCGAAGGTGACTCCAAGCTTATCATTGATCAACTCCAGTCCGCTTTATATTGGCCGGAGAGTAACAGCACGGACGAGTTTCGTGATCCTTTTAATGCTTTGTTTTCCTTTTCTTATTGTAAAATTTCACATGTGTATAGGCAAGCCAATGAGGCTGCCCACTATATTGCTTCTTCATCTTTTGTTTCTGATATCTGTTGGGATAACACCATGTCCCTCCCAACAGACTTTTGTGCAATTCTTTTAAAAGATTGCTTTTTGTGTACATGATATTTTTTGCTTTTAATATATAGGCTTCGGCCGACTTTCAGGAAACAATCGAGTTTCATAATATCAAAACCATCTGGCACTCAAGAATGCACCCTCATGTTGTCCACGTGTCACTGTAGAAATCAGCTGTCAATTTACGTTGGACCGATGGTGTTAGACCACTGTAAGTTCGTTCATTTGGTACTATCTGATCTCGTTTGATTTAAGACAATTTTTTTTTTACCAACATGATTTTCAATTATAAAAATTAATTTTATTTCACATCTATTATAAGTACTAATATTAGAATTAAAAATATTTGACATTTAACCTATTTTTTAATATTAAAATAAATTTATTTTTCAATTTTGAAAAATAAATTTTTTCTCTTATTAAAAAAAAACTCGAACCACATGAAGCATCTAGAACTAGCGATCCACACTTATTCCTAGGAGAGAGAAAGAGAGTTTGTGAGAAGATTGATAATAGCTCCATATTTAGATCTAACTCGGGACCAATTTCAAAGTGATTTTATTAAACTAAATCATGAGCAATATTTTTAAGTTGTAAGTTTATTAAGTTGAATTTAAGAAATTATTAGATTGGCTTATTTGGTTAAAAGATAAATTTGGGTAACGAAAGAGAAAATATTTTATTTTATATCTTAAGTTCAAACCATATCATTTCGATCTTCAAATGGAACGAGAGAAATTCCGATTTTTAGAGCAAATAAAAAAATGGCTAATGCATACTTATAAATATTTCTCTAATAGATCTCAAGTTTTTAAAAAATGTCAATGAATTATTGTTATATAATCAGTATTAATCTCTCCATTACTTTGCCATTATGGGAATTGCCTGAGAGTTATCACTCTAACGCGCTTTCGTTAATTTTAAGATTATTTGTAATTATTAATTTTTTGAATTTTTTAAATTTTTTTATTAAATATTAATAGTTTATATTTTTGACTTTAAATATTTTTAGAGGGCAGAAACCGACAGATATTAGAAATTCAACTATTTACTTTTAAAATTTTAAAATTTTAAATTATAAATCTCAAATTTGTATAGAGCAGTGAGAACAAAAAGTACAAACAATTTAAATTAATAAAAAAATATTAAATTTCTTACTTTTACCGAAAAGAGTGATTCCAATAGCGTATTTTTTTATAATTCTTAAGATCAAAATTAAAATATTTTAAAAATTAAAATTAATTTACAACGGACTCAGACTTAATTTAATTCAAGTTATTTTTTTGTCAAATATAAATTTAAGCTATAAAATTAACTTTATTTCACATACAACACAAATATAAATATTAAAATTAAAAATATTTCATATTTACACGCTTTCTAATATTTAAATAGATTTTTTTAATTAAATTTAAAAAATAAAACATATTTAAAAAAAAAATTAAAAGCATAATGCAATTTACCATAAAATAACCATAAAATAATATTTTTTTTTTGGATAATTACCTACATGCCATACTATTTCATTTTATCTATGCGTTACTCATCCATTCTTAGTTAATTACGCTATGCACACTCAAAACATTATAAAATTTTACATACACACACTTTCACTTATTTCCATTATAATGGGCAATTATAATTTTTCAATAACCTAACTATAGTTAAGTTACAAAAAATTTGAACCGTTCATTATATTATTTTAAGGATATTTAAATATATTTTGAGTGAAAAACTTAAAACTTTGATGTTTAGGTAGTGGCAAGGGAAGGAGACATCCGCAACGTGAATTGATTTTAGGATAGACCAGCGCTTTAGTGTGACATCGAGAAAGAAAAAAAATGTACTATTAAAATTAAAAATGTAATTTTAATGATTCATTAACGAAATATTTTTTTCAAATAAATTTTGACTGAGTTTTAATTTAAGTGTGTGTATGTAAGATTTCATAATATATTTTCGGTGTGCACAGTATAATTAATTAAAAATAGATGAATAATAAATAAATAAAATAAAATGGTGTGATAATTTTTTTTTTTTTTTCTTCTTTTGATTAGTCTTGCGCATGTTTGTTTAGCATAAAAGGAAACGCCGACGCTGTAATGCTGCCTGCGGGCAAGCGTGCGTTTGGCCAATTAAGAGGCAACCAGGCGCAGGGTTGCAGGCACTGGCAGCTGAGCAAATAAATTAAACAATAAATACCATGAGCTACACAGCAAAAGATCTCCAGGCTTTAAGCATTTGATAGTTGGCTTCATGCGTTATTTAATATGTTGGTTGTCCGCACTTCAGAAGCACCGTCTGGTGCAGTAAATGAGTTGAGTTCAAGCGAGTTACAGCTAATTTTTTGAGTCTAGCTCAGTACAAACTCGAAATAATTTTGAGTCAAGCTGGCTAGATCCAAAACTTTTCGAGCTCAAGTCGACTCAAAATAGATTCTGAACTAGCTCGAAATGAGTATATTTACTTTTAAAAAATTGCATTTTAAATATGTATAATATATATATATATAAGAGCTATTACACCCAGGTTCTTAAGTTTAACTTTTAATATCGCACAGATCCACATTTTTAAAATTATAACATCGGGTCTATGAGTTTTAATAAATTATCAAATGGGTCCTTTTTTATTTTTTATTATTAAAATTTTTTAAAATTACCGTTTTACCCTTGTCATTCTCTCTCTCCTCCTGATCCGGGGCACGCGCGCGAGCTGCGCGGCCGCCTGACCTGCATGTCCGCCGGCGGCCGCATAGCCCGCGCTCATGCGAGGGATCGGGAGGACAAAGAGAGAGGAGCCGCCGGCGGGCCACGCGGAGAGAGAGAGGCGGTAATTTAAAAAAAATTAATTATAAAAAAAATTAAAAAATGACCCATTTGATAATTTATTAAAACTCAGGAACCCGGATGTTATGATTTTAAAAATATGAACCTGCGCGATATTAAGCATTAAACTTAAGGACCTGAGCGTAATTTATCCTATATTTAATTATTTATTTTGAGTCAATTCGAGTACATATCGATCTAGCCAACCATTGCTTGAACTTAACTCGAAATGAAACTCAAGTGTTGGCTAGTCGAGTCGAGCTCAAATTTGAGTGAGTTTTAAGTTTTGAGTTGTTTCTATAACCCTAGCAGCATCACTGGCATCTTGACTCAAACATTTGAGTTCGATCGAGTTGCTTCAATTAATTGTTATCTTGATTTGAACTAGAGTTTATTTTGAGGTAAATTGCATTGGTACCCTTAAGGTTAATAAGGTATTACAAATTAGTCTTAATTCTTGAAAAACTTCAATTAAAGCCCCCAAAGGCGTAAAAGTGCCGTTGTTTTAGTCCCTCTTTCAGAATTTCACATTTTTCATTGGGTTTACTAATAGAAAATATTATATTTGATCATTATTTGACTATTTTGATCTATTTAAATTTTTTAAAATATTATTATACTATTCTATTACCATTCTTTAAAAATTTAGAATTTAATTTCTTCTATTTTTTTCTTTTTCCATAATAAGAATTTAAAACTAAAAAAATAATATTAAAGTCCCAAAATTATATTCTAAAAAAATAAAATATTAATAATTAGGACTAGTTTTATAGCACAATTATAAAAAAATAATAATTATATCTTAATTCAAACTAAAACATTGATTTTTTACAGTTTCAGGACTAGTTTGCATTGCTCTTCCGACCTCAAAATCCCGAATCTTTGATGTACTTTAGAATTGGTTCGGGTGGGAACTATCATTCAGATTGAATTGGGATTACGCAAATAACAGTGTGGGTTAGTCAAAGGTAGAATTTAAATTTACTCATTGACTTATGTAGGTATCTTCATGTTTGAAGTATTATTTCACATCCAATACAAATATGAAAATTAAAATTAAAAGTATTTCATATTTTACATATTTTTTAATATTAAAAAAAATTCTCTTATTAAATTGAAAAATAAATTTTAAAAATTTGAATCAAACGAGACCTTAATGTAGCATATGTTCAGAGGCATCATGCAAAATATTTAATTCTTTTGAATGACATTTTGTAATTAATTTTTATCACCCAATAATTTTTTCTCAACAAGAGTATGTTTAATTTTGTGTGGGCTATGCAAACGTGATGAACTTTGATTGGTCACTAAATTATTTAATGACTGAATTCAATATTTTTTTAATAATTTAAAAATCATATATATATATATATATATTTATATAGAAATAAATTAGTTCTTTATAATAAAATTTTTATAAGATGTTTGAATAAAATTGATAATATATAAAAATTTATGAAAAAATTGAAAGTAAAATTAATTTTTTTATATTAAATTTTATATCACATGAGAAAATAAAAATACTTTTTATTATTAAGATATTAACATTTTTTGAGATTTAATTTTGGCGAGGCCAATTTTTTTTTTTTTTTGGCCGGTAACTTTCTCAACGGTGAATTTACAAAATGCTAATTTTGTTTTGGTAAAAAAATAATTTTGATTTAGTTAAATTTATAAGATATTTATATATTTGGTGACTTGGCATTCATTTTAGTTGATAACTGAGCAAAATGTGCAGGTCATATATTCCACGAGCTTTAAGCTCTGTTTGGTTGGAATAAAAAAAATGATTTAAAAAATATTTATGAAAAATTTTAGAAAAAAATGTGATGATGTGAAATAAAGTGAGTAGTTAGTTATATTAAAAATTGTGTTAGATGTGAAATAAAGTGATTGTTTAATATTGGAATTTGTGTAGAATAAGATATAAAATAATTTTTAAAGATTTTTTTGAAATAAATTTAAGATCTTGGCAATGACTAAAATAAGCTATTTTTTTTAGCCAGTTGTCAAACAGAGCTAGAGGTCTATTTGACAGAAAGAATACTATTATAATTTAAATAATAATAATAATAATTTTTAATTATTTTATATAAATATTAATATAATAAATATTATTTTATTTCATAAACTCAATATTTTTTCAAAAAAATATCAATTTTATTTAACATCTTAGATCAAAATACTCGAATATTTTAGTTTAAGATGTGAAATAAAATTGATATTTTTATTCAAAATTATTAAATATGTGAAATAAATAATTTTTTTTAAATTAAGATTAATATAGAATAATTAAAAATTTTATTTATATATTTATTATTATTATTATTATTATTATTATTATTATTATTTAAACTAATATCATTTTGATCCATTTTAGTCCTCAGACTAAACAAAACTTAAAAATTCGAAGGATAATTACATTATATGTCGTGTTCCATAAGCTTTGTGTATTTACAAAATTATAACTCATGTATCTCGCAGATTTACATTAAATCATTTGAGACTCATATTTTGCAATTAATTTTATAAGTCCTATTAGAGCAGTATAACTTATATTTAAGGTCTGTTTGTTTGTAAGATAAAATTTAATAATGTTAAAATTAAATTTATTTAGAGATATTTTTTATTGAAAGTTGTGAATAATGTGAAATAAAATTAGTTATTATGTTGAGATATATGAAAGATGTGATATAAAGTTAGTTATTATATTGAGATATGTGAGAGATGTGATATAAGTTAGTTATTATTTTAGTAATGTGCGTAGGATGTGAAATAAAGTTAATTTTTAATATTAAATTTTATGTGTGATGTGATATGTCAGGTTAAAATTAAATCAGATTAATTTTTAACTCTCAAACAAACGGGGTCTTATAGATGGTCTGTTATCGACTTAGATAAACTGTATGCCAACAGGCATAAGTTACTATTTTGTCCAAATTGCTCTTTTTAGTATATATATTTAAAAGTGGACACATAAAATAAGAGTTTTTAGGCATTTCTTTGTTCGAATTTTTTTAACAAGAGAAAAAAATATCTTATTTTTAAATTTAATGAGAGAAAAATTTATTTTAATATTAAAAATTATATAAAATGTGAAAGACTTTTAATTTTAATATTCGAATTTATATTGAATGTGAGCTAAAGTTGATTTTTATAATTAAGATTTGTATTAGGCAAGAACATTTCTAGTGTATGTCTTTAGGTCTTTCTAGTGTGATAACTAAAATTTTAAGGAATAATTTATATAGTAGAGAATATAAAATTAATATTGGAGATTATTTGGGTAAAATATTTTAAACTTGGATTAATAAAATAATAAAAAGGACTAAAGCTCTGTTTAGTGCGACGACCAAAATCAAGACCAAAATAGTACTAATTTAAAAAATAATAATAATAATAAATAAATTTTTTAATCATTCTATATAAATTTTAATATAGAAAAATATTATTTTACTTCACATGCTTAATAATTTTCAATAAAAATATCAACTTTATTTCACATCTTAGACCAAAATATTAGAATCAAGTGTTTTGATCTAGGTTGTCAAATAAAATTAATATTTTTATTAAAAATTATTGATCAGTATAGAATGTAAAATAATATTATTTTATATTAGAATTTATGTAAAATAATTAAAAAAATTATTGATTTTTTTTAAACTAGTACTATTTTTGTCCTCACGCCAAACAGAGCAGTGTTAGTTTTGAGATTTAGGAGAAAAAATAAAGATGAGTCTACCTAATTCTGCGTGAGGAGGTAGATGATTGGTTGGGTATTTAAATCACTGAAAAGGATGAACTAAATAATGTAGAGTTGTTTGAGTTGAATAGTCGAATAGTAAGGGCGAAATGGAAAGCCAGGTCTTCCTAAAAAAAATCCACTGTGCTGTTAGAAATGTGGATATTTATAATAGAATAGAACGGGTAAAGACATATAGAAGAATTAAGTGAAATTCATTAATGCATTAGAGGTTCTATGGTGTGGGCAGCTATATAGCCGACCCATAGCTGCGTTTAGCTTGCTCTTTAATGATGACCACCTTTTCTCATCCCACGATCTAGACGAGTACCGTAGGGGCATGACCTAGGAGGTAGTAGATAGGTGAGCTCAAGGTCTAGTTTGAGGAGTCTATTTGAATATACTGTTCGATTATGGTTGTCTGATTAGTTATGTGACATTCAGATCCAACGACTTAATTCGACTAGAGCTCTTGAGCTATTCGGGAACGTGATTCGAGAGTTAGTCAGTGAAGCAGCCCTAATGCCATCCTTGTATTAGGTTAAGTTGAGGTGATGCATTTTTTTTCTCAATATAAATAATTAAAAACTTCCATAAGTGCATGTGTGGCATTAACCTAAAAATGGGTAAAAAAATTATTTATTATTATAAATTTTAATAACTTTATTTCACGTTCAATACAAATTCCAATCTAAAAGATTAACTTTATTTCACATCCAACACAAATTTTAACTTTAAAATTAACTTTATTTCACATCCTACACACATTTTAATATTAAAATATTTTTTTTTCTATCAACTGTGTAAAATAAAATATTTTCTCTTTTCTTACTTAAATTTAATATTTAACCAAACAAGCTCTAAATGTATTATAATTGTGTTCACAACTCCTTATAAAACATTATTTATAAAATAAATGTATTATACAATAAATGTATTGTACTGTACAATTAATAGCTCAATCAATTATAAACATTATCAAAGTAAGAGTGTCTGCTCGTATATGCATACTTAATACTTATTCTGTATTTTATTGATATAAAAATTTGCTCGTTATATTCTTTCTAATGTCAAATATACAATAGTATAATATCAAAAAAAAAATTAGTAGATTTATAATTTACTATTTCTCAATGATACATATCTCAATTTTTTGGGTGCTTAGATCTCGGCAGTCGACAATTTTCTATCGATCACAATGATGAACATATTGATTTTAAGATATTGCCTAATATTTTATAATTTGCAAAGGGAATATTTAAGTTGCACAGTTTGCTTCCTTCCATGGTTTTGTGGTGTGGGTTGAAGCTTAAAGAATAAGCAAATGAAGGATCAAAACTTACTTTACAGAACCATAAATATTAATAAATGAATCTTCTAGAGTAATAGACCATTCTTGACTAATTTAAATTCATTCTCAAGCCATCATGCCAATAAATAATAGTTGGTAATTAAAAATTTGATAAAGTTAAGCCCGAATTATTATAAGTTTTTGTTGATTCAAAAAATATGTCAAAACAGAATGAAATAAGACGATAATTTTTACATGAAAACCTGAGTATCCGAGAAAAAAACCATGACGTTATCTAGTCGATTTAAATCCACAAATCAAATTCCATCTCTTACAAAGCTTGAGGGTCTCTAAAGGAAAATCAAATGAGTACAAGAGAGAGAGATAGAGAGAGGGGCAGCTCGGCTAGAGAGAGGGCTGGAGCGAGAGAGACCTCCTGCAAGGGAATCCTCCTACCTCTTATTTATAGCCTAGAGAGGAAGAGACATAATAGGTGCAGTCTGCCACATCAGACACATATTTCTACATAGGACGATTATGGAGTGGACCCCCATGTTTTCTTAAGTACTGAGTTGACGTAGTAGTATGGAGAATACAATCTGGTAATATCTCTTTGAGCTGCTGTTCAACTTGAACTGTTGTTCGACCTTGATTGTTGTTCGGCAAGGGGTGTTAGAGAAGGTTCTAACAATTTATCTCAATTACGTGCTTACATCAGCTAAAAAATCACTTGTTCCTTGACTTATTATTAAGATATCTCTTGATTAATGATTATTGTTACTCTGAAAATTATTATATTAGTAAATTTGCTCAATTAAAATTTTAAAAGATACTCAGCTTAAAGTGACTATGACATAAAACCTCAATCTGTTCACTGTTCTTCTTGTTAGCTGGTGATTTACTAGCATTATTTTATGGCCTCTAGAACACACAAGCTAATAAGGAGGCTTGTGGTACTGCAAAGGAGATGATCAACTTGGCCCTGTTTGGCGCGAGGACTAAAACAGAACAAAAATGGTACTAATTTAAAAAAAAAAAATAATAATAATAAATAAATTTTTTAAATCATTCTACACAAATTTAAATATAAAAAATATTATTTTACTTTACATGCTCAATAATTTAAAATAAAAATATCAACTTTATTTCACATTCTAGATCAAAATATTCAAATCGAGTATTTTGATCTAAGATGTGAAATAAAGTTTATATTTTTATTAAAAATTATTGAGTTTGTGAAATAAAAAATTATTTTTTATATTAAATTTTGTGTAGAATAATTAAAATAATTTATTTATTATTATTATTATTATTATTATTATTATTTAAACTAGTACTATTTTGGTTCTATTTTGGTCCTATTTTGGTCCTCGCGCCAGAGTGACATGCCATTCTTACTCATAAATTTGATGAAAGGGATGATGATATTATTCTGAACGATGAAACTAAAATTCTTAATTACTTTATGAAGAAATCAGTACTCTCCAGCCTCCTCTTACTCCGTGGACTATCTGGATCGATGGCCTTCCTCCACTTTTTTTGGAAAATAGAAATATTAAATATTTATATACAACAAAAAACTCGAAACGAACAGACTGCATAGTTAGCAAAATAATTAATGTCCAAATAAATACTATAATTTTGCGATGATAAATTAATAATAAAATGATAAGAACACTAGGTTTACATGGTCCAGTGGAATCTTTACATTCATCGAGATTGCCAATGAGAAATCATAAAGAGAAATTTCACAATTACAAATGAGATATATAAATAAATCTTTTAATCTTTCTAATTGGGCAAGCCAGTTAGCTCCTAGATTTCCATACTTGATCCCAGATTTTAAGTTTGGCGCGAGGACTAAAACATGACCAAAATAGTATTACTTTAAAAAATAACAATGATAATAATAAATAAATTATTTTAATTATTCTACACAAATTTTATTTGGACATCTAAATCGTAGGCCAATTGAAGCTCCAGTTAGAAAAATTGAGTTACTGGATTTTGCCTATGTTCAAAGAGGAAGAGGAAGACCAAAAAAGACATGACAAGAAACTATAAGGAGTGATTTTAGTTACTTAAACTTAGATGAGAATTTGGTAACTGATAGAGCGCAATGAAAATAAAGGATTCATGTAGCTGACCCCACCTAGTGGGATTAAGGCTTGGTTATTGTTGTTGTTGTTGTATTCTACACAAATTTTAATATAAAAAATAATATTTTACTTCACATACTCAATAATTTTTAATAAAAATACAAACTCTATTTCACATCTTAGATCAAAATACTCGACTTGAATACTTTGGTCTAGAATGTAAAATTGATATTTTTATTTTAAATTATTGAGTATATAAATTAAAATAATATTTTTATATTTGAATTTGTGTGAAATAATTTAAAATATTTATTTATTATTATTATTGTTGTTTTTTAAATTAGTACCATTTTGATCCTGTTTTGGTCCTGTTTTGATCCTCAAGCCAAACAAGGCCTAAATATATGAGAACAATTTCATAGTTGATGGAGTAAAAATTAATGAATATTAAAGAAGTTTAAGCTAACAAAAATTGAAAATAAAGTTCAGGTATCTAGTTATAAATTTACATGTCTGCCAAATGTCCTTAAAATAAATAGTAGCTGAATATTAATTTTCAAGAGAATTCTTTTTTAATTAAATATTTAAAGTTCTTTTGACCAAAGCATTTATGAATGTCTGCCATATTCTCGCTCACCCACAACTTTAATAAGATTTTATTTATTATTATTATTATTATTATTTGAGATAAGGATAATAAATGTAATTTTAAAAATCCTTCAATACAAAATCTAATTTTTATAAATATTTTCAAATTAAAATTTTAAGATCAACATAAATATTTTATTTAGACCTCTGAATCTCATTTTTTTATATACGTTTTTTTTTTGTTTTTTTTCTGTTCGGCTGGATTACGTGAAAGAGAGGAGGATAGAGATAGAATTTAAACAATTATTTTAAATTTATTCTATTAATTTTTTTAAAAAAAGATCAATAGTAATATATATATTTAACAAAATCATGAATTTTATTTTAAAAAAATAAAGTCACGGATTCAAATAAAAAATTAAAATTATGAACTTAACGATATTACTCCTCTAATCTTACTGGATTCACACGTGTTAAACAGTTGATAGCGTGTTATTCTCGCACATGCACGCAGGGATCTGCTTAAATAATTTGTTAATAGCTGCTTACGTAATGCATGACCTCTAACACTCCAATAATTAGTAAAATTAGCTGGGGAATTTACTCTGGCTTTGACGTGAGGACTAAACCAAAATGATATTAATTTAAAAAACAATAATAATAATAATAAATAAAATTTTTTAATTATTCTACACAAATTTTAATATAAAAAAATATTATTTTACTTCACATACTCAATAATTTTCAATGAAAAAATTAATTTTATTTTACATCCTAAACCAAAATACTTGATTCGAATATTTTGGTCTAGGATAAGAAATAAAGTATATATTTTTATTAAAAATTATTGAGTATGTGAAGTAAAATAATATTTTTTATATTAGAATTTGTGTAAAATGATTAAAAAAATATATTTATTATTATTATTATTATTATTGTTTTTTAAATTAGTATCACTTTGGTCCTGATTTGGTCCTCGCTCCGAACAGGGCCTTGCATCTATTAGGGAGGATTAAACTTTTTTCTTCGACGTCCTCGAATCGTCCGATGCCTAATCATTGGGTGTCACATGTACACTCTAGTGGGCCTGTATATATGTGGCGTCAAGTAATTGGGCGTCGAACCTTATAATTTTTCATTAAAGAGTAAGCATGAGATACCAAAAAAAATACTTGACTTGATAATATTTTTGATCGATAACTTGACTCGAAAGTTGGCTCAATTTATTTCAAGAGTAGATCTTACGTGTTTAATGTAAGGTGTAAATAAAACATTTTTATTTTTTATAATATGTAATAAAGTCGGAGAGTGTGTTTAATAATTAGGCTTAATTTGATTTTTAAAATATATGACAAATTAAATAAATTTTAATTTTTTTTGGGACATTTACATGGTGGACACAAAAATGAGGCTAATTTACGGATTTCACAATAAATCTCAAAATATTACAGATATCACATGTAAAATAGCTATTTTTTCATTTTTCACATCGTGCAGTAAATTCTATCAGAAGATTTAACCATAGTTAAATCTCAAAAAGGTTTGATGCTCACTCGTGATGACGCGTAAGAAGAAGATGCAAATAGCAGAGTGATACTTGTGTGAATATGTTATCGTCTCGTGAGAATAAGCTGCCGTCAGAACCAATGCAGCTCCGCGATGGCCTAACATGAGTGTCGATGGTTAAACGATATGATCAATGACTGAGATTTTGTTGAAATTTAATTATGGTTAAATCTTCTGATAGAATTTACCGCAGGATGTGAAGAACGAAAAAATAGCTGTTTTAGATGTGATATCTGTAATATTTTGAAATTCATGGTGAAATCCATAAATTAGCCTAATTTCTGTGTCCACCATGTAAATGTCCCATTTATTTTAATCAAAATTAGTTATTGAATTTAGTCAATCGAACAAATTGGATCTATCAAAGGTTGTTCGGTATGCGATATGGGCGTTAAGTTCATTGCGTTAAAGCTATTGAAAAGCATGCATTAGAGGTGAAAGGCTATTGGGAGAGAGAGCACATCCATGATCCATGAGTCTTTGATCGAGAAACTGTGTTCCCGTAAAAAAGACAACGATGTAGTAGTAGCTAGTAGTATGAGCCCTATTTGACGTGAAGACTAAAATCAGAATCAAAATGATACTAGTTTCAAAAAAATATAAATAATAATAATTAAATTTTTTTAATTATTTTACTCAAGTTTTGATATAAAAAATATTATTTTATTTCACAAACTCAATAATTTTTAATAAAATATCTACTTTATTTCACATACTAAACTAAAATATTTGAATCAAATATTTTAGTTTAGGATGTGAAATAAAGTTAATCTTTTTATTGAAAATTATTAAGTATGTGAAGTAAAATAATATTTTTTATATCATAATTTGTGTGGAATGAAAAGTGAGGGTGATTGATCACCTTAGGGCTTGTTTGGGGCGATGACCAAAATCAGAACCAACATAGTATTAGTTTAAAAAATAAAAATAATAATAATAAATAAAATTTTCTAATTATTCTACACAAATTCTAATATAAAAAAATATTATTTTATTTTACAATAATTTTCAATAAAAATATTATGTGAAATAAAGTTAATATTTTTATTAAAAATTACTGAGTATGTAAAATAAAATAATATTTTTTATATTAAATTTATGTAAAATAATTAAAAAAATTATTTATTATTATTGTTATTGTTTTTTATAATTAGTACCATTTTAGTTCTGATTTTAGTCATCACGCCAAACATGACCTTAGACATAGATAATAGATCAACTATTAATTAGGATAAATATTATTTATTAATATTAATAATTTTTTTATATATTATTTTAAATTTAAAATTAATTTAATTAATTTGAAAACTAGATGTACTCAGTTTCACACAACTTAAAATTAAAAGAACCAAATTGTCATTTATCTTTGATTATAATTTGTTTTGTGTTGCTGCCCGGCTGAACAGGTTACACAGAAGATAAGATAAACAATGATAAATATTGGGGGATAGGATGGAATTCTGATTAGAATATGATAATAAAAATAATAAAATTATGAATGGTAGATTGTTATTATTATTATTATTATTATAGTTATTTTATTAATGTATTAGTATTATTATCTACAAATATATTATGGGCTCATTGAACAAGTTCGGATCACCCAAGTGTATAATAATCAATAGATTATTCATTTCAGATAATGATCACATAGAAGAAATTTGGAGGTAATGTAGAGCTAGAAATAATAAAAAAGGGCAAATTTCACTCAGGTCCCTGAATTTAAGGGTGATAAACATGTTCATATTTTTATAATTATTCTATACAAATTTTAATATAAAAAAATATTATTTTATTTTACATAAATTTAGTATTTTGATTTAAGATATGAAATAAAGTTGATATTTTTATTGAAATTTACTGAGTATATGAAATAAAATAATATTTTTTATATTAGAATTTGTGTAAAATATTTAGAAAATTTTATTTATTATTATTGTTATTATTTTTTTAAATTAGTACCATTTTAATTCTAATTTAGTCTTCGAGTCAAACATGACTTATGATTTGGCTCCCTAAAATCTTATTTGATGTAGTGCCTAAATCTAATAATGTTTTTAGTGATGACATGCTAACGCTACGGATTGTAACTCGTGTTTAGCAATAAGATAAGTAATCCTTCTGTCTATCATTTTATCTCTTTATTATTTTTTATAATTATTATTAAACTTAACAATAATAAAAAAATATCACATTGTATTTCTTTAAAATTAAAAATTTGTCGTAAAGAAAAATAAATTTGAGATGACCCAGTTGATCCTACATGATTTTTTAAAATTAAATATGATTAATTAATTAATTAATAATTTAAGCATAATTAAAATAAAATTAATAAGAGAGCATGTCTCGGACAGCGCCAAAACGGCGCCATTAAGAGTAGAAGTCACACGCGCGCCGGACGACTTCTGTTTTAATTTTTTTAAATTTTGTATTTTTTATTTTCTACAACTTTTTATTAAGTATTACTTTTTTAAGAATTCATTACATAACAAGTACTCACAATAAAGTTGTATTTTTTTCTAGAAATATTAGTTTGATATCTAGAAGTAAAACAAGTACGTATTTCATCCCACTTTTCTATTATAAGTTTTGTACTCAATGGCTTCTTGGTTGGCTGAAAATCTCTAAACGCGACATCATTATACAAAACACATAAATACGCATCTTCTATTTTTGTCCATCTTTTGTCATGTAAACCTTTCACGCTGATCATATCATTATTAAAATAATTTTCTGCGTTTCGTACATCTACCATTTCCTTTGAGCTTGAGAATTAACACTTATATCTAGACATACTTTAGAAACATAACAAAACTCAATGATATATGTAAAATATTAAAAAAATAAGAAATATGTATATAATTCTAAATTATATTAAAATTTGAAAATAAATATTATATTTATTATAGTTACAAGATTATTACAGTACTATATTACATGGACTACATCATCTCTGCCACCCTCTCCAACGCGATATAGCGTCATTCCCAGGAGTATACGGCTCAGGTGCCCGACATCATCGATAGTGGAGAGCATACGCATGTGCGCTATCATCTTCATGCTTATCATCGTCATCGATGTAATCCTCCCTAGCCTGATTTTAGTCAATCGATGGTGCCGAAGGACAAACATTAAACTGTGTTTGATAAAGATCATAATGATAATAAACACTCAATTCACCTGGGCCACACTGCGATGTATGAGCTGTAAGATCTGTAGTCGAATGCCTGACGAGTGCTCCACAAGTCAACTGCCCGACTGACTTAATTAAATTGTTCATTTTGGTTAGAAATCAATTCCATAAGTCATTACTCTCTGACTCAACCGCACCAAATGCTAATGGGAAAATTCTATTATTAGCATCTATCCCTACCGTAATTAATAGAGTATCATAATATTTGCCAAGAAAAAATATCTCATTTATACTTAATACTGACCGACAGAATTTCCAGCCTTCAATAAATAGACTGAAACTCTAAAATAAATGTTCAAACCTATTTGCTTGCGATATCTGTATGTCGTAAATAGTTCCAGGCATCACTACTGTTAGGCACTCACAGTATCAGTATAAATTTTTATATGATTCTTCCCAATTACCAAATATAGCCTTGATGGCTTTCCTTCGTGCATCCCAAGCCTTTATGTAGCTGATTTTAATGTTATATTTAACATTTACCTGTGACATGATGTCGTGGGAATGCATATCAATTTACGCTCGCATAACAGGTTCTACTAAGCGATCAATAAATCTAGATATACATTGACGATGGTCCTCGTCTGGTGTCGGGTTATAACAGTTATACGGCTCACCATGAGTATATATTATACATGCACTACTGTGACGTCCCGACTTCCGGGGCGCCAGAAAAACTATCTTAAAGCATTCATTATCTTGCAGCAACCTGCGATTCCTCACACCATATCCCGTGATCCTTCTTATGCAGCACCTGCCACCAGAAATGGCAGAAGTTTGTTAGAACAAACCCAGTAGATAAAACAGTATCCAACATAAAATAAATACATATAACATTTCAAAATATCAGCATAACTCACAAATGAGTGCATATGCACATACATATTCTCATATATTTCATATTCACTCACCTAGAAGCCTGACAAACATTCCTTTAGCTTCGTATTCTTGAAGCCTTGACAAAAGCTGCACTTTATCTTGGTGATTCCACATTAGGACATCACCCAATGGACACTCATAAAATGCATACGTATACCATCACCACATGAACAATAATTAATTGCACACCAGTCTTCTCACAAAAAGATATCAACACCATATCATTGCACAGATAATCAAATCACACTCATTTCCTGATGTATTTAAAGAAATACACCACATCAGACATAATTGCGTAAACATAATAAACCAACAAATCACACATAATCCTGCATACACATCATCACATCCATACATCATTCATTAACATAATAAATCGGAAATGATTACCTATCGTTTGATCATGAAACAACGCTAAGAAATCTTGTTCTAGCTTTCCTCTCCTTCCTCTTCCTTTCTCTTCTTGTTCTTCTCCTCTTCCTCTTTCTTTTTCCTTCTTCTTCTCTGCTTTCCTGCAGCAGCCACCGTTGCTGCTGCTCCTGCTGCCCTGTTCTCAGCGAAAACGGCGCGACGAGGGGGTGCGGCATCGAACGAAAGAAAGAGACCGAGAGGGAGAGAAAAATCTTCTTTCTCTCACCTGGCGCGGGCGACACGCGGAGAAGAGCGGCACGGGCAAAAGCGGTACAGCGGCTGCCCATGTCTGCTGTTTTGGCATAATTATAATTTGATCCCCCTGTTTCCAACCTCTTATAAATAGGTCCAAAATTATTCTTTTTGAGTCCAAAATCTTTCATTCTCAGTCCAACTCAGCTTTAAACTTTTCTCCCACCCATTCATTTTAGGATGTTACAACTACCGTATTTCTTGACAGAGATTGCATGTAAACATCATTTGCATAAAGTGGGCTTATCCACAGTATGTGTACAAATCAATATCATTTTTTATTTATTTGATATTATTTTTTTAATGTTGCACATGATTACGAATAGCTCAATCACTCATTGAACATTGCAGCTCTCATTTCGAATAAAATGTAGTATTTATCTGAAGATGATGTAGCTCCCAAAAATTTAAATGCCTATCTAGGCCACCAAAGTAGGTGTCCTCATCGATCTCTATATCTCACTCTTGCACGTTTGCAGCAAATTAAACATATGTATTATTTGATTCAGATTGCTACACCCATATTAAATTTGCTGCAATAAAATTGTGCAAAAGAGTGACAATATTCTGCTCTCTTTGAATTTACTCGTCTTCAGTAAGTTTATCGTTATTGGAGTCCGATTTCCTTTCAGATTGAGTTAGACTATCAGTGTACGTTGATTGATAGTCATCATCTTTTTGGTTACCGGCATCAACTTGTACGTTATAACTTGTGAATGGACCACAAGTATCATAAATATTATAATGACAACTACACAATAATTTGAATAAGACACAAAATAAAATATACGTAAGAGAATATATGCAAAGAACATTTATTTAGGAAAAACTTACGGTATATTTCGATATAGTTGTTCTTCTAATTCTGATGGAAGGTGTATATTTGAAAATTCTTGCATTACTGAGATCAGAGCATTTTCTTGAGTATGCCCAAAGAATATTTCTTGCTCATTGACATACGATAAAGTACCAATAAGCGGTACTGCTTTGATGTAAAGTGTTAGAGACGTTTGAGATACGCGCTCTAACATAATCTCACATTTATCATCATCTTCGATATACCATACTATATACCTTATTTCTTCTAGGTATTTGCATAATATTTTCACGTTGCTGTTCAAATTGAGACGCATGACTCAATATATTTTATTTTTCAGATCAGTTAATGTGTCACCTAGTTTAAATTTTAGAACCTTAGCGTGACCATCGACATAATCCGGAGATCTATCGTCCGTAAATATTAAGTTACCATCGAAATGAATGATAACATAAACAGATGAGTTTGTTATTTGATCTATAATTTAGTAACTTCAAACACAATTTGATATGAAAATAACAGGGCCTAATAATGTTTATTTAATTATTTAATAAGTAAAAAAATTTATTCAAAATATTAAAAAAAAATCAACAAAATTTTAAAAAATTTAGAACGTACCTTAAAATATTATTACTCTTAATTTTTTGCTGCAAAACTTCTCTTGTTATTCTCTAAAAATTTGGAAAAAATGAAGTGTGTGGAGAAAATAGGAGGGGAGAGAACCTATTTATAGATTTTTTTAAACGAAAGTTGCTCGCCGTGCGGGCAACTTCGTTTATATAGAAGTACTACTCTTAAAGGTGCCGTATCGGTGCCGTCTGAAACACTCTCCCTTTTTAATTTTATTATAATTATATTTTAATTATTAATTAATTAATTAATCATACTTAATTTAAAAAAATCAACGCTAGCTAGTCCTAGCTTTTGGTGCTTCGTATGACCAGCATTCTACTAAGTCGGTCGGTTTCATTGGTCAAAGTCAGAGTATTATTATCCTTAGATAAGATTCATACATACAATAATATATATCTATAATATAATAAAATTATTTGCATAAAAAAATTTATATTATTTTATTTAACTAACAAAATCAGGCAGATAATAATTAATATAAATTTGAATTGATTTTAACTTTTAATTGACTGATTAAATGGGAATCATCATCGAAAACTTCAAATATGAGTTAAAGCCCCAGGTGCTAGAACTCGATGCCATGCTGAACGTCTGAGAAAAAAGAATAATAATAATAATAATATATATAGACATATATTACATGTAACAAAAAATAGTGAGGCATCAAGTCAGTAGTGACTCCATCAAATGGTAACATGGTGACTTCTATTAGCTGGCCGAATAGGTCAGCCGAACCCAATAATTGCTTCAATAATAGTGTGTCACATCTAGAAGTGATAATTTTATGTAAAACTCGAAGCTCACATATATTTTACTCGATTTAAAATTAATTGAATTTTCTTAATTAGATGAAATAGCTTAAAAATTTGAAAACTTAGATGAAAGAATTTTAAAATTGCGAAGAAATGTGATATTATATTCTAATCTCAAATACTCAAATATGAATTTTCTTTATTGGAGTTAAAATGAGTCAAGTGGTTGATTTTTGTCTATAGTAACATAAAAATAAGACAATTTTATGCAACATATTTAAATCAAGAGTATTTCGTATAATGAAGTGTCAACAAATTTTTATTCAGTAAGCTCAATACATAACGTAAATAAAGAGATAAAACATGTAAAATGATGAGATAAATCAAGTAAAATGTGAAATGCACGTATGGATTGAGATTATGTTTGTAATAAAATTTTGTCTATTAATTTACATAATACTACAAATTTTTGTTAAGCTGTTTTGGAATATTTTTGTGAGATGCATTGAAACTCTTTGATTTTTCGTGCAAGATGCTTGCATTTCACGTATCTTGTCAAGGATACATTCGACTAGGTGCGGCGAAAGATTAAGATCCTACGATATATTAGTAATAAAAAGTACCTTTATGCAAATACAATAACACAAATAATTACTTGACGAAGTAATTTCGCTTGGATAAATTAAGAGAAAATCATTAGATATATAAGTAATCGTATGACAACTGCTTTTAAAGTCACATTTTAGAATAAAAATATGAGACTAAAATGATAATACTTCACAGTTTAACGTGCTCAAGTTAATACCTTTGGGATAAATGATCTTTTAGAAAGAATCTTAAGTCATGCATTTTTCTAAGATTAATATAAAAAATAACTTTATAATTGAGTTGCAAGGCATTACAAATATTATCAAAGCTGTTGCTCACTTATGATGAGGGATATTATAAATATATATATTATTAAATTACTCGTGACCTTAGAGCTATAATAGTGGAAGTTGCATGTGGTCTCTGTTTGGTAATAAGAAAAAAAGAAGATTTGGTTGGAATTTTTAGTGATTTTTGAAAAATGTATATGATGTGAAATAAAGTAAATTTGTTATATTAAAAATTATATATGGTGTGAAATAAAGTTGATTGATTTATTGAGAATTATGTTGGATGTGAAATAAAGTGATTGTTTAATGTTGGAATTTGTGTGAGATAAGATATAAAATAATTTTTAAAATTTTTTTAAAATAAATTTAAAATTTTGATCATGGGTAATTTTAGCTATGATTTTTAGTCCATTGCCAAACATGGCCTAAGATTCACATGCCTTTGAGTCATAATGAGGCAAACCTCAATATCTAGACTCTAAAAACAAATTATGAAGAAATCTTGAGATATATAAGTATAACATGATGCTAATTTATAGAGATATTTTTTGCAGGAAAAATCACAAGACTGAGTATGAGAACTCAAATAAGCATGCTTGGCTTAGAGTGGTATTATGATGGTCACCTCAAACTATGTAATTTTTAAATTTAAAACGGACAATATATTAAGATTTAGGTTACCAAAAGTAAACCAATACTAGTAGTAATAGTTAGTTGAGTATTCTAAGTAACAATCAGTTGAACGTGCAGTGTACAAGTAATAATCTAGATAAATAATAATGTATTAATAGTAAATAATTGTAGATCCCTAATAAAGCAATAACACACCAATAATAAAATAATAGTATGCCAAAAAATAGCATAGTGATATATCAATAATAAAATAATAATACAACAATAACAAATAGCAGTAGTTGCAATAGGTTCAAACACTATATCATGAGAAAATAGTATGTGAAATGTTTAATTACTCAAATATATCAACAGAATTTTTTGACTTCTTCGGTTAATGATTCTAACCAAAATAGATTTTGTGGTCATAAATTATTTTTCTTCTAATTTTGCTTTTCAAATGGCATCAGAAGGTTTTGGAGTCATTCTGGAAATTCCATTCTCGTTGTGATTAGTTTCTTCCCCTGAAGAAATAAAAATACCAAAATCTCTGAATTTACGATCTATTCATTCAATATTTCCTTTTTTATTGTGAATTAGGTATACTAATATTCAGTAAACAAATTATAAAAAATTGGTTCGCCTACTTGATTTAGAGTCGAATTGATTTTAGGACCAATATCCAAATATCTCTCCACCATTAAACCTCAATTCATTTTTAAACGTTTTATTAAATATAACTGAAAACATGATCTGAATCGTACTTCAAGATCAGTATTAGTTCAAATTTTCAAACTCTCGTCTAGTATTCAGTTTTAGGGAGAAAATATTATCAATCAATCATGAGAGTAGCTTTCTCGAAGATTTCTAGAATTTTGCCACTCCATAAAAATTAATTATTTTATTACTTCCCACATATTTTAAATTAACATAAAAAAATTATAAATTAATTTTTTTCAATTATCAAATTTTTCATGCAAAATAAGTTTTTTAAGGTGAGTTTATTTTGGAGTGTTGAAAATGTTTGTTTCTTTATCCACTGTCACTTTTGCATAAAAAAATTTAAATTAAGTGATTTTCAGGATAAATGAAAAAAATGAATTAGCTGTAATCAATATCCACCACCCATTTAGCCTAAATAGGATTGATCTCTAGGAATAGGATGTCCATTTCATAGCCATTAAAAAACTATAGGTCAGAATATCAAAAAAATATTATTACTCAGAAAAAAATATATTTTTCACTAAAAAAAAATATCAAGGCTGATCTAAAATTCAATTCGAATAAAATAGATTGAATTGAATTTTAAATCAGAAAAGAACAACATCCGCTAAAAAAAAAAGGTGGTGGAAAGAAGGTGGGGGAGCAGTGGGGAGGATGGAGAAGAGTTGGAGAGGACTTTAAATTGATTAGTAAAATTACAAAGTGAGCCCTTAGGTTTCCCTCATCTTGCATCTGGATGCAAAGTCGTTCATTCTGAGTTATTTTTAATTAAGAAAAATCCAGCATTTCAATAAACCTCATAAATAAGTATTATTGTATTTCATATTAATCATTTCTCATTTAAAACAAGTCCTTTCAATACTATAGAAAGATCCTTTTAGTTTTATAATCAAGTTCCTTTTAATTCTATTTCAATCCAAACTTAAATGTAACTCAATTAATGCAACTAAACTAATATGGATTAAATAAAGCTATATTACGCCATTAAAAAATTTTAATTATTACTAAATCATACTAATTTTTGATATCCAAACTTAAATGTAACTCAAAATTAATGCAACTAAACTAATTTGGATTAAATAAAGCTATATTACGCCATTAAAAAAATTTAATTATTACTAAATCATACTAATTTTTGATAATTAAAATCCAGTGAATAACATTAACAATGTCAAAAAAATAAAAGTATGTAGATGGTAGGATAAAAAAAATCTGACCTAACATAAAAGTCCACTACGGGGCCTCCGATGAAATTTCACAATTTACCTTATAATATGAGAAGAAAAAAATAATCCCCCTTTTGAAAAACCAAATGTTCAAATGCCCAAAAGCCTCAAAAAATATACATAAAAATTAATCAACTTCTTAAAACCAGAAAAACGCTGTGCTTGAAAAAACAACGTCCGTACATCGAAATTCATTGAAAAAGTTGCGCTTATTGAAATCTCCTGCAAAATCTCGAAGCACCGGCAAAAAATAACCGATCAATCAATAACCAAAAAAGTACCCCTCTTCCCACTCCCGATCTCGCACGGGAACTGATCCTTGCATATATATGGACAGTGTGTGGCTCAGAAAATTTCTACATCGGCTAAGGTAACTTGGATCGGCAAAGAGGTAAACATTTTGATGTTTACCTCTCCACCTGGATACCAAGGATAACATACAGATGACATGAAATCACTGTGACATTAATCAGACCTCTAAATTTTACTTTCTTTTGATCAGAAAATTCATCACAGCCCATATTTCGAAGTGGCATAAGAAACAAGTGTAATATCTGACCAAACAAGTATTGTATCTGTTCATATACGAATTATATATTAACTGTAGCAGAACATAAAAATTAAATGGGAATAAAGGAAAAATATACTTACTAAGAAGCAGTTAGAGCAAATCAAGTAGACAAGATGCTGAAACTTGGAAGCAAAGGTGAGGTAACCATCAACTTTCAACAATAAATAGGAAACAAAGGGCAGAACAGGCCAAAAAAAACCAGCAAAGATGATGAACTTAATTTGGAACAACAATAGTGGAGGTAAGAGCTCTATTGTTAAACAATGACAAAAGAAGAACATGGCATAAATTATGAAGTAACATGGCAATGAATCATATTGCATGTGTTATATAAGACAAAGTCCACCTAATAAGCATGGTAACATGCCTATGTCTCATTGCAAGCATAGTGGCAAAATGATAATCAATAAAATTGATTAATAATGACAATGAGAACATGGGTAACATGAGAGCCAGGTCATCAAACTGCACAATCATCCCTAAACCCTCACAAAAAAAGAGGAAAAATCACAGGTGAACAGCATGTTACCGTGGAATGCAGAGCCATTGCAACAAAAAAAAAAATGACCAACTTCACAGCAATTGCAGCTGGTATGAAGTAAAAAAAAAATATGTTGGAATGTATAGCATGAATTCCAGGCATGACACAAGAGATAAAAAAAAAAATCAGGGAGGTAAACTAGCAGAAATATGAAGAATGACAGACAGCACAGCACCAAGATAAGGAGCATGGAATGACTCTGCCACAGGTTAGGTTCCAAAAAAAAAAAGTTAGGGCACAGACTCGCTCCAGGCCACAGAACGGGAAAACAAAAAACAGCAAGAATCAAGAAGATCTGGTAGAGAAGACAAATCTGCCATTTACCTGAACAAAAACATGTACAACAAAAAAAAACTCGCCTCAGCCAAGCCAAAAGGTCGTCGCTGCCGGGAGGCACCGCGCCGGCCTGCGTATCAGAGCAAGAACTCCTCCGCCGTCGCCGCGCCTGGTGCGATGCCATCATCCGGCAGCTAGGTCGCGGCGAAAAAATCCAACCGCTTCGCGCAGGAATCCGCGCGGCGACAGTGAGCGATTCCGCGTCTCCGCCCATTTTTAATTTTTTTTTTTTTTTTTTTTTTTTTTTTTTTTTTTTTTTTTTTTTTCTTGTTTAGTGTGGTTGTCGTGTGGTGTGTGATGGTTTTGTTGGGCTTTTTTTTCCTCATTTTATTTTTTTTTTTTTTTGTTTTTGTGTTTTTTTTTTTGTTTTTTATTTTTTTTTTTTTTTTTTTTTTTTTGATTTTTATTTGAAGTGGCTGGTTGTATTGGTGGTTTTTTTGGTTGCTTGATTGTGATTTTTTTTTTTTTTTTTTTTTTTTTTTTTTTTTTTTTTTTTTTTTTTTTATTTTTTTTTTTTTTTTTTTTTTTTTTTTTTTTTTTTTTTTTTATTTTTTTTTTTTTTTTTTTTTTTTTTTTTTTTTTTTTTTTTTTTTTTTTTTTTTTTTTTTTTTTTTTTTTTTTTTTTTTTATTTTTTTTTTTTTTGTTTTTTTTTTTTTAACCATCCTGGCTGGGGGTAGCTAACACCAGGGTTAGGTGGGTAAGGGAGGGCGCGGGTTATTAACCCGGATAAGGGTTACGCGTTATACACGCTTTGGTGGGTTAGCTGGGTTAACTTAGTTAAACACGGCAGCTAAACCCACCTATCCAAACGGCGCTAAGAGATTAGTGATAAAATTTAATATTATAAATTCTATTTGATATAAGATTCCAGAAACTTTTGATGTTAATTTATGCCTAATTAAAGATCCTCAGACAACGATTATTGCAGGAAATTGGAAAATGCTAAGCAGAGCAACGGATTCAAGC
>KZ451959.1:2012981-2026396 GCA_002786265.1 Apostasia shenzhenica
TGACGTTCATGCCGGTTATTGGGGAGCTATTGGAGGTGGAACAAGAGAATATTTTCTTGTCATTTTGTAATTATATATTTAATTTAAATATAAATTTATTTATAATAAAAAAATATAAATTAAGTAAAAAGGACTTGATTTAAATATCAATTTTGTAAATATATATATATTTTTTTAAATTATATATTTATTTGATATTACTTTTAAACTTAAAGGACTTAGATAATATTTATCTTATGTTATATATCATTAAGGCTGCGTTTGGATAGGGGGTAGGATAAGCTAACCCGGGTTAGCTATCCTCATTAATAACTTATATCCCAGCTGGGGATAAGTTATTATTGCAGCAGAATGATGTTTGGCTGCTAACCCGGGTTACTTAGGATAACTTTTGAATTCCTGTTTGGCAAAAAAAATAAGTTAACGCCAGGATAGTAAATAAAAAAGATGAAATAGAAAGGAAACAGTTATTAATCACTTCAACATAAAATAATCCAATCATCATAAATAATAATAAATATGAAATTACATATATTTCTCTTGAACAACATCCTCGTACAGTTGAGCACCATGATCTTCATCTATTCATTACTCCCTACAACAAACAAAGCATAATTAAATATGATACACGTTAACAGTTCTACTAAGTTAATCACTTGAAAATTTCAGTATAAGTTAACCTGGCCCATCCACATCTGTTCAATAATTATCGTCCGGATAATTTCCCCTCGTCGTTGTTCACTTGCAAAATACATAAGTTGTTTGGTCTTCATCTTCAGCCTGTTCCCCAAAATTCTCTTCTTGCTCTAAATCAGCCTCTCCGCATGTTGAAGTAGGTATCATTACCATGATATCTATCTATATAATTGTGCAAAATACAACATGCAAGTACAATATCCGCTTGTATATTAAAGGAAAATGGTTTTCATATCAGTTAACACTTTAAACTTTTTTTTAATATACCAAACGTGCGTTCAACAACATTTCTTAATTGTGCGTGCCTATGATTGTACAACTCTTGAGGAGACTCATATCTTCGTTGTGAACGATTACGAAAACTACTCAAATGGTACCGTACACGACGTACAGGTGCAAGAAGCTTGTCATTATTAGCATATCCAGAATCAACCAAGTACATCTTTCCTGATTTATTCATAACATAAGAAGTAATATATATATAATATATATATATATATATATATAATATTGAATACATATTATTACTCAACATACCTTGCGGTACTGAGAAGCCACCTTGCTCGGTTGCCCATTTGAAAACACGCATGTCAGCAGCAGATCCTTCCCATCCACTTGCAACATATACAAATTGTCGATCAAAAGATACAGCAGCCATAACGTTCTGAGATATTGAAATCTTTTCTATTTCTATATCGATTTTGCTTGTAAACAGTACTATGGCAGGAATATGGGTTCCGTCAATAGCACCTAGGATATCTTTGAAGTACGGGTAAAAATGTGCATTATTTCGGATGTGTGGATGACATGGAGTGGCCGAATCTGGAAGTACAATGAAATCATCTTTCAAAGTCAAGACTCCGTGTAAGACTTGTCTGAAATTACGACTAACTGTTTCTAGAGAGGTGTTGAAAAAATTCACAAAACACTTCGGTAACTATCGGCTTGCGCAATAACCCTCAAAAATACTGCTAACTGCTCTGCTGCTGGCATATACCGAGTATCTTTTAGGATACCACGGTCTGCTAGTAGGTCCCTCAGGCCAACAAATGCCTGTGCAGGCATGCGAAAACAGTTGTATGCTCGCACATCATGTCCGTTTAAGAATCTCATGAATGTATAATTTACCGGGGTATGCTCTATCGTACATAGATCGAGGAACTTGCACATTAGATTGGTCCAACTCAACAAACTCAGAAACAAATTCCAGTAATACTGCTTCTTCATCTAGCATGTTGATGAGGTTTGCAACCTCATTGCCATAAAATTGGGTAATGTCCATCTGTAGCATATTAACAACATTCCATTATGAAAATTGCTAATACAGAAACATCTAATTATTCAACAATATAATATAACGATAGAGTTTTACAAATGTTGAGGGTACAGAATAAAACAACATTACTACTGCAACATTAAGCAATAGTACAACAACCTCAGAAGCAACTGTCTGTAGTGACTTTGGAGACAAAACAAGTTAAATACTCAATCTTACACTAGAAATTGGGGGGAGGATCAAATGATGGGTTTGGGTCGGTCAGTAAATATTGGCATCCGGCCAAATCGCGTATGTCGGGAAACAGTTGCACCAATCCAACTTTCTAACCGACTCCCTTCTAGCATCATGAACACTGTGATATTGTTAGGAGTTTCATTTAATGCATCTATTATTGCACACATTGCGGTGTCTGTTATATTTTGCATACATCTTAATTTTTCATCGCGTCTTCCATAGTGTAAGGCATTGCGCGCTGCATTGCCTGCAATGCAATATTTGTTTGTTCCTTGCCTCAGAAAGTAAGCACTCTGCATCTTCTTTTGTAAAACTTTTTTTACGTCGTCTACGTTCTTTGCCTGTTTCGCTGCACGCTTACCTCCACTCCCTGAGGAAGGTTCACAGGGTACATCATTATCCTCAACGAAGACGTAGTTCTCAGCAAAAACTAGATCCTTCCCCAGAAACGTATCTAGTATCGAAAGCAGGTTCGTTCCAGTCATTCGCATTGACTTCAACATTTGTGTCCATTTTCTGGAGACTCACCCGTTGACATTTAATTGATTGAAGACCTAGCATGGTTGCCTAATGCGAATGTGTTTGTAATAAGGTCCCCAACTGCCTCGTAATGTGTAAAGGGCTTCCTTCGTAACGGTTCATATTCTGGGTGAACCTATAGAAATAAAGACTATAAGTTATAGAAATAATTAATGCTGGTACCCAAACTTAAAAAATTTTGCTACATCACACCTGAAGAATTTCTTCCCACAAATCATCGGTTGCATTCGGTATGTTTTTCACTGGATCCCATCCCCACCCACTCCGTCCAGCAAGTTCATGATACTTCCTGTAATCTTTTTTTAATGATTTCCAGGAATCTTTTAGTTATTGGGCGGTTTTTTTAGTACAAACTTGGCTATTTGTAAGCCTTTAGTAATTTCGATCCAAGCCAACGGCGTAGGATTCCGTTAACTACGTCCCCTAAAATTGAAGGATATAATAGTTATATATGCATTTTTCTTTCGTATGATCCTATAGAGCATAAATGAGTCTGTATCAATTTCTCTTCGTAATCAAGTCATTTTCAGCAGAAAAATTATGGTGTTCTCCGAACTACGTTTATCTTCGTTATAATTAGTAAAACATGACATCGGTTAGAGTAACGTATCGACCCTCGAAGCCTTTAAAAAACGTATATATTTGCACCATTGACTACAATCACAGCAGCTAAAACTTCCTCGAGATCTATGTGAGCAAGATGTCATTATACGCGTGAGGACACATATCGTTCGGCGAAAAAAGGACATAAATCCAAGACCTTGATATCCTTTCATAAGATATAATATTCACATGTATGAAACCCCCGGTTATAACGTCGAGAGGAGAAGACCCGCTAAATGCAGGAATGACATTTCCCCTATCAATAAGATACTCAATGCAATTAATTTGTATAAAGAAGTCACTAACATTGCCCAAAGTGAATTGAAAATCTCACAAAAATTGACCATAGAGGAATCCATTAGAACTATACCTACATCACCAAAAAATATTCAGCTATGGAGTATAACAAGAGCACCATCAGCTGAGAATAAGAAAATCCTACACAACTAATAGATACACACCAAGAGAGAATGATCACAAACAAAGAATAGAACGCGAAAGAAAAAAAGCTCTTGAGTCACGAGAAATATTAGTTTTTGATTACTAAGGAATGCGTGCAGAGGCGGCAAAGAGTTGCCAGGTGGAGTTGTGTAGCCACACGCCTCAGATACTGTTTTTTCTGGATATATTATGGCTATACGGTGAACTTCTCGTCTGGATCGTGGCCTTATAATTATGTGGATTCGTGAATAAAGTGCACTGGTATTAGCGAATTGCTTTATCCTTCCTCGACAACCCAACCCCGTTAGCTAAGATCAGATAAAGCCCTATGATATCCACAGAAGGTTAAGATATGAAAACACCTCATTGAAAATAACACCACTAATGAATACATATTATCACTCAAAACAAACAGATATGCCATCGCTCATTTGATTTACAGTTAAGTAAGAGTCATCTTGTGAAGAAGATTGGATCTTTGTTTGGACCTTTATTTGTCTTATAAAAGGCAAGTGTGCCATTAATAAAGATGTGTCTCATTTACCACTCAAATATGAATGCGCGCGGTAGATAATAATATATAGATATGAAATAAACTAAATGATAGCCCTAGAGACATATCAAGTAAAAAAAGTCTAAGCGCAGCCTATTTGCAAAAAATTTTAAAATTAGGGCACCAATTACATTCTCCCTCCAAACCATCAAGGCTCTTAGATGCAATTACACCTTATAATATTTTTTTCTAAACAAGCACGTGCAACGAACATGGAAAATCAACTTAGTTTTTAAATGAAAACTTGGAGTTGAGGGTCGTAATCCTTTTTTTTCCCAACAATTTTTTGTTTTTATAACCTACAAAATTATTACGAAAGGCCAACTTAAGAAAAAGTCATTACGAGATTAACACATTAAATTCTATCTGAGCTCTGCTCTTTTCCAATTAGGAGGAAATATCTATAAAATTCTTGGATTTGGATTATAGCAAAAGCTAAATTGGATGGGATACCCTCGCTACTAGTTACTAAGTATGAGGTGTCGTATCATGTTAGACATTATTAGTGCTTATGAAATATGAATATTAACGATTGCATGTTGGTTGTGAGAATCATGTGTCGAACACACTGAAAGTTCTTTGCAAGAATAAGACATGTTCTGTGATCCCAATTGCGTTGGGAAGGTTGCTAAACACATGAAGTTCAAAGGTTCATTTCACTTTAAATTCAAGGCTTCAACCACACTGTTAAGGGAAAGGATTACGCGTTTGCCATTGTTGTTTTTTTCATTTTAAGTGAAATTATTTTAGGGCTTATTATTGTGACTTATTAGTTTCTTTTTTTATGTTATTTGTTCCTCATAGTAGGGATTTGCAAATTATATAATTTAGGGAGGCATTTTTTTCCATAAAACATGATGTTTGCTTTGGTTTATAATTTTTGTTGCTAAATTAAGCAAGGAACGTTTTTTTTCATTCTTAAACTTTAAGCTTCGTTTGGTTCAAATTTTTTTTTTAACATAAAAAATATTATTTTATTTTTTAAATTTAATAAAAAAATTTATTTTATCATTAAAAAATATATAAATTATGAAATATTTTTAATTTTAATATTTATATTTATATTAAATATAAAATAAAATTAATTTTTATAATTAAAAATTATGTTGTACGGAAATCTTTCTCTAACCAAACGAGGCCAAGGGGCCCGCACGGGCGCTGGTGGTTTGCATATCTCCCCAGTCCAAAGCTCTTAGCTTCCAACCTACTCTTCTTGAGGTTTTCCCTCATCTCCTTCATTATCATTTTTTCCATGGATTTGAGCTTCTCTGCCAAACCACAAACCCTAATCGCCTCCGTATCTTTTCACAATTTCCACCTCCCGAGCCTGTCCCGTAGAGAGTTCCTGGGATGCGGCGGCCAGCTGAAGGTCACGGGTCTCCGATCGAGGAAGGCACACGGGAAATTAGGGTTCCAAATCCTTTCTCCTCGATGCCTCGTCTTTCATGAATCCGTCTATGAGTACTCTGTCATTGCGATTGCCGCGACCGTTGCGGCATTCACAGCAATGGATATGGTCTGCCTAAGTCGTGACAGACGGGAAGGCAGTGCGAACGAGGTAGGTTATTCTTGATATCGCATTTAAGTAGTTCACGATGCTATTGTTTGAGAAGGAAGACTGATTAGGTTCTCTGATCTCAAGGTCAGAAGTGATTTGAGGATGTGCGATAAACTTTTCACATGTGAACCGAATTACCTCACTGTCATCTTATGTTTTCATTTCTGGGAAGTGTTAACAAACAAAACATTCGAACAGCGGTTACATCTTTGTAGGACTTTTCCTGCATTATAAATGGTTAAGTAATGAAACTTATGGCTTAAATGTGCTCTAAAAACAGGTACAAAGGTGCTAAGATGTGTGTCTTTTTATGGCTAAACTGTATTTCTTATGCTTAAGGACTTGTTCGTATGTAGAAGGCATGCGTACATCAACAAATTCGATGTATTTAGCATCAGTGGATTGATACAGCCTAATTAGCGTATCTAATCTGTCAATAAACCAATTCTCTAGTTAGCTCACGAGAAATGTGGAATGTGCGATTGATCGAAGCCATCATTCATAAATTTGGAGGGAAATCTATGGAGCAATTGCTTAGAGGGAATAGAAATAACAAATTGTTTGGATATATTAGTGTTAGAACCAATTAGTGTTATCTATTTGTCACTGCGTCATAATGACAGATTAGCCCATTTATATATAGCGCTTATAATTGAGTATTTGAGCTAGACTAGTGGAATGTGTAATTTTATGATGGGATTGATATCTTAGTGATGGGCATTTGTTCAGAATATCTTAGTTATATTCATCACAAAAAAATTTCTAAAAGCCCTAGCCAATTTCCAAAGTTGATTCTAGCCACTGTCTTAGAAACGCAAGTCATCCATGTTCTGGCTATCGCCACTGATACAACTTTAGCCACTTTCCATCTTCCACTATTGTCCCCCTTTTGATGCCGCGCGAGAGTCGCTGAAGCGAGTCACACGACCAATAAAGGACACGTGCCTAGGTAATAATGCTGTTACAACTATAATTATGATAATTAAACCAAAAATATATGAATGCAATGTTATGCTGCTAATTTGAGGAGATTGAATTAAGTTGTGTAAATTATGCTATTTAACGGTAACTACATAATCACATAAATTTTTAATGATATTTCTAAAGAAAATTAAAATGCTCTAAGCAATTTCAGAGAAATATAGTCAAATGAAAATAGAAAATTTATCAAATTAATAAAGATTAATCACCATACAATAAACTCGACTCCTTAATTTTTTTGAGAATAAAAAAAAGTTTCAACCTGAAAGATCATTCCACTAATTTCAGCCACTTTAACATGGAGATTCTAAACAAGCTCATGGAATAAGACATAGGAATTTTATTATAATATAACTTGATGGCATGGCAGCGTAAAGGATCAGAAACATAGCTCAGTAATAACGGTAACTTGAAACTCAGAAAAAATAATATGAACTTCTAAGCTAAGCTCAACTCAAGAATATGGAATCAATAGCAACAGAGTCTAACTCGACTAGGAATGAACAATCAGAAAATAGAAATAATATTCAAATCACTGAGTACAAACTGAATGAAACCAGAGAACCAAAGAAAAACAATAAAAATCACGGGAAACCTGCAGCCCCTCTGCGTTCCCGGTCCGAATCGACGCCAAATGCGCAGATTCGCTCAACGATCACTTCTTCCCTCAACTCAGAAGGTGTAATCGCAAATCAGTCAAATCATCAGCATCCCGCCTCAACTTCAACTTCCCCATTTTATAGAAGAGGAAAATGGATCGGAGGTTGCCGGCCAGTGCGAAGATGTGGACGACGTGTCGAGAAACTTGCGGACGTGGACACGACTGGGCGAAACAAAAGTGGCCGAGCGACGGGCTCGGCGGCGCGAAGCAGACACGCCTGAGCAAAGCACTGCCTGGCGAAGCTGACGCGTCATGGACGAGACCGGAGCGGCCAAGTGAAGCAAGTCCATTTGGCTCGATGCGGGCGAAATCGGCGAAGCAGGCGCCCGAGTGAAGCAACCCAGTAGAAAGAAAAAAGGCCCCGACTCCTTTTTAGGGCTGGATCTGATTTTTGATGGTGAAATTACAGCCAGGTTCTCATGTTTCTGCTGAATCTTGAAAAGATCCAAAGTTTGCCTAACTTTGACTTAAAACTGGTTCAAGATGAACTATTCTTAAGCCTAATTTGATCCAACCCATACATACGACTCAGACTGACCCACTATTTATACATGACATCAAAGTAGACATTCCCACTGATATAAACATAATGTACGATTTCAAACAACTCAAATAAAATGCAGAAATAAAGATAACTATGTACAAGCAAATATATTGTTATAATCTACGCTCGAGGTCGTAGATTATAATGAAGTCGCTGTCGCTGATGATCTGGCTCTGCATCAATCCTCACCAGCTTCAAAAACTTCGACTCCGTCGAAGATTGTTGCAGGTACTCCTCTAGTAAGCTAGGATAAAAATGTGCCAGCTCATCATAGGTAATCTATGAATCATCTGTAGGTGATAAACCTCTCCATCTGACATGAAATCTGTGTAATAACCCGTCAATAATAAAAGTAATCTGATCACTCAAAATCTCCTTTGGTATATGCTGTACCGGTGGCATTATCGGCTCAGGAGGGAGAGAGACTTCATATTTGGAGGTTATTACTGGCTCTTTGGGTTCATGATTGAGAATAAGGCTGGGATTGAAAGTGGAACTTGAACTGGTGGAGGTAGGTGGAGTAGACTCAGAAGAACAAACATAATCAGAGAGTGGCTCATGAAAAAGAACAAGATCTGACATATTGAAAACTGGATTGATCCCTATATGGTCAGGTAAATCAAGTTCATATGCATTAGAGCTAATCTTCATGATAATTTGATAAGGTTCTATCTTCTTTGCAGTAATTTTTTTAGATTTTTCTAAGAAAAATCTGACTGAATTTGCATGGACCATTACATAATCTCTTACAGAAAACTCCACTACTCGTCTATGTGAATCTGTAATAATTTTGTATTTAGCATAATTTAAAGCCAACTTTTGCCTAATTTCTTTATACAGATCATGCATATGCTGTGTAAAAGATGATGCAAACTCACTAGTCCTATGCCAATAGCTAATATGACTGATGCACTCGACATTAATGACGTCAACCTAATAAACTGACTCAGATGATGACTATCAATGACTGACTAAAGTGAAATGCAACATGACTCGAGTACGACATAACTAAACTTCTAGAGGCTATCTTAGAAGCACTATAGATTTAACTCAAAAGTCGAAGAAATCGTCATTAGATAGATCTCCTAAGCAAACTACACTGGCAGCTTCAAGAGAATTAATCGCAAAATGCTGTCTTTAGTAAGGGTAGCCTTCCTTCTTTAAATAAGGAAGAACAAAATCATAACAAAGAAAATTCTCAGTACATGGGACATGGTAGATATACTCGTAACAAGCCTGAAATTGTTTACCCATTCTAACAAGTATGACAACATCAAACAAAGACTTTTATTCTTGTTCTCAGGAATAACAAAGTCCAAAGGCTTCAAATTAACAGCCATCAGTTGGTCCTCATAATTTCTCTTTGTATTACTGCTAAACAAGGAATGCATATAGCAAGTTAACTTAGGTACGAACACGATAAAAGCGGGGGAAACAATAATTGCTTGTTCATTAGAAACTATACCATCACTAGGTATTCTTACACGCTCAATATTGGTGTTGCCACTAGGATCTCTTAGGGAGAGTTTTGAGTGTGGTAACATGGACTCATAAGGGGTAGGATCTGACACATATCGCGTCACACTTAACTGGGAAGAATCTAACCCCTCATCGACCTCGCTAAAAGGCTTTTTCTGATGGTTATCAGATAACTTTGACTCAGAAAGTGAGGGTCCAACTATTGAAGCCTCTTTAACTTCCAATTCAGAAATGTCCATTTCAAATAGTGGATTTGAATAACAAGTACTGTAACTCAATGTAGATGTCTATTAAAGCAGATAGAGTAGTCTCGTCAGAAACTAGACAAGTGTCACAAGTAGAAGCCTCCAAAGTCTCAACAAAACTCACTTCTTGGAGCTCAGGTAAAAGTCTATTCTCTTCCATTAGAGAATATGATGAGGCAACTGCTACTAGATGAGAAGTCAACCTTGCCTCAAATGAGTTAACTCATCCATGAGCTTATCTTGGAATAAATTAGGGAGATATTTCGCTTTAAGGAGTTCTTTCATCTCCTCCCATAAAGAGACAGTAGGCTGACTATTCCTATAACCTTGCCTTTCTAAATTAACCCAATATGTCTTAGCATGACCTACTAGCTTCATCTTAGCAAATTGAACCCTGTTTAGGTCAGACATAGGCTGCCAGTCGAAAAGCTGGTCCATGTCTATAACCCAATCAGCAAAAACGTTAGGATCGAGTCGACCATCAAATGTAGGTGGGTCAACCTTAACCCTACGGGTTAAATCAGCATTAGAGTCGCGCTCATAGCGTCTAGCATCTCGAGTCTCACGCTTATAGTGTTGTGGCATAGGATCAGGATAATAATCCTGACGATACAGTTGTCGCGGAGCAGGTATCCGCGGGGGCTCTTTTTGATATGAGTTATGAGCCCAATAAGGAGCGTCGTATCCATATTGAAATCTACCTCCTACACTTTGGTGAGGATACGCCTCTCTTAAAGGTCCTATGCGTCGAGTCTGGCGTCTAGTAGGATGATAAAAATCATCACTCTCGTAGAATGGATCATCATCTAAGAGTTCAGGTTCTGGTGTGGCCCTAGGAGGTGGGACAACTATCCGAGATGGATGACTCTGTGAAGCCGCAACATGTTCTTCAGTAACACGTGGTATTTCAGAGGTAGTGGTTTTACTAACTTTCAGGGCTGCTACTTCATTAGTTAAATTTTTTATTTGTTCCTGAAGTTGCAATATGAGGTCATGAGAAGTATTCTCGGTCTCATCATCTCGAAAACGTAGGCCACTACGGGTTGACATATTAGACTAAAATGCAAACTAAAATGCAAATTAAAATGAGCATACAACTAAATGCAAACCTAGGCACCAACATACAATGAACCTAAAATGAACTTGGAATGAACCTAGAATGAACCTAGGCTCTGATACCAAGCTGATGTTGCACAAGAGTCGCTAAAGCGAGTCACTCGACCAATAAAGGACACGTGCCTAGGTAATAATGCCGTTACGACTATAATTATGATAATTAAACTAAAAATATATGAATGCACTGTTATGCTGTTAATTTGAGGAGATTGAACTAAGTTGTATAAATTATGCTATTTAACGATAACCACATAATCACATAAATTTTTAATGAATTTTCTAAAGAAAAATGAAAATGCTCTAAGCAATTTCAGAGAAACATAGGCGAATGAAAATAGAAAACTTATCAAATTAATAAAGATTAACCACCATACAACAAACTCGACTCCTTAATTTTTTTGAGAATCAAAAAAAGTTTCAACTTTAAAGATCATTCCACTAATTTCCGCCACTTTAACATGGAGATTCTAAACAAGCTCATGGAATAAGACATAGGAATTTTATTATAATATAACTTGATGGCATGCAGCGGAAAGGATCAGAAGCATAGCTCAGTAATAACAGTAACTTGAAACTCAGAAACAATAATATGAACTAAGCTAAGCTCAACTCAAGAATATGGAATCAATAGCAACAGAGTCCAACTCGACTATGAACGAACAATTAGAAAATAAAAATAATATCCAAATCACTGAGTACAAACTGAATGAAACCAGAGAACCAAAGAAAAACAATAAAAACCACGGGAAACCTGCAGCCCCTCTGCTTTCCCGGTCCGAATCGACGCCACCTGCGCAGATTCGCTCAACGATCACTTCTTCCCTCAACTCAGAAGGTGTAATCGCAAATCAGTTAAATCATCAGCATCCCACCTCAACTCCAACTTCCCCATTTTATAGAAGAGGAAAATGGACCGGAGGTTGCCGGCCAATGCGAAGACGTGGACGACGTGCCAAGAAACTTGCGAACGTGGACACGACTGGGCGAAACGGAAGTGGCCGAGCGACGGGCTCGGCGTGGCGAAGCAGACGCGCCCTAGCAAAGCATCGCCTGGCGAAGCAGACGCGTCGTGGACGAGACCGGAGCGGCCGAGTGAAGTCCATCCGGTTCGACGCGTCGTGGGCGAAACCGGAGCGAAGCAAGGCGCCCGAGGTGCGTCGTGGGCGAAACCGGCAAAGCAGGCGCCCGAGCGAAGCAACCCAGTAGAAAGAAAAAAGGCTCCGACTCCTTTTTAGGGTTGGATCTGATTTTTGATGGTGAAATTACAGCCAAGTTCTCATGTTTCAGCTGCATCTTGAAAAGATCCAAAGTTTGCCTAACTTTGACTCAAACTGGTTCAAGATGAACTATTCTTAAGCCTAATTTGATTCAACCCATACATACGACTTAGACTGACCTACTATTTATATATAACATTAAAGTGGGCATTCCCACTGATATAAACATAATGTATGACTTCAAACAACTAAAATAAAATACAGAAATAAAGATAACTATGTACAAGCAGCTATATTGTTATAATTTACGCTCGAGGTCGTAGATTATAATGAAGTCGTTGTCGCTGATGATCTGGCTCTACATCACCCTTCCACTTCTAAACCATGCAGCCATATTCAATGAGTTGTTTGATTCTGTCCTCAACAGTCACTTGGGACTCGACTTCTCTACATGTATCAAGTTTATGCAAGCCAGGAAGAAAGGCCGTAAATATGCTACTCATTTATGGCACTATTCTTGGTAATTCCTTCTGTGTCCCGTGTTTTCTTTTTGGGCATTCTCCGAGTAATCCTCAGGAATTTGATTTATTCCCTAAGATTTCCTTGGATCATCGCAGGTGTTGTTACGATGCTTCTCCTGTAGACTCAAAATTACTTATTTTGACTTAAGGTTTCTTTGGTGTCAATACTGGTTGTTATTCCAAGGGTAACATCTCGTCTTACTCTCGATGTTAATTTTTTTGAGACTCTTTATCATGTGGGTCTTCTTTCCAAGGTTTCTTGCCTTGGGTTTCTTCCTCTAATCCTATGGCTTGTTTTGGGATTTCACTGGAGTTGATATGAAGGATTGGTCAGATTCTCTAACTTTACAGCTCAGATATGTCTCCCTTTTTTAAAGTTGAAGGGTCCTCCTTACACCACTTTTTTGGGCTTGCACTTTCATGGTTCTTTGTCTCATCTTCTTTTCAGGATATCTCTACATAGAAAACAAGGTTAGTTTGTGGCAAGAGTTCTTTGGATTTCTAGTGTACCTTATCATTGTGTTGTCATTGGTGTTTCTTTCATCTTGGTCCACCAATTAATTCTTTCTTTGCTTATGATCCTCCAATGCTGGGCCCTTTATTGTTGGCACTATGATGCCGGACGGAAAAAATGAGTGCCAATGATAATTTATATTTATATTCAGCAAACTGATTGGCAAATTATTTTAATTAAGAGAAAAATATTTTCTATATAAATTATATGATAAATAAGATTTTTGAATCCCG
>KZ451959.1:2031792-2079499 GCA_002786265.1 Apostasia shenzhenica
AAGTAAACTAAGATCACTCCCTTATAGTTTTGTCATGTCTTCTTTGGTTTTCCTCTTCCTCTTTGTACATGGGCAAATCCAATTAACTCAATTTTTCTAACTGGAGCTTCAATCGCCTATGATTTAGATGTTCAAACCATCTAAGGCGACTTTCTCTAAGTTTATCCTCAATTGGGTGCACATCAACTTTCTTTCGGATATACTCATTTTCTCATTCTATTCTTTCGTGTATATCCACACATCTATTTTAACATCCTCATTTTCTGTAACAATTTATTTTATTTATATGTTCTCCTCTTTGCAGGCCAGCATTCAGCACCATAAATCATCGCCGGTCTTACTACAGTTTATAAAATTTACTCTTGATTCTGGATGATGATTTTTCTATCGCACAACACACTAGAAGCATTTTCTCCAAATTACCCATCCTGCTTGAATCCTGCTAAATAACGTCATTAATCTATTTTGCCATTATTTTGTATAATTGAATCCAAAGTATTTAACGCGCTCACTCTTTCTTGACAATTTGATCACCAATTGTCACATCTCCAATATAAGTATTTCTTTCTTGGACTAAATGTGCACTCCATATATCAGTTTTTGATCTACTGAGATTGTAAACCTTTAGATTCTAGAGCATTCTCCAAAGCCATAGTTTCGCTTTAGAAGTATATTCTAAATCTAATAATAAATACAAAAATAAATACTCATTTTTGTATATTTCTAAATCTAAGAAGGAAATCTAATAACCCTCTTAATAATAAATATTCAGATTCCTCGGAGGTTATTTGTATGCCGTATATCATGGCCATATTAAAAGCACGGAATAAGAGTGCAATAGAGGTAGGGGTATGATATTGTCGTGAAGTTGGTCGCGGTGGTTGGAACAATGGGTATGCCAACGGATGACTTGTATGAAACAGTGGCGCACAAGGTGGATAAACCATAGTAGAACCAGAGGAGAAGAGGAATAGAGGAATACCGATGCTATTTGTTTTAGTTGAGTTATTCAAATCTACAGTGAAGGACAAAGATCTTTCCAATGCAATCGGCGTATATCCATAGCCTCATGTCTCACTGCTAACCTGAGAAGATCTAATGATAACTGTTCGAAATGATGTTTCTTCATGCATTTTTGCTCTAAAATTCAATATTTTACAATTATGCTAGTGTATATATTGATCACTAAAATTAATCCTAGGTTATGCTCAACAAACTGGGTTTACACTGATTACTAACTAGTCTATACTATATCAATTTATGGTATTCTTACTGTCTTGGACCGTTTTTTTAGTGTAGTATTGTTTTTGTTGTTTTCTTAGTTCATTGGGCTCACTCTTTGCAGATGTTTTGAGCAACAATTATAGATGTTGCTGGGCAATTGCAAATAATGTAGATGCTGCTTTGCAATTTTAAAGGATGCTATAGACAGAGGATTACGTGTTGAAGCATGTCATACAGTTCACTCATGGGGCTTGTTGCAATGTACATTTACTTCTAAATTTTTATTTTTATTGTTTAAAATTGTAAGAATTGAATTTTCTCCTTGTTCTAGTATATAGTTTTTTGTTATTCAAACCTTTTTCTTAATTTTGAATTTAAACTGCCTTTTGTTCTCAGGCAAAAAACTGAACAAGGCATTGGAGTTGTATGAGGATATTAAAGCCATCAAAATGCTTTCAAACGGTTTCAACACTGAATGCTTTGGTCATGCTTTATGTATGCCTGTCCAACCAAAAAAAAAAATTTCTTGCCTTCTTATATCATTTTGTGGATAAAGTATTTACAAGGAAGCACGAATACTTCTATATATCTCAAAACAATGTTATGCTTGCCTTTATATTCTCGTGTTGTGTCTATACTTCTTAGTTGCTTTATATAATATGAGCAAAAATTATGATAAATTACACCATGTAGTATTTAACTATGTATTATTTAAATATTATATTATTTGTCTTATTTTTCATTGTTCATTTTTTGTATTTTTGAAAATTTGTTGTCTCTGAGTCCCGTGTTGTATCCATACTTCTTAACTTGTTCTGTTCAGCTTATGTAATATGTATTTACATGTTTCCTTCAGTTTGGAAGCCCATGGGGACAACTCTTAAGAGTTGCCTTCTTATCTAGTTTAGCTAAAGACGATTCATCTATTTTTTAGATTATTAGGCTATTATTGGCCTTCTTATTTTGAAAGTCATGGTCAACAATCAAAAAGGCTTGATTAAAGCCCAATGGCTAAAATGAGGTTGAATCAAACTATTCGAGCAATCTAATCTGGCAATCAAATTCATTAAATTAACAAAAAATCAAAAAAATTCTTTGAAGTTATTAAAAATATATGGGGAACATGGTTACAAGAAATTGTGTTGGATTTGATCCACAATTTGTTTAGAATGGCCAAGAAGCCAATTAAATCAGGATGTTTGAGTAATGAAATTTTGGTCTTTCTAATTGACCTATCAAGAGAAGTTGGATGCAAAATAAATTTAGAGCTAAGATTCATCTGCCTAAGTCTGAAGGCCTTTATGGAATTTTAAAAGTTGAAAGTTCATTTAGTAATTGTTATTCACAATAACCATTTGACAACCCTTAAGGCCAAATTCATACAAAGTTGTCCCGAATGACACACAAATTTATCAAAATCTACTTAATCTACTGCAAGAGAAGAGATTAGCATGTTCAATTTGATTGAAATTAAATGGCAGCATTACTCACAAACTAAGTGCAATGCCGTTCCACCACTTTAGTGGAGCTGCCTAGAATTTGAACATCTCGCCGCACCCTTCTCTCTTAGCAGAAGGGCAATGATTATGTGGGATGCATGCTAGCCTCCACCTCTATCTCCAGCTAGGGTTGAAAGAGGGAGATCTCTCCTTTCTCCGTCCCCTCTCTCCTCTTATGCTCCCTTTTTTCTCTTCAACGCTAATAGGTGCAGTGCCCGCATTCCTTTTAGACATGGCAATAAAGATAAGAGATTCTCTTTTTTCCTCTTTTGGGAAACTAGGAGGGACAAGAACAAATTAACAATAGAGGTGCGCTACAAAGAGAGGCTCCGATCTATAAGTTTTGGCTTCGACTAGTTGCCAGAGGTGAAAGGAGTGATTCCAATTTGAATTCGAACTTGATGCCACCGGATGGCCATCAATTGGAACAGATCGCCAAATAACTGTTGTTTCGTTGAGGCTATGAGTTTCTGCTGTGATTTGTATTTTCTTATTATTTTGTTGTGCTCTTTATATGAGATGAAGGTATTCCACCTTGCTTGCATCGATGCACCTACTGCAAATTTTTAATCATTAGATTTTTGAAAGTCTTAAAGGCAAAAATCTTCTTTCAATCTCCCCCTCGGGAAAAGCTTCTTTGATTAAAGAGACTCATTCCAGTACACCTATTAAACTCTTATTCCATCTTTAGAGGCACAACTATATTTAATACAATGCATCAAAAGCATTTTTTCTTCCCATGCTCTCTGCCATCATAAAAAGTTAACTTTGCATATTTGAAAGCATATGCTTTGATAAGTTTAGCTAATTTATTATTATTTTTTTCAAAGTTTTTAATTAGCAAAGCATGTGAGTGGTTTTTTTGCTACTGAGCTCTTGCTTATTAGAAGGATTGTTGTATGTACATAGTTATCTTTTCATTATTTCTTAAACTTCAATCTATAACATTATTTGTGTTGCAACATTTTGTTTTGCATTTTTTGGGCTTGTTTAGTCCCAAAACCACTTGTATAATTCCAAAACCAAAAGGGTACTTAATTAAAAATAATAATAAATAAAATTTTATCATATCACACCACAAATTCTTATATAAAAAAAGCTTTTACTTTATTTCAATCCCTTAATTGTTTTTCAATAAAAACTGTCAACTTTATTAATTTAAGAATGATATTTTTAGGACTGGGCATGTCTCCAAAGTGGTCGTGGGACGCAAACAATCCCTTTTAGTCCTTTTTTTCTAGTATTGAGTCTCTTCATTTGAAGTGGTAAAGAGCTTATGCACCACACTATCCAACTGCCCTGGCGTTTTTTTCTAATATGATTTGTTTTTTTATAAAACTGTTTGGATAGATATTTGGATAAAAATATTTTTTTTTGTAAGGTTTAATGCTTAGTACATTGCAGCATATATTCTTTTATGTAGACAGATCAAAATATCTTTGAACATCTTCATTATGAATTATCATGTTGATCATTTACTGTTTAACAGATTGAATTATCTTTCGGTTACTAGATTTCTGTTGTTCCAAGATAAAAGGCAAGAGTCTCTGTGCAACAACTCACGTCCTCACAGACCTACTGATCTCTACTCTGATTTCGCGTGGACACAGCATCACATTGTTGTGAGCGGCCTAGCAACATACTTTTGGCGCGGCGCTCTGCACTCGCGAGCACGGTGACGCGGTTGCGCTCACCATAGCCTCGCATCGAGTGGTGTCTCGCACGCTCATCGCAATGAATCTCAGTCCGTCTTCTGGCTCGGTCCCACGGCGCACTGTATGTGCTCCGTACAAGCAGCATATGTCTCCGGACCCGTCTCGGCCCTCTCAGCGCCTCAAAGTACTGTGCTGGAAACCATCTTATTCAACTCGTGACGATATGTGACTCAAGTGATGGTATATGAATATTTCAACTTAAACGTGAGCTACTCTAGCTATAATGGTGCACTCGCTGGCGGACCACTCTTGACAAAACTGCTGGAGTTTCGACTAGTTCCTATGATTGACTGGACTCGAAACAATGAGCTCCGACGTGCCGGCAGCCTCACAATGGTGCGTCGAAAAGATCTTTAGGCTGCTCGAGTGGTCCCTTATGCTACGCCATGCTGCAATTTTCGTCATTCGGCACTGTTGTGAATATGCTGATATTCTGCATTCGTGTCTGTAGCTCGTTTGCTGCTGCTACATTCGATCGGCGGCTCTGAATCATCTGGAAACGTCATCACTAGTATGGCCATTTAACCTTTTTTCTTATGTTTTTCATCGGCACTTAGGAAGGGCGACTGGAAGAACTGAAACAGTGGGTGCACCTTGGGGCGCTTTCTACCGCCTTCTTACCTGCACTAAAAGCCTATAAGTACACGCGCACTCGTGCGACGCGACATATATATGTCTCAGATCCCCTGACACGTACACTGCAATGCTCATTACCTGTGCCGATGTGCTTAACGCGGTAAAATATGATTTCGGGGTGAACATGTCTGTCTCTCTTTCTGACACCGATGACTTTCGAGTGGCCCAGTTTGAAAAATGGCCGCGGCATGAGAAAATTTTTCCCACAACTGAGAGGCTACATCTTGCGTTCTCTCTGTATGAGTGTGACTTTGGTGCCTGGCTATACTCTGACGGTATGGTGCATTTTCGACAGCTTACTGAGATTATGTGCTGTAGTTCGCTGACCACATATGTGGATGCATCCGCTTGTCATCTATCTGGGCATATCGATGGCTTAATCTTTATTTCTGGTTTTCGTCTCTCTTGTTTTCACGTTCGTGCTACTTGCACCTCCGTATTTTGCTTGTGCCTATGTGTTCTTGAGAGAGATACCACGTTAATGTGTTTAATACCATTCACGTTGTACTGAAAAAGGCACGCAACAGCGGGAGATCTCGTGAGCCTTATTGGTGATCCTATTGTGTCTTTCAAGGCCCTCTTGGGAAACCACCAGCAACACGCACGAGTGTGATGACCGCGCAGGAAGCCAATGATCCTGTCGGGTAGATAATCGAGTGTGGCACTTTTCACTGATCAATGCTCTCACGCATAGCATGCGCACTCGGGTTAGTGCGCGTCGCGAGTGCAGTAGATGCGTATATCAAGAAGCTTTTGTCGAGAACGCCAGCTCGTGATTATGCTTTTTATCTTTCAAATACCTCTGCGATTCGTCTCGTCCTAAGGAGCTAATAGCATTCTGCACGTCGGTTTCCAGAGGTAAATGTATTGATTTGTTTGCACAGGCTCTCATGGTTCAGTGGTTGCACAAAGATAGTGAATATGGAGTAACTCCTTATCACCCTTGATCCTATCGCTTCCAACCTTGTCATCTAACTTGACCGAGTATGCCTGTTTCTCATAGGAGTGAATCTCAAATATTTAATTTCTACTCAACATTTTGTTCTGTAAAGTGGAGGAGTTTTACACAAACTGTGTCGTGGACTTTTCATAACAAAAAATTTGTTTTGGTAAAATAGGCGCTACAGACTAGCTGCGAAGCTGACCGAGAGAAACACACACAGCACTGAACTGGACGAAATCCAAGACAATAGGCGTAACAGCAAGTTGTCTCTCAAAGGCACTCCTCAGCTATGAAGAGCACGCAAAAAGCTTCCTCTCTGGTACCTATGTAGCCTGAGCAGCGCTGCTCCGAGCCTACGAATGGCAATCTGGATATCTCAGTGGCAATCAGCGGAGCGAAACACAGTGATTAAGTCTGAGCCAGTGCATCAATCTCTGGCTGTCCCAACGACGGAGATAGATGGTTTCCCGATTTTCCTTAATTTGGCGCATAAACTTTATTCTCCTCGTGAGTTAAATGAGTCCGGAGGTCCTGATAACGAGTGAGGCGTTCGGAGTTGGCACTCGTCCTGGACATAACTCAAAGCACCAAAAGCATGGCGCCAAAACAGAATTCACAGACAAGCGAACACACCACGCCTTTGAGCACGCGAATCAACCAGAGTTCTCCGGCGAGCCGTCAATTACTCGTAAGAAATACTGAAATTTTTGAAACGTGAGTGCTGCGTGGCCATAGAGAGTTCATCGGAGGAAAACAATGCTGAGCCTGGAAGATCGCTCGATAGCTGATATCTTGGAGACGCCATAGCAGGCTCGGTATCTAACCTGCACCGGAGCGTCGTTTCGTTCATGAGTAGTGTGCCAAGTGTGCGCTGCTGTTCCGTATCTCAGTCAGGCCAAATAAAAAACGTTTTTCTAATATCTATTAATATCGTTCACGCGCTTGTCTAAGACGAGTTTATTACTATTTGCCGCGGTTGTAATGTAAGCTAAAATTACGAGCAGCTATAGGACTGAAAAATATGATACAAGCAGACCGGACCAACACATTGGCCCACTGGAGTCTTCGTCTCGTAAGCGCACAGTGATATAAGCGTATATATGCAACACCTCGTGGAATTTGGGAATGGGAAGATTTACCACTCTAGGCGGGCGAAGGTGGGTATGCCGCACTAAGTGACGACGGAATACAGCGTCACTGCCTAAGCAAACTGAAGCTTTATTGACCGCCGAGATCATAGACACGGGCAATGAGTCGTCTATTCCATTTCAAGCATATTTCGACATAAGATTGTAATCCGACGATTAAAAACCGAGGGAGATAATTATCTGCAGACCTCAGAACGAGCATGAGTGACTAAATAAGCAAGGAGCGATGAGTGTGCACATTCCCACTGATCAGGCGCAAGGCTGCCGATCACCCACCACGGGCTTTGAAGGATCGAATTTCTAACTTAGATCTCGATGCCTGGCACAATCATCAGTATGTCTACTAAGTTCTTTGTCGTGAGATAGACTCTAAGTCGCCAGGATAATGCCAGACAGGTCCCCAAAATTTACTGTATAGGTCCATTGTGGTCTTAAATTTATAAGAAAAGCTTCCAATATGGGCCTCCAATTTAAAACATTTCGTTTAAACATTTCCATTAAATTCAAAATTAAGAAAAATTCATAAAAGTTTTTTAATGTGCCCTGGTAACTCGTTTTTTACGGCCGGGCAAACGCGGTGGCCGCCGCAGTAAGTTCGTTATCAGTCGTTGGGATGGCTTGCAAGGACCACGCTGCTTACATCGAACTTCGTACTACTCTCCGCCAGCAGGAAACTGAGTTGATCGGAACGCGAGCAGGGTTTGGCTCGGAAACGTTCACGCGGATTGCCAACGTGTCTTCCAAGATCCTGCAGCGTCACCACAGCGAAGCCCGCAAGCGACGCGGTCGGGAATCGAGCTTTCAACCACGCGCTTGGACCTCGAACTCGTCGCGATAAGCCGCCGTGACTTTCACCCGCGATTCAGCGCCCGGAGGCACCGACCCCAGGTCGCGACTAACTGTTGTACTTGCGCTACTTCGGAAAACTTGGTCACGACATAACTGGCATACGACGAAATTGGCGACCACGCCGATCGAACCATCGTATGAAACGGAAATTCACTTTCCGGAACTCATCGGCCATGGGAGCAAGCTGCGCAAACTCACACGCAATTGAGCAACAACGAACCTTCAGCCTGCAGGTTAAAGGGCGCTGCTGGAAACTGCAAATCACCCTGCGCCCGCAGTCAGCGCTCCTCGCACAACTTGCTAACGGCCAGATCTGCCTGGCCTTTAGCGAGAAAGGCTCACAACATTCGTCAAAAGTTTTCGCGTTCACGGTGAAACGGAACCTTTCACGCCGAGCTTTTTTGGCGATATCGGCTGCGGCAAGCACGCTCGAGTGCGCATAATCGAGTCCGGTGGAGCTGCCGCCCCGGCGCGTGCCTCTGTCCGAAGTAACGCGGGAAGTGGCCTTTGGTCGTAGGCCCGCCAGGGAGACACCGCGACCCACCAGTTCTCCCCGTGTTCGACCGATGCCGCGCTTGGCGGAACCTCGATTGCGCTGTTAGCAGCCACGGGCGCCGATCACGGCATCTCTGGGCAGCCAGGCCCGTGCGTGATTGTCGTCGGTAAAGGGCGGCCGGTTTGTGCTTAGCGCGTGCGGCCTGATCCCGCGGAAGCCGCCGCAGCGGCCGGCGCGGCGGGCGGCGCTGGCCGGTTGCATCGCAGCGTTAGCGGAAATTGAGGCCAAGCGTGGACAGCGGCCGCGAGCAGCATGCGCCCTGTCGAAACGTGCCGCTCCGGAGCACGCCGGGCTCGAGGGCTCGGTGTAAAACTGTAGAGATACGAAGCAGAAACGACATGAGGTGCACCAGTCTTAGAGAGTCGAAGGAAGCGGGAACCGCCAAGGTCATTCGACCCTTTTGCGCTTGCGGCTTGCGGCGGGACAGGGTGTCGGGGGAGGATGGAGACTGCCCGCGGACGCGCGCGCTTGCGATGTGAGACTCGCGTCGGGGCCGCCGGGCGCTGCGCTGAAGCGCGTGCCAATCTGGCGATGCCAAGCAGGAACAGCAGCGACAAGGCAGCCCGGGTTTTTTCGGATCGGATCAGCATTGACCCGGATCCGACCCGACAATACTTAAACGGAGCGGGTCGGATTTTCGGAACAATCGTGCGGGTCAAAAATTTATTCCGTTTTATAAGATAATCGGTTCGGATCACGGATCGGATCGGATCAAGATCCGACCCATTTACAGGCCTAGTTGTATCCATACTTCTTAACTTGTTCTGTTCAGCTTATGTAATATGTATTTACATGTTTCCTTTAGTTTGGAATGCCCATGGGGACAACTCTTAAGAGTTGCCTTCTTATCTAGTTTAGCTAAAGACGATTCATCTATTTCTTTAGATTATTAGGCTATTATTGGCCTCTTATTTTGAAAGTCATGGTCAACAATCAAAAAGGCTTGATTAAAGTCCAATTGGCTAAAATGAGGTTGAATCAAACTATTCGAGCCCTCTAATCTGGCAATCAAATTTCATAAATTAACAAAAAATCAAAAAAATTCTTGAAGTTATTAAAAATATATGGGGAACATGGTTACAAGAAATTGTGTTGATTTGATCCACAATTTGTTTAGAATGGCCAAGAAGCCCATTTAAATCAGGATGTTTGAGTAATGAAATTTTGGTCTTCTAATTGACCTATCAAGAGAAGTTGGATGCAAACTAAATTTAGAGGCTAAGATCATCTGCCTAAGGTCTGAAGGCCTTTATGGAATTTTAAAGTTGAAGTTCATTTAGTAATTGTTAATTCAATAACCATTTGACAACCCTTAAGCCAAATTCATACAAATTGTCCGAATGACACCACAAATTTATCAAAATCTACTTAATCTACTGCAGGAGAATGAGATAGCATGTTCAATTTGATGAAATTAAATGGCAGCATTACCTCACAAATCGAAGTGCAATGCCGTCCACCACTTTAGTGGAGCTCCTAGAATTTGAACATCTCGCCGCACCCTTCTCTCTTAGCAGAAGGGCAATGATTATGGGGATGCATGCTAGCCTCCACCTCTATCTCCAGCTAGTGGTGAAAGAGGGAGATCTCTCCCTTTCTCGTCCCCTCTTTCTCTTATCCCTTTGCCTTGCATCGATGCACCTACTGCAAATTTTTAATCATTAGATTTTTGAAAGTCTTAAAGGCAAAAATCTTCTTTCAATCTCCCCCTCGGGAAAAGCTTCTTTGATTAAAAGAGACTCATCCAGTACACCTATTAAACTCTTATTCATCTTTAGAGCACAACTATATTAATACAAAGCATAAAAGCATTTTTTCTCCCATGCTCTCTGCCATCATAAAAGTTAACTTTGGCATGATTGAAAGCATATGCTTGATAAGTAGCTAATTATTATTATTTTTTTCAAAGTTTTTAATTAGCAAAGCATTGGAGTGTTTTTTTGCTACTGAGCTTCTGCTATTAGAAGATTGTTGTATGTACATAGTTATCTTTCATTTTCTAACTCAATCTTATAACAATTTGATGTTGCAACATTTGTTTTCATTTTTTGGGCTTGTTTAGTCCCAAAACCACTTTGATAATTCCAAAACCAAAAGGGTACTTAATTAAAAAATAATAATAAATAAATTTTTATCATATCACACACAAATTCTTATATAAAAAAAACTTTACTTTATTTCACATCTTTAATTGTTTTCAATAAAACTGTCAACTTTATTTCACATCTTTAATGAATGATATTTTAGACTTGGGCATGTCCAAAGTGGTCGTGGGACCAAACAATCCCTTTTAGTCCTTTTTTTTCTAGTATTGAGTCTCTTCATTTGAAGTGGTAAAGCATGCTTATGCACACACTATCCAACTGCCCTGCGTTTTTTTCTAATATGATTTGTTTTTTATAAATACTGTTTGGATAGAATATTTTTTGTAAGGGTTTAATGCTTAGTACATTGCAGCATATATTCTTTATGTAGAAATCAAATATCTTGAACATTTCATTATGAATATCATGTTTGATCATTTCTGTTTACAAATTAATATCTTCGTTAACTAGATTCTGTTGTTCCAAGATAAGCATTTACTAGCTATAAATGCACTTTGGAAACAAGTGTGAGCGTGAAACTTTGCCAGCTGGATGCTGTTAGCCTTTCTACTTGCATAAACCATCCTTGGTGCATTCCTTTTTACTGAAGTTGGCTCCTTTCTGAATGTTGTAATATTAGTTTGTAAATTTAATTAAACGTGAACTTGTAGGTGATGGCGACCAGCTGACAAAATCTGTTGAAGTTCTTGATGAGATGAAACGAGCTGGCGTGCGGCCAAATGTCGTGACATATTCTATTCTTATTGTAGCATGTGAAAAGTATTGCTTTTATGCTTAGTTCTATCTGTTTATTTTTCACTATTCTGGTCTAGCTTTTTTCTTCATTTTAACTGAAGGAAAGATGAAGCTGACCTGGGCTTTCTACTTCACTCAAAAGCTAAAGAAGATGGAATTTTACCGAATCTCATTATGTGCCGATGTCTTACTGGTAAAATGTGGTCTTGTGCCTTTCACATCTTCATGCCAGTTGAAAGTGGCATGAGAAATTTTTCAAACTGAAGCATTTCCTTTTTTTATTTTTGTTGGTGTGACGTTGGATTGAAGTCTACAACATTCTATATATATTGGTCATCCTTGTCATCTGCATAGGCTTATCTTTTTTGGTGCTGTTCATTGCTTATGAAGTTCTTTTGCCAGGTTTGTGTCTATCTAGTTATGAAAAGGCATGTTCCTATGGTGATCCTATTGTGTCTTTCAACTCTGGAAAACCACAAATTGATAGTATATGGTAAGTATCGTTGATATATCTCAATGCATTTGTATGATATTCAAATTAAAGCCTTGATATGCTTTTATCTTTCAAAAGTTATTGCTTTAGGATCTAATTTCTGAGTAAATGTTTTGTTGAAGTTATGGTTTAGTGGTTGCAAAAAGATAGGTGAATATGATAACCTTATCACCCTGAGATCCTATCGCTTCCAACTTACTAACTTGACCGTTCTGTTTCTCATAGGAGTTGGATCTCAAATATTTAATTTCTACTCAACATTTGTTCTGTAAATTGGGAGAGTTTACCACAACTGTGTCGTGACTGTTTTCATAACAAAAATTGTTTGGTAAAATAGCTGTGTGCATCACAACCACAATACAGTTACAAAAACAGCATTGTCTTAGCTATGAGAAAAAGCTTTTGGTCATAGCTACTGTCACAGAAATCTGTTGCAAGAGAAAGTTGTCCCAAATAGGATCTTAATTGCCTAATTATTCCTGTTAATGAGTTGAGTTCGAGTGAGTTTGAACATACTCAAACTCAACTCGAAAATTTAAAACGTGACCCAAACTCGACTCAAATTCAAACTAAATTGAGTTTGTGCTAAGTTAACTTGAAATGAATCAAGTTTAAGTCAACTCGAGCTACATTTCAAGGCTGTTTGAAATAAATTTTAATATAATTTATGTTAATGTATAATGCTATATTTAAATTTTATAGAGTTGAAATGAAAAATTTCTATTTTACATTTAGAGATGATCGAATTGAAGATCTCTGGAGTGATGATGAGAGGTGCTATCCAACTTGACTAACATTCAACTGGTGATGTCATAAGAATAAACAAATATATATAAGGGGTAATTCCATTTAGGCCCTTGAGGTTTACTCGACTTGCCACGCAGGTTTACAATTTTGAAAACATGCCAGACAGGTCCCCAAAATTTACTGTATAGGTCATTGTGGTTCTTAATATTTATAAAAAGCTTCCAATATGCTCCAATTAAACATTTTCCGTTAAACATTCCATTAAATCAAAATTTTAAGTAAGAAATCATAAAAGTTTTTTAATGTGCCCTGGTACTCGTTACGGCCGGCAACGCGTGGCCGCCGGCGCCCATGCGCGGGTCGCCGCAGTGCGCGACCTCGTGCTCGGGCAATGCTGCGGCAACCCGCGCGCCGGCGATCTAGTGGCAACCTGCGCGCTGGCGTTCGCGGGGCCGCGCAACGGCGACCCTCGCAAGCCGGCGTTGGCGCTAGGGTCGCCGTAGCCCGCATCCCCGCGCAAAGGTTGCCAGCGCGCTGGTCACCGCAGTGCCGGCGACGCACGCGGTCGCTGGTGTCCGCCTGTGTGCTGACGCCGGCGTGGCGGGCAGCCGGAGATCGAAAATATGATAGGGTAAAGGGAGTATTTTTATAATTTTAACAGCGTTTAACGGATACCTTCATAGAAGGACCACAATGACCTATACAGTAAGTTTTGGGGAGCTGTCAGGCATGTTTTCAAAATTGTGGACCTGCGTGGCAAGTCGAGTAAACCTTAGGGGCCTAAGTGGAATTACCCTTATATATAATATATATTTTGAGTCAACTTGAATATTGTTTGAGCGTGCCAAGCTTTGCTCAAACCCTATTTGAAATATATTCTGAGTCTTTATATAACTTGAAGTGACTTTATTTGAGTTTAGATTGAGTCAAAATTCAAGCAAGTTATGAGTGAGTTTCAAGTTTCGAACAATTTTAATAGCCTCACGCATACTTGAGGTCTGTAGTATCGTTTTTGTTCCATAGCAATACAATTCATCCTTTCTAGTTTAACTTAGGCAATGTTTTGTTTCTCTACTGGACCTGTTCTTTATGAAGATCAATAAAAAGAGGGTAAATAGCAACTGGGACTTTTCAGTTTGCCCTCATGTGCAATTGGCTCCTTACTATTCATGAATTAAGTAAACTAATACTTAAGTTTGTGTAAATGTGCATCTAGGTCTTTAGCCATGACATGAAAAAGTGCACATGAAGGCAAACTAGAGGGACTTAGTATTGCTATTTTTAAAAGGTAAGGGCTTAGTTGTACATGAGGATTAACTAAAGGGACCATGTTACTATTCACCCATAAAAATAATATGATGGCGATCTTTTGCATTTGTCTACTTGTTTCATCAATCTTCCTACAGGAAAGATAACAGCCACTGTCGATCTTCTATCATCAAATTGATTGGCCTATATTTTGGTGCAAAGTCTAATGTGCTTGCACGTACAGGACACATGTAAAAAATAACCTTTATTTGTTCACCTGATTTAACATGTTCATTACTTGTCTGTCTGATTAGTAAACTCTTGCAATTTTTTCTTAGGTATAGTAATCATGGCTAAACATCTATTAGTTCTTTATGCAAAGGCATGCGCCAACTGCAGAAATAAACTCCTAAAAATTAGATTTTGGAAAGATCCATGTTTGACTGATCCATTCTTCTACAATTTAATTTTATAAAAATTACATATTTGTTTAACTATTATCCATCCACCAACCTTTCAGGATACAGGCCACCTAAAATTTTATCAGGATCCATTCCCTTTTGTGATATTTGCAGGACGTCACACGCAATAATGGTGTATCGTGAAACAATTTCATCTGGCAAGATACCTACATTAGAAGTATTTTCTCAAGTTTTAGGTTGCTTACAGTTTCCTCGTGACACTTCATTAAGAAATAGTTTTATTGAGAACTTGGGATTAAACTTCGATGCTTCAAGAAGCTCCAACATTTCTTCATTTCTTCATGGATTTGGAGAGTATGATATACGGTCTTTTTCTGTCCTAGAGGTAACCGTGTATTTCGTTTTGTTTTATCCTCTTTCATTTGTTAAATGGTAGCTTCACTGGGAGTCTATGATATGATATTAGATTCAGTTTTCATTACCTACATGATTGTTTACTGGATGCAATAGGAAGCTGCATCTTTGCGAGTTGTAGCACGAGTTTCCTTTAAAGAAAACCCCATTCTTTTGGATGCAAGGAAGTTATTAATACATACAGTTGAGGTAAGAAGTTTCATTTTAAGTATACTTTTCTTACTTCTAGTGCATATTTATTTAGAATAATGATATCGTACCTTATCATTGCTTTCTTTAACCACCAGCATTCAATAATTCATGACTATCTGGTATACTTGGAGCATTGATTGTAGAACCTATTAGCTGAAATGCATGTTCTTAGTGGCATTTATGTGCATTTTGCATAAAGCATCAAATTTAATCAATTTACTACTTGGTCCGTTACTTTGAAAAGTTCTTGGAATGTCCTTGAGCTCCTGTTGAAACAAATACAATGGTGTGTATTGACTTTGTTGATGGACTGAAATGAACCAAATTCAAGATGTCTCTCCTCCGTTGCCCAGTTATTTTTGGCTGCTGATGGTAGGATCTGCTGCCGCTGCCATTGTATTCTTGCCAGATGGTGGTAGTAGGTTGGGGGATTTTCTGAACTCATGAGGTGGATGGAAAATCGATTGTTATCTTTGCTGAAAATAATGGAGTAGAATGTGGAAATGGCCTTTCTTTGTGACAACTGTATGTAATGCCTTCAGTTCACGCTGTGATGTTCCTTTGTGTTCATTAATGCTACAGGACATGTTTACATTTTTTGATGTAGTGTAAGAAAATTATAAGTAGGTTTTTGTAATTTGTATGATACAAGGTCAAACGTGCCATTGTTGGATACCAAGTGCTAGATGAGAAAAGTGGGGGATTGCATCAGTGCTAGGGAGTCAACCAACGTAAAACTTATCGAACAAGTTTTACATGAATTTTTCAAGAAAGTACGCTAAAGCTAAGGCATTTTTTCGTAGCGGCATAATGCATCACTTGATTACAATGAAAAGTCTGCATTAGCCGCTGTATCGATGCTTAGTGTAGTGACAAGTGAGCAAAAGTTTCACATTGTTGCTTGGGAATCTAGGCCTCAAGATCTGGAGCGTACACATGGCATGACTGATCAGAGTAAGGGGGACACATACTGGAATTTAAGATCCTAAGTCGAATAGTAGATGTCAATGGATCCCAAAAGTCATTGTACTTAACATAAAAGCACTGCGTGGGCCTCATATTGCTCAAGGGTTGCTGCCAAATCATATTTGTCGTACCATCAAGTCGACTCAATATTCAGTGGGATGGTTGTGGCATTAAATTGGCCACCTAGCGGTCCTTGAGGGCGTGGGCATTGTACTCCTGACAACCCCGACGAGACCTGCATAGCAACAGCTTCACCCATTATAAAACCCTTGCAACTAACTAGGAGGGGGATCGTTCTTTTTTTGAAACGTCATTGGATGTACACCTAACCTCCAACCACACTCTTTGACATGTGCTTCTTGAAGAGGCTTTCCCTCAAATCTTGTAACTCCTCCCATATTAATGGAACTCTTCTAAACCATCCTCCCAACGAGCGCCGTGGTTTTTTGTTATCGGTTTCTCGTAAAAATCTTAGTGCCTTTTATTTTTGTTTGTTGGATCTGTTTGCACAATCTCGTACATCAACAATTTGATTCCCTCATGTAGAATCACAATAACACAATATATCTATGCAACCCATCACCCTATCAATGGTGGAAACACTCGATCATCAACTCCGAACCCCTATGTCTTAGGATCGCACCAGCCTGAGGATTCCCTTGGGGACGATAACAAACATTGGTAATGATGACACACGCCTCTTGAGTTGCTTTCAGCTAGACCTCCTATTGCTTGCACTGCAACTGCTCCACTGATGCCATCGCCATCCTGAGCTCCTCCTATTGCTTGCACTTTGATTCGAGCTCGTCGTTCGCTTTCTCCTCCTTGATAGGCTCTAACCCCTTCAATAATGAGAGTGCCTCAGGGAGCTTATGGTCAACCTTAGCCACTTGGGTCCCCGACACCATCTCTGATACACGGTTGATCGAATTGAGGCAGCGATAGATGTTCCTGGAAAAGGTTTGTGACGCATAAGCTTGGGTTGGCGTCTCTCCCCCCGGCAGCACCAATTGCATCATGGCCTACTCAAGCTTCTCGCGGAGGGCCTAGCGGGAGCCAAAGACGCTCCTCAGTTCTCAACCTCGATCGACGGAGTGAGGGATGCAGGAGTTGATTTATTGTCACCTTCGAGGGTGATGGCGTTGTCAATTGTAGAAATGCATTTCTTGCTACAAACTCCCCCGCTTGATATTGGCGGCACCAGTGGCAGATACTTCGAGTCCTCTACACCATTAGCCTTTGAAATTGAGGAATGCACACGTTTGCCAAGTGGATTCTAGGCCTCTTCTAGCTGGGGCCATCTGGTGGATCTTCAGGCCTCTTTGAATCGACCTCCTATCGCCGCATGTCCCGCCTTGTGGAGGTTGACAATTGAGAGGCACTTCGTCCTCTGGGTTCTCGCTATCGACTATGTGTGCAAACAATGACATCTTTTGGATCTTCGGGGGTTCAATGGGAACTATGGTAGACTGGTGGGAAATTTATAGTGCTTCAGAGGGGCACGTGCCAACATTAGATGAGCACATGCTTCAATACTTGTGACGCTTCTGGGGAGGCATGTTGCATGAGGACCTGGGCCTCAATATTTAGAGCATACACGTGACACAATCGATTGGAGCAAGGGGAACTAGCACTGGAATTAAAGATCCCATGCCGAACAACAGGCGTTGATGGATCAAGTCGAATTGCCCAGAAGTCATCGTATTTAGCAAAAATGCACTGTGTGGGCCTTGAATTACTCAAGGGGTTGTTGCTAGATTGTACTTGCCGTTACCATCAAGTCGATTTAGCATTCTATGGCATGGTTGTCGCATTAAAAGCTACTGCTTGGCGGTCCTTGAGTGCGTGGGTGTTGTACTCTTGACAGCCCCGATGAATCTGCACATTGTCAGCTTTACTCTTTATAAAACCCTTACAACTAACTAGAAGGGAGATCTTTTTTTTTTTTTGAAAATCATTAAATATACACCTAACTTTCAACCACCCTCTTCGACTTGCGCTTCTTAAAGAGGCTTTCCCTCAAATCTTATAACTCCTTTCATATTAATGGATCTCTTCTAAACCACCCTCCCAACGGATGCTGTGATTTTCCATTATCAGTTTCCACGTAAAAATCTTTGTTCCTTCTATTTTTGTTTGTTGGATTTGCTTGCACATTCTCGCACATCAACACACATCATGAGCGAGTACACGTAAAGAAGCTGGTCTAAGAATAATGTAGTAGAAATTAAGAGGAATGGGATAGAGATAAAGCTTTAAAAATTATAATTAATAAGATTATTAACATTGTATGTTCCCTAAGTAGGCTTAGATGCCAATATAAAAAAGTTTTGGAATGATTCAGAAGAGTTGATATAAGAGATATCTTAAAAAGAAAAATATTTATTGTAGGAGATTTAAATAGGCAAATTAGAAGTATCGTCTAGAAATTTAATGTCATTCGTAGATACGGTTTCAGAGAGTAATAAGGAGAGTAAAATTATTTTAAAGTTTTTTTAACTTATGATTTTATGATTGCTAGTATTTTGTTCAAGAATTGAGATAAACATACTATCGCTTATAAGAATGAGTCTTCAGGGTTACAAATTAATTTTCTTATAAGGAAATGTGATTACTTGAATTGTAAAGATTACAAAGTCATCCTAAATAGAAGCTTGATTGTTCAGTATTGATTTAATGGTATGCGAAAACATTGTACTTTGATCCGAAGATTGAATTTAAAAAATGAGAATAGAAATATTCTTAAGAGAAGGGTTTTAGAATTTGGTAGTGGGATATTGACGGGCAATTAATCTTATGTAGTAAACGATTACTTACTACATTTATAGAGTGGCAAAGGATGTGGTGGGGGAATGCAATAGTAAGACTTCAAATAATAAAGATATTTGGTGTTGGAATGAGATATATAATAAAAGATTTGTTATAAAGACCGGTTTAAATGCAAGAATAAAAAAAATCAAAAGAAATATATAGAAGCCTCATGAGAGTCTAAGAAGCAGACTGTAATACAAGAAATGTTACTTTTGAGAATGTATATAAAAAAATTGGATATTAAAAAGAAAATGACACATATACAACTTGTTAAGATAAGAGATAAAAAAACTAAATACTTGATTTAAGTAAGATACATTGTGAATGAACGTGAGAAAGTATTTTTCAAAAAATAAGATATTTAATATAGATAGATGAGTTATTTTTATAAACTTTTTAATGATAATTGTGACATATAATTATTTAAGTGACTTTGAGTCCAAAATAAAAAAAAAGTTTTTATATTTGGCCTATCAGTAAAGCTAAAGTTTAAAGGGCTTTAAAAAATAAAGTATAGAAAAGTAGTAGGATTAGATAACATTCCAACTGATATTTGAAAATGCATGAGATAAAAGAGTTTGACTTACTAGGTTGTTTATATATTAGATGAATGGAAAAAAATATATTGGTACTTAGAAGGACGAAAGCGATGTGTATGAGGTTATGCCAACCATAAAGGAATTAAATTGCTAAGTCATAGTTTTAGGGCTGATAATGAGTTGAGTTTTGACTCAATTCAAACTCGAAGGTTTTGAGTTTAAGTTCAAGTTTGATTCAAATTGTCTAAAATCTATTTAATTTTGAGTTAATTTTCGAGTTAAATCGAGTTTAGTTTTTAATCTTATTTTTTGATTTAGATATTTTGCATATAACTTATATTATCTTTGTAAATCTGGAGGTGACATGTTTTTTTAGTTAAAGTTTTATGTATATGTATGTATTTATACTTAAATCTCCTCAATATATATCTTATATAATATTTCGTATTTATTAAATATCTTAATTTACATTCAGAAAGCCTGCATATATATCATTATATAGATATCGAATTTGATTATAAGTTGAATTGATTTTATTTTGAGCGACTTGTATTCGAGTCATAAGAAAATTGAGTTTAATTTGAATGGAGTAAATTGTGAGTGAGTTTCAAATTTTGTTGACTCTTACGTGCTTTAAAATTTTGAGAGTGTGATCAAGCGTAGATTACATTGTAACAATAGAGTATCGTAGAATAAGTCGGTTTTATGTTAAGTAGTACTATTATGGATGCTATTCATTTTTTGAGAAGTTTAATGATGAAGCTTAAGGAGAAAAAGTAAGATTTGTATTTAGTTTTCATTAATTTAGAAAAAGCATATGGCAAAGCTTTAAGGGATTTCCTTGGAAAATTTTAGAATGAAAAATGCTTGCATTGCTTACATTCAAGTTATTAACAAATTTGTTGTCCATTTAAAAGTTTTTGCCTTAATAGATCTTGCAAGATAGAAACATTTGTATTGGATAGGTGATTATTAGTGTTCAAGTTTTTAGCATAAGCGAGCCATTTAGATATTTCAGATCAATTATATAAAATGACAGTGATATAGATAATGATATTAACAGGATTCAAGCAGGATGAATTAAGTGGAGGAATGCATTTGGTTGTTGTGTGAGAAAGATCCCACTAAGGCTTCAAGGTAAATTTTATATGACTATAGTAAAATTAATGATATTTTATGGTATTGAATGATGACCTACAAAATAAAAATATATAAATAAAATTATTATCGTACAGATGATGATGCTATGGTAGATGAGTGAATATACACAAATAGACTGGATAATAAAATGATTATATCTGTGAGAATGTTGAAGTAGCCGCAATTGATATTAAGTTCTATGCGATTAACTTAGGTGGTTTGAATATATAAATCGCAGACCAATTGATGCTTCACTAAGGAGAATTGAGTTATAGAATTTTGCGCATATAAAAAGAGAAGGAAGATGACCAAAAAAGACATGACAATAAATTATGTAGAATGGTTTTGTATACTAGGAGCTAAATGAGGAGTTATTATTTGATATAGTGCAGTGGAATCAAAGGATTCATGTAACGAACCCCACCTAGTAAGATAAAAGATTGATTGTTGTTGTATGATATAAGCTCATTTACGTTCTATATTACCTTCTTGAAAGAAGAACATGATTTGCTCCAACCATAACCTTATAGAAAGATATTGTTGTCCCTATCTCTTCCTAGAGATAAGTTGAAAATATTAGCCTTTTACGATTTATTAGTCATTTGCCAGCTATCACATACTTAAGGTGCGTTTAGTAAATGGCTAAAAAGTCATGAAAAAATGCCATGGCCAAAATTTTATTTATTTAAAAATAATTTTAAAATTATTTTATATCTCATCTTATCTAAATTCTAATATTTAATTAATTTATTTCAGATCATATATATTTCTCAAAGAACTAATCAACTTTATTTTGAATTCAATATAACTTTTAATATAATTCACTTTATTTTCATCATATATGTACTCTAGTGATACTTGTTTCATCCATTCACACATGTCAATCATATCCGTTCACTAGATGATAACAAATGCTTATTCTCTACTGAATTTCTAAGTTGTCCTTCAAAATGTTCCAGGTTTACATCTTGACAATCTTGAAAGGATTGAAGCATCGGCTAGCTGCTGGTAATCTCTACACTTCCCATTTATTTCTTAATCAACATCCAGACTAGCATTATAACATATAAAGCTTTTGATTGCTATGCTGGTTGGTGATTCTTCTTGATTGCTGGTCAAGGAACACATCTTTATGGAAGTATATGGATTTCACATTATTCAGGATAAATTTTAGTGGGAATTCTGAAAAAAAAAGACCTGCAGATATCAGGACAAGTATATTTACGTTCCTATGCGCGCATCATGTTTATAATGTGCATGCATGTAGGGAAAATGATAAGCATATCCTTGTTCATGTAGTTTCCTGTATTTCTAAATTTACCTCGTTAGCCTGACCAAGCCATGATCTCTTGATGTCCTATGTGCGGTGTCCCACGTACAGTATTTTATGCAGGGACTTCATCTAGTGTAGGTTATTCTAAGCAATGTTTTTTTAACATTGCTTAAATTGTTTTGCATCCACTCCTATAACCGCATATAATGTATATGCATTCAATCTCAATTTGATTTGTCTAACCTGCCAGAATTTGGTCCAGTTAAAATCAATCTGACTATATTGATTAATAAACTTGAGAATGACTAAAATCAAGCTGATTTAGCCCTAATACAAACAGATATTGTGGAGGAGCGATCCAAGGATATGAAAATGAAAAATCACTAGTACAGTAAATGTAGTCTGTGATGTGGGGATCTCACCAGGGAGAATTATTGTGTACCTATGGGATAATATGTTAGCAATCCATTCCCCAATTAACCAATGCCACACAAGTATGTGGGGTCCACTGGTGTAATCTACTCAACAATTTTTTATGCTTAGCATGGTGTTTAGTATATGTTTAATATGGATATTTTTGTACTTAGTATAACTGTTTTGTTAGTATAATTTAGTATGAATGTTTTGGTACTTGTATGGATGTGTTTGTGATTGATGTGACAAAAATAATCACACTAAACACAAAAATATTAATATTAAACATATAATAAGCACCATACTAAGTGCTAAAAAAAAAATTTATTGGATGAACTGCACATGGTAGACCCTGCATGTTTGTGTGGCATTCGTTAACTAGGGAGTGGATTGATGACATGTTACCTCATGAGTACACAATAATTTTTCTTCACCAGGATCCTTGAATGAAATGAGCTCTTTCAATTCAAGTTTTGATCAAGCAAGAGTTAGCTTTGATCATTAGAATGAAGTTTTTCTTTCTTTTCCTTTTCACTACTCTTGTTTCTCCATCCTGTTGTGTCTTTGGTCTTTGCCTGGATGTAAGTTCTCTCATTCATATCGTTATCGGTTGTAGGCTTTGGCTTGCCTCTATTTGGTTGGTTCCCAAGTTAGCCATGACCATTTTTTCAATTTTTTTTTAAAAAAATAAAGGGTTATATATATATATATATATGATGAGAAATAAAATTAGTTAATTGTGAGAATTTAGTTAATGTATTGAGAATTGTATAAATTATTTTATTTAAAAAAAAATAATCAAGACCAACTTGGACACCAACCAAAGAGAGTCATAGATAGAGGGAATGTGGAGGAGCTTGGAGGGGAGGTAGGTTTTATGGTGAAATGGGGATAGAAGTACATAAACAAGATTTTCCTCAAAAGGTTTCCAAGATGCCCTTGGTTCAGAAGCTTTCACTTGAATTTGTTTTTTCTGCCTCAATCTGGTTTTGGTACAATCTCTCTTATTTACAGGACAAAATACTTTTTTGTTTCCTAAGCAACTTCTTTTTTTCCTTTACCACATATACCTTTCCCAGCACAATGAAGCACTACGGTATGTATCTTTTGTCCCATCTATTGAAAGCATCACTGATATGCCTTGTCTTTATCATCAACTGTTGGGGAACTTGTCAAGTTCTGGCTCACATAAGAGCCAATTTTTGGGCGACAAGTGCATTGGTGTGGGGGACCTTAAGGTAATGCCCCTGAAGGTTCTTCATTCCCTCTTTCTCAACCCAAGTAGTTGTTCATATCTAGACCTTTTGTCTCTCGTGACTTTTTGTTGGGGCTAGTTCTTCCTCTTTTGACTCAAGATGGACTCATTGTCAAAACATTGTTCTCTCTCAACCTGAGCTATTGTCGGTATTGAAGCTTTTGTTTTTCAACCTAACCCGATTTCAACATCAGGATTTGGTTTTCTTGACCTAAGCGCTTTTGTTTGCTTTGGGCCACAAAACGCCCCAAAACTATCTTAAAATTATCCTCGTTAATTTTTTTATATTTATTTCACATTTTACACAAATTTCAATATTAAAAATTCTTTTTATTTCACATCTACACAAATTTTGATATTAAAAATCAACTTTATTTTACATCCACATTTTTTAATGAAAATAAACTTTACTTCACATCCAATACAAATCTCAATATTAAAATAACTATATTTTATACCATAATATTAAAATAAATTTTTTCTTTCTCTATCCTAAAAACAACCCAAATCAACCCCAAAGTATTTCCTACCAAACAAAGCCTAAGCATTGTTCTTGAGGTTGAGTATTGTCTCTCTCTTGTTTTGTCATTTGGTGTTGATCTCGATGTCAAAGCTCAATTTGAGAACTTGGAACCTCGAGTATTATCCTAGGGGCTTTAATGTTCTTGGTCAAGGTGGTTGCCATTAGAGCTGACATCCTTCCCATTCTCTCGTGTCAATGCCTAACATGTCATTTTTTTTTGTTGAAGCTTTGTGTAGTGATTGATCCCTGATATTCAAGCTGCCAGTTTTTGGGTCGATATTTAGCAGACCATCTTTTTATTGTTTCCTATCGTGATGAGGCTCTCATTCATGGCATCAGTTTTTCGTGATGTCAATATTGTAGTTCAACTAGTTGGCATTCTATTGAGGCTCGACATTGTAGAATATAGCCTCAATTTCTCTCAAGGTGCCGATGTTGCAGATTGACCTGGTATCTTTTATAAAGCTTGACATTGTGGCATTAAGCCTTGTGTTTTCTTGATGTGTTGACTTTATAGGTTGACTTGTTGGCATCTTTGGGTGACGCTCATGATTATCGACGTTGTAGGTTGACTCCTCAAGAATCTTTTAATGAGGCTCGACATTGTGGTGTCGATCCTTGAATTCTCTCAAGGTGTCAACATTGTAAGTCACCTCACCAACTGTTGTTGAGCCTATGTATTATAGCGTTGATGGGTTTTGTGGCAAGAGGAGGATTCTTGGGGAGTTTCTGGGTGACCAGTTTCATGATTACACCATACTTGACAAGTAGAAGCATCAGTATGGTTTTGTGGTTTTAACCCACTTTCATGTGAAGTGGTCAGGTAGGAGAAAACTTAATTTGAATCGACCGAGTCTTTATATAGGGTTGATTGAAACTGACCTTTTTTTAACCAATGAATGGGCATATTTAAAGTGAAACGTCCATAAGGTTGATTCATTTTGTTTGTCATTGTTCTTTTTTGTTGTTAACTTGTAATTTCTCTTTTTCTCTATTGCAGGTGCTAGATTACCTAACATTATTATACTGTTACCTACAGAGAGGACTGTAGTTGAGTCTCCTAAGGGAAAAAGAACAGTTTACACTGCTGGAAGGTAAGAGATTTATTTATAAGATTTGCATTACAAATATGAGATGAAAATGGTATCTGCTCTAGCTCTTAGAATTTATATTTATATATAAATATATATGTAGATGATGCGGGACAGATGAATGATAATACAATTTAGAGATCAGCAATTTTATAAAGCAGATTATTCACAAAATAATGCTAAATATCATAGAATAATTTTGTAATGATTGAGAAATTAATTAAACCCGCAAAACTGATTTCTTTCAAAATCTTAAATAAATTAGATAGAAGGTAATTGAAAAATTACCAATTCAGATTAGGGCGCAATCCGGTTTTCAATAAATCAGAAACAAGGAATAGGATTGAGGGTCTCACGATATTTAACCAACAGTAATTTAAATTCGCTCAATAATGAAAGGTCGTACAGTGGAATAAATTTGAGCAAATCACAAGCGAGCATAAAATCCAGATTATTCGATTTTACCACGTTAGAGGCATTGTCGAAATTCGTGCCTGGGTCTGAGAATCCAGGGACCGAACTGTAATTTTCTCAAATTAGGGCTCGGGTGCAGGTGCGCGTGTCCACGGGTGAGGCGCGGGCAGGAAGAAGAGCGATGTCGGCGGACGCTCGCGGGAATCGCGCGCGGGCGTGCGCAGAGTGGCGGCGCGCGCAGGCGTCGCTGGCGGCGAGCGCGGGCTGGGAGCAGACGCGCCGGGGCGCGCGCTGGCGACGTATGCGGCCAGACGCAGATGCGCGCAAGCGCGCCGACCTAGCAGAACGCGCGCGGATGGAACTGGGCACGCGCGGACGGATCTGGGACGCGTGCGAGCAGGGCGCGTGAGTGGTGAACATGTACATCTGATTGAACGGCACGAGGGCGTCGAGCAGAACCGTCGTGCGCGCGTCGGCAGTCAGCGAACTAGATGCAGGAAGGCAGGCTAGCAGGCGGAGTGGATGAGGAGTCGAAGTGAATGCTGGAGGGTGTAAGACGAATGGAATCGAGTCCGGAGTGAAGAGCTGGGCGGGTGGAGTTTAGGGATTTTCACCCAAGGCCCAAGCCCTTCCCTATCCAGGATATCGATTCATTCCAGAATCAAATAATCCCAATGGAAACACAAATCAGATTTATTCAGCATTAAGAAAATAAGAGTAACAGGGAGGCGTTTATATAGACATCCATACAGACTGACTCAAAAAAAGAAAAATACATAATGTAATAAATTCCTCACACAAACGAGGAAATACTAGATAACATGCCTAAAATAATGATCACTGAAATAGATACAACTAATACAAAATAAATGCGAGAAATAAAATCATTCCAAAATGGAATCTCCAATCAATCAGAATGAATAGGAGATTTCCAATCCATCGAGTCAGCGATCCGCAGCATCCATCTTTCCCAATCTGTCCTAATAGTCAATCAATCCAGAGAAGCAGCATGGCTAGATCTCGGCCGTCGACGATAAACTCTGCCAGGAATGAATCGACGGTCGATCGTGGTGTCCCCACCAGTAGATGTTCGCAAATGAACGTATTCTACCGTATTCTCTTCAACTGTTATACTAGACTCTGCAGTCAATTCATTTTAAACTTGGAGTTCTTGTGGCAGAGATGCATTACTGAGGTTTCAATTTTTATAAATGATCGTTCAGAATTTTATTACTGATAAAAGCAGAAAGATATGACAAAGAAGAATGTAATGGTCAGATATAGATTCATATGGCCAAAAATCTGATGCCAAGATAGACTTAAAATGCAATGACATTATACCACACAACTTACAAGGATTCAAATGGACGAATTGCACACTTCTTTCTTAATCAACAGATTAAACAAAACATGTTATAACGTATGCAAAGAAAACACTTTATAGAGAAATATGCTATACCAAGATAGATGGCATTGGAATAAATACCCTACAATATTAGCTTACAAAAAGGACTCCGTTTAATCCCACAAATTTTTCAATATATCAATCTACCCAAAAAGTATCTTGTCTGAAGTTTAAGCACATCTAAGTCCAAATGGGGAAGCCTCCAACTCGTGCTTCATTCTCACACTTACTTTCAACCCAATTGAGAATAGTTCTGATGATTTTTCACTTGTTTCACTTACTGATCATCAAGCGAAAGGCACTTAGGCTAAGGATTTTTATGGTACGGAGACGATGTAGCAAAAGTGGTAGCCGTGGGCCTTGTATTGAGAAATTTTGCTACGTGTTCATTTTGTACATTTAAAAAACTACTACTTCATGAATTGGTGCAGTGAACTTGTTTTCTGATATTGCCTTGAGGAAATTGGTAGGTCTTCTAAAGATATTCTCTTTCCCGACCCACTTTGATTGATTTCACCTAAATACTTCCATGTACCTTTTGCAACGATATCCATACTTGTATCTTTAGTTGCGCACATGGTGTCTGCTCGTGAATGATGACTTAAAAGTAACAACATTTCTAGCATCTCCTTATTCTTGAATGTTTTGATTGGAATATTTGTTTATTGAGCTAAGCATCTCTTTGTTTGGTCACTTGAAGTAATGCTTGTTTCCGGTACAAAATCCACGTGAAGAGTTTTGATCTCAAAAGATCCGCAGGTAGGCAGAGGGTTTGCGTGAATCATAGATGGGCAATTATTTTTCAAAACTTCCAAAAAGAAACTAAGTAAAGACCACTTTCCCTCATATCATTGAAAAAGAACAAAGAAAAATTGACGATAGAAGAGTTTAGATCTTAGATTTTTACAGCAGGCTGCTCAGCAGTAGCTTGTGGCTTCATAGAGGAGGACGAGACTATAAGATTGCAACGGAAAAGATGCGGGAGAGGACTTGTCTGATTACGAGGATCCATTGAGTTGTGAGATTAAGGCGAAGATTTGAATTTCACAGTGATGGAAGCAAGGTGAGAAATTATGCAGCTCACCGACCTCCCAACTACCTCAATTAATCCGAGCAAACTTTGAGACTTGAGTTAAGCACACTTTTTGTACATGAAACAGCGTTAGAAGCGTTCCTTTTAATGCCTCTGTTAGAGATAACGCGCTAATAAACGTGAAACACCACCTCAATGGTATCATGCAAATGTAACAGGTGCCATTATGACTTCGAAGAAATTTTTTTCTTCCAATTCTTTAGAAAATCGGCTTCCTGCAAACTGAGCCCATAAAACGTGCAGGGTTGGTCAGGTAGTTGGTTCTCTGCTGAGGCGGCTGCGGCTTCGGTATCAGGGAGATGAATCACATGGGAAAGTAAGAATTAATGGCCTGACTTTGAGAAGGTGGTTCAAGTCTAAGCTTACCCCTTCAATTGGTGGAAGAACAGGCGAAATGATTCCGGCTTCTGCTCGAATAGCCAGAGGCATAGCCGACCAGCAGCGCCGCATTCGTAGAAACTGAAATTTGTCCCTTTACTAGTTTTGCTATTTCATAATATTATTGGGGGAGATTGACCCTGTTAGTATTATTTGAATGTTAATATTATATATAATTATTTAATAATTTTTATTTGTTTGATTGAATGTAACATATTAAAGATTAAAGTGTTAATTATTATTAGAATTTGAAAAAATAAAAGTAATTTTTCTCTTGTTTGATTGCCTTTTTTGATTTATTTATAAAAGATGTGACATCTAAGTTTACATGTTATTTTAAAATAATAATTTTATTATTTGTATATATCATTAAATTATATAATTATTATTTTTTGATTAATATGACTTTAACATTAGAGTAACATGACCCTTTAATTTTTCTCATTTATAAATTTGTTGTGTTTGATATTAACAGGTTCTTTTTTCCGTAATGGAGGTCAGAGGTAAGTTTATTTTATTTTATTTTTGAAATAAATTCAATTATTCTGAGTGTATGGTAAAAATATAGCAGAAATTTCACAACTTATATAAAATTAAAAATAAAAAATTAATTTTATTTATTTTAGACAAACCCTACGTGAGGGGCGGTAGGATCTCTAACCCACGAACAAAAGATAGGTCAAAGCTATTACAAGATAGAACTAAAAAGAAAAAAAGGAAAATTAAGCCCATTAACCTACAAAACAAGTCCAAAAGAATAATCAAAGGAAAGCCCACTTTCTATTAAGACTACTCCACAGATGAATAAGGCCCAGCACATGACACAATGAATGATGAAAAGCCCAAACAGAATTAAAGACCCAACCACAGATTAACAAGGAATGACCTGGAAGAATCTCCCGAAAGGAATTTTATTTATTTATTTATTTTTAATGAAAATAAACTGATTAAAATTAGATTGGCTAAATGATGCAATAATGCCTCTCCAACTACAAAAGAGGTTATACCACTGCACTTTTTTTTTTAAAAAATATGGCAATGCACATTATACAGCTCAACTTTTCTTTTTTTATTTTATTTTTTCTGTAGTGTCAGAAGTTAGAGACTTGAAACTTATGAGTCATCTATTGGAAGATCATTAGATCACACACCAAGCACTCACGTCATGGGCACAAGATCTTTAAGATAATAATACCAATAAAATGCCCATATACTATACGTCAATGCCTTGATTACAAACTACTCCAGAAGCTCCTCACCCTCGGCTGAGAACCGGCAAGGAGGCAAGGTTAGAGTCTGAGGAGAATAAGCCGGGCTCAAATAAACACCAACACATGCAGTATAAGGCTCATAAAACAAATGAATTCTGCTACACAACTCTAACAAAATGACTAATACATAACTCATTAGTGAATTTGAGCTTAATCCACTATATTTTATTCAGCGGATTAAGCCGATATTCACTATTACACTATGCATTGATCATTTATTGGACTACATAGACAAATCTTCAAATGTGCACTTGTAATGGAGAAAAAGGTCTACAGCCCCAGAATAACAATTAATACACAGCCCCAAAAAGGATTTGTGCTCAACCTACTCGGTTATCCCATGAATTAAATTTTTAATCCATTGGATAATCGATTGAACTAGACCCAAAATCCATTTTTGGGCATTATATTGGTCCTTTTTTGGGTTTACATACATAGTTGTAATTTATTACAGATCAACTGCAGCCATACCTTATGTATATAATCTGACACACACACACACACACACACGAGAAACATAGCCCAAACGAAGAAAAGGCCTCAGAAATACGACATTGTTGATCACTCACAGTAGCTATATATTCAAAAGGCCTGATCATATTTGCCATCTCCTCTCTGGTGACAGGAAGACAAACCATGAGATCATGGGGGAACAGGATGTCTTGATTAAAATCAAACTGACAAGAAAAATTCCCAAGTGAATGATCAAAATGATGTTCAATATCAAAAAAATCACCAAATCTCACAGACCCATGAAATACCTTGCCCCACTTTTTAACCTAATGTATTAACCTATTTGCTTTAAATATGTGATATCGACATGAAATGAAGAAACTAAAGAAACAATGAACAAAGTCTGAAGTTTAACAAGAAAAGCTAGGGGATCTCATACTGTTTAATCAACTGACCTTAAAGTTTAAGTTTGTAGATTATGACCCATAAATAGTTTTATGGGTAAATTACATTTAGTTCCCTGACTTTAGGGTGTAATATCACTTAGGTCTATGATAGTTGTAAGATAGCAATAATATTTGGGAGATACTAGTTGGTTGGTTGTTTAGACATGAAATTAATTATAGATTAAATACTGGGTATGTATAGGAGGGTGCAATGAACAAAGGATTCATGAGGAGGAAATCAATCAAAACTCTTTCTCGTTTATCTTTTGGAGTCTTTATCTGAAATTGTGACTCAATAGTTACAGCTTGATTTATATTTTTTGTTTTTGATTGATAATGTATCATTAATGTTTGACGTGTTAGGTTTTTTATTTCATATTTTTCTATCATTCTATTAAAATATTAATTTTAAAATTTTAGAAATTATTTAGAAATTGATGATGTAATTATAAAATTATTCAATTGAAATGATGGTTTAACTGGTTGAATTTAAAGTTTAACCATTACCAGAACTGCTTGGTGAAGGAACCCCATTTTCCTTTAATCTTCCTAGTGCTTGAGAAGCTGCCCTTCGTATGCGAGGTGATGAACCCTGCTTTCCATCCTCAGTTGGTAATGACTGTCTCTTCTTGAGGTAATTGTCTTTGTTAGGAAGATCTGGACTCGACTTCTGAGAGATATCAGTGTTGAGCTTAGCTTTTGCAGACTCAGTGGGCTTCATATATCTTGGAAGAGAATCACTATTGTTTCTGTTCTTATCATCAACTTGATCAGTTTTCACCTTCCCAGATGACTTCTGCCAATGTGAACTGTTTGAATCCTTCCGCAAATATTCACCACTGCTTCGTGCTTTTGCATTGTTCCTGGAATTTGTCAGTAAATTATTTGCTGCTACTTGGGGCTGCTTTTTCCTAGCACAGATGGCCAGTAAATCTATGTCTAAAGGACTAGATGGTTCCCCATGTGATTCAGTAACAGTTGTATGGCTTCTGGAAGATCCATCTGCATATTCCCCTTGAATCTGCAAAGTTGATGAGGTTTGTTCTACAGGCTGTTTCCCCATTAGTCCTGTTTTGGCAGAAGAGGTTAATGACGACAAACTTTCAAAGCTCTCAGCCATACTTTTCGGCTCAACTGCATTTATAAAAGATGACTGGGAATTTGTTTCAGTGATCATCTGTTCGAAGTTGGGTGCAGCATTCACAATAATTTCGACATCCATTTTAAAATCTGGGACACACTCAGTAAGACCAATTTCTGATCTGTCAAGTGAAACCTCAGTCCCACTCACGGAAGGAGCACCCTGAATAGAGTTTGGGTAGTCTAATTTCTCATCTAGGGTAAAGTCCATAAAGAAAACTGGTTTTTCCCCTCTAGTTTCCTTGGACGTGGAATCTACCTGACTATGATCTGCATTTGATTCACTCACAGCATCTGTTGGATCAATACTACAAGAAGTAGATCTCAACTCTTCGAATTTAGCTGGCACAGCAGCAAACGTTGCATTTCTAGACTTTATCAATGCATTCTCAACCTCGTCTCCTTCAATTTCAGGAGAACCATGGAGTTGGTTTTGTGAGCTATTCTCAAAGGCATCTTCCACGAAGTTGGCTATGTTAGAATTATTATCAAGTTCAAGATGTGAACCAGAATCTGATGTCAGTTGTATTTGGCTTAAGTTATCAGAGTTGTCACAAACCCTTGTTGAAATTGCGAACTTATCCTTCTTTACAGCTAAAACCTCCTGCACGTGAGATGGGAATTCACTCTTCGCATCATTTCCCACATCCTCATTGAAAGAGAGCTTTTGCTGATCCACTAATGTCGCAGCCATCCATCTTTCCAACCAATTCCATGCTGAATCAGGCCTCAAAGGATCTAACCTAATGTAGATTGGTTTGCTCATTGCTGTAGATTTCATAAGCTGCAACAAAAATAAAACCCACAGCATAGAATATATAAACGCAAGTGCACCGCCAGGTGATATGCTAGGGAAAGGATTAGGGAGATTGAATACCATACTTGACGAACAAACGCATTGGAGATTAACTTCCTTGTAACAGATGGTGTTTTCTGTAGTTTTAAATCAGATTTCTCCACCTGAAGTTACGAGAGTAAAATGTTAAATTATCACTACCATAATTTTATGATATTGAAGAAGAATGCAGTTGGTTTTTATAATAGAGTTGTTAGAGTATAAAATTATTCTTGAAGGATAACCTACAAGCTTAAGCTTTTAGGTCAGTTGATAACCAGAGACTTAATATGGTATCAGAGCAAGCAGGCCTCACGTTAGAACCATGATGACCTCTACTTATCTCTAGCATAAGGTTTAGAAAAAAAAAAAATTTACCTATGCTAAACTCCACATCATGGTTTTAAAAACTAAGTTGATTAGTTTAACCAGTTTAACCGTAAATCGCTTGTCCAAACGGTTCGACCCAAGTTCTAAACTAGGTTAACTAAAGAACTACAAAAAACTGGGGTTGAACCACCGAACTGCTGAGCTTGAACTGGGAGATCAAGCCTTTCTAAAACCAATGCTTGCATAAGCTCATATAACAAGCTTTGAGGCTTGCAAGTGGCTATATGAGACTATAACTTTGCAATGCAAGGAAAGGCTCCTGCAACAAGTTTTGTGAAAATATTGTTGTTGTTGTTGTTTTTTTTTTTTATAATTTTTTTTTAATTTTGGCTACTTTTAATTGATTTTTTTTTTAAGAAAGTAATAGTGTTTAAAATAAACTCTCTTTTATTTGTTTTATTATTATCATTCTTTTAGAAGAAATTTAAATTTTTCTTTTTATGAATATCATCTGATTTTTATTATTATAATTCTTTAAAAAACTTGTAATTTATTTTATTATTAACATATTTATTAAGGATATTAATTTGGTTTTATGCTAAGCAGATCTATTATAGAAGTTACTTATTTGTTGAGAGATTTAATACCAGATGTTTAGCGAGAGCAAAGAAGATCTGCATTTGCTTTTCATTAATTTAGAAAAAGCTTATGATAAAATCTCAAGAAAAGTACTCTGAAGAGTTTCAGAAAAGAAAAAGATTTACACTCTTTATATTTAAGTTAGTCAGGATATGTATAAAGGTTCTGTTGCATGTGTTCGGACACAAAAAAGTCTGACTAAGAATTTTCCTATTTCAATTGGACTATACTAAAGTTCAGCTTTAAGTCTATATTTCTTTACATTGGTTATGAGAGTTTTAATTGAACATATTTAAGAAAAAGTATTTTGGTGCATGTTTTTGCAGATGGTATTTTCTTCATTGATAAGACTAGAGAAAGCACTAAAGTGAAACTTAAGTTATAGATAAATACATTAAAATTCAAAAGTTTTTGTCTTAGAAAATCAAAAATCGAATATATGGACTATAAATTTAGTCAAAATAGAAACACTTATAATGGAGAAATGACAATTGATGCTCAAGTCATCAAGAAGGGTAAGCAGTTTAGATATCTTAGATCAATCATACAAAATAACAGTAAAATAAATGGTGATGTTATTAGCAGGATCCAAGCGAGATTGATAAAATAGATGAACGCATCTGGTATATTGTGTGATAAAAAAAGTTCACTCAAACCTAAAAGTAAATTTTATAGAACAGTTATAAGAACAATGATGTTATATGGTGCAGAAATGAAAATACAGAGAATGGATGAGCGGTATACGTAAAAGAATAAAATAAGAAATAAGTATATCGAGAAGATTAGAGTGACCTCAATTGAGGATAAGTTTAGAGAGAATTAGTTTAGATGATTTGGACATATAAATCATAGGCCAATAGAAGCTCCAATAAGAAAAATTAAATTATTGGATCTTGCCCATATAAAAAGGGGAAGAGAAGGGACAAAACAAATATGGTAAAAAAATTATAAGAAATGATCTTATATATTTGGAGCTAAATGAGAATTTATTATTTGATAAAATGCAATAGAAACAACAGATCCATGTAGTCGACCTCACCCAGTGGGATAAAAACTTGTTTGTTGTTGTTATTGTATCATCTTATTTTTAATTATTTATCAACATTTAGAAGAAATTTGAGTTTTTCTTACGATGAGTTTTGTTTTTAATAAATCATTTGGAAGAAATTTAAAAAATATTAAATTTGAGTTTTCTAATCTTATTATTAAATTTTATTTTATGAATATCATCTTTCTCTTTTATTTATTATTGTTTTATGAATTTCAAACCCCCAGTTCGACCCCAAATGAAACTTAAAACTTTAAACCTCTCGTTTTACTGGTTTAGTTTTCAAAACCTTGCACCAGACCGCAAAGCAAATAAATTTTCGCATAAGGGAGTGTTAAAATATAAAATTATTTCTAGACCATAACCTAAAAGCTTTAGCTTTTAGGTCAGTTAGTAACAAGAGTAATAGTTCTTTTTCTTGTAAATGAAAGAAAATCTTCTAGCAGGATAATCAGAAGAATAGAAGCAAATATATATGCGTCCATGTACAATGTAATAGTTTTTTGCCACATAGAAAAGATAGAAGAAAAGTTAGTAACAAGAGTAATAGTTCTTGTTCTTGTAAATGAAAGAAAATCTTCTAGCAGGATAATCAGGAGAATAGAAGTAAATATATATGCGTCCATGTACAATGTAATAGTTTTTTGCCACATAGAAAAGATAGAAGAAAAGAGTACTCGCAAAAGCCATGCCTAGCTGATCATTTTCCCGATGGAGATAATATTTTAGAAATAATGTGTAACTACTTAAATAATTTGAGAAGCATGATGAACAAGGTCTGAATAATGTCTAGATTTGGAAAGAAATTATATGCAAGACATTCAGGAGGAGAATTCAGAAGGCCATACCAAGGCACTCTTGACATCTACATCAAGCTTCTTCTTGATCATTAGATCTGCTGATTTTAAAGAACGATGAGCACGAGCAAGTGCTTGCAATTTTACTATGGCTTGTATGCAGCGGAAAGTCCCTGCAGCCTGTCTTCTAACTAAATATCCACGTGCAGCTGCTTGAAGCTTTACAATCTTCTTATATTTATGAAGCTCTCTGTGAGCCTGTAGATGTTAACAGCAGTCTAAAGGACCGATAAGCTGCATTCTTCATGTATTAGAAATCGCAATATTGGCAAGAACTTACCATGTATCCCCTAATACAAGTTTGAATAACAATAGCAATGTGTTCTGGAACGCAGCAATCAGTTACAGCATCAGCTGTATTGGTTATCTTCTCAAGGGATCTTGATGAAACAACGGAGGAAAGTAGTAGTCTTTGATGCAGCTGTTTCACAGTAGAAGCTTTCTCTGGAGTAGATGAAACAATTTCTGATTCAAAAGTTTCATTAATATTGGACAAAGGATCTGGGATCGCAGCATTGTTTGGGACATGGTGCCTATCAGATCTCCTTCGGAAACTCCATCGGAAACTCCATCTTCGCTTATCTGGTGATGCTTTACTCTGAAATAATGCACATAACTTCAAAAGTTATATTTCACAAATTTTAGGAAAGAAGAAGAAATTTTTGTGAGGGCGAGTGTTGGTGCAATGATATAATTTGTCCCTTTGTAACCGAAAAGTCATAAGTTCAAGTCCCAGAAACATCCTATTTATTCAAAATAAAGAGAAGGCTTCCTTCAAAGAACAAGCCTCTCCAACCCTTGGAAAGCAAGGAGCCTTGGGCATGGTTACGCTACGGAAAAGCTTCCATATGGTTTGGGATTTGAATTCTCAGGAATTAATTTGCAAACTCATAGTTAACTAGGACATAAATATTAGAGGTAATACGTGCATTGTTTTAAGTAAAGAACAACAATAAAAGCAGCCTTGTCTCAGACTGCTTGAGGTCACCAAAACCACTACAAAAAGTGAAATTTTATGCTATCTGTCAACCTACAAGAACCCTCCTTGGCATAGATATCATTGTCAACTACAAATAAATAAAATGGGCAGACAATATGTATGCTGTGTTAAACAAAGAACAATAAAAATAACAACAAAGCCTTGTCTCGAACTACAAGAGGTCAGCAAAACCATTATATAAATTAACAAATTTTATGCTAGTAGTCAACCCAAAGCAATCCTCCTTACTCTGGTTGGGACTACTGACTAGTAATGCAAAATTAAGGCATATGTGGATTGAAATCATTGTCATAATAATAGGGAGGCAACTGAAACTGGATCAACAGAAAAATTGAATTCGTAGTCTGTGTTCGCTTCCCCTTAACTAGTTACAATATCTCAGGGATCACTCAGATAACCTATTAACAATTAACATATTACGCTGATGAGTTGAGATGTAACGCCCAAATCTGGATCAAAGTTCAAACCTTCCCTCATCTCCTAAACTAGCGTTTGCTAGAACGTGCACTTTTCCAGCGCATCTCTCTCTCTCTCTTTTTCTCTCTCTCTCTGCCTTTCAGGTACTGAAGAATCACTTCACTCACTGTATACTGGAATGAAACCAAGCTTAATCAGCACTAAAAATACAAAGGCCTATGAACGGAAGTTAATCTCATCACAAATTCAAACCCCTGATCAGGAGGCATCAATATACGCGTAAATCCATAGAATCAGCTTAAATCTTTGACAAAAACCTAGCAAACCATCCAGGATTTGCATCACAGTAAATATGAATCGCTGGTAAGATAAGTGGATGGTAAAGCCCCATTTCTCCAATCACCCGCTTTGATAACCAGAAGATAAGTGAGATGCAAGAGGAACAGTTCAAAACAGAGAAGAATATGAAGAAGCCAAACAACCTCCCTCGGAGGCGGAGACACATCATCGTTGTCGGGTGGCTCCCCAGCACAGGCCTTGAAACAAAAGCTCGGCGATCTCCCCATCGGCAAATCCTTCAACGCTTAAAATTCGAAAATAAGAAGAGACGGAGCGATCACCCTCATTTTAGTTCAGCTCAGCTCGCTCGCATTTCTGCCGCCAGCATCATTAATTTATATAAAATAAATGTATTATATGTATATTATAACTTTATGTCAATAAATTATGTTAACTAATCTAAGACTTTTTTGGTTTGATAATATTATGATGTTATGCCATGTCCATATATTAGATTAATTAATCAACTCAAAACTATTATCTAGGGGTGGCTGACCCGACCCGCGAATCCGACCCGTAAATTTCAAATATGAGTTATGAATTTTAACCCATTTATTAAACGGGTCGGGTTCGGGTTGGGCATAATTGTGTCGGATAGAGTTCGGATTAGGCATTTATCAAAAAATACTCTATAGACGGGTCGAATAGACCCGCCAACCTGACCCATTTATCAATCGGGTCGAGTTCGGGTCATAGATTTTGACCTATTTAATAAATAGATTGGGTTCGGTTTGAAGCTATTTGGGTCGGGTCAGATTCAGATTCAACCCGAACCCGACCTGCCAACCCATTTTACCACCCCTACTATTATCTAGTTTGCAACTAATGTTTAAGAACCATTTTTTTTTATTAAAACGAGTTTGCTGCACGTCAATATTATATATATATATATATATATATAATAAAGTTAATCGATTATATGAATAATTATCAATCCATCTATCAAAATTATTAGGGAGCTGTGAAAAGATATTTTTTATCAAATTGATTCTTTCAAATTTCCATGTCATGACACGAAACAGACCTCGTGTAACTAATTCTTTGATAAAAGCCTTGGTGGGTAACCTATGTTATGACTAAAAATGTTTTGAATTCACAGCTTAAATCCTATTTGGCATGTGGAGTACCAAAATCACGAGTAATATGAAAATATATTATTTTACTTCACATACTTAATAATTTTTAATAAAAATATCAACTTTATTTCACATTCTAGATTAAAATACTCAAATTAACCTTGCTAGAGAAATGTTGAATAAAAATCATCTGTGAAAGAGATGAAATACCTGAAAAACAGGTAGAAGCTAATTACACTTAAAAATTATATGAACATTGTTGGAATGATTTAGATCTAAAATTTGATATAGTAAATCTAAACGAATGGATCAGATCACCTAATTAGTTATCAATTCTCAAAAGTTATTCTATAATTTTTTTTTAATTTTTAAATAAAAATGCTATACATATTAAGTAAAATTTAGAATTTTAATTTATAAGATTTTCTAATAAATTAGAACTTAATTTATTTCGTCCCAGTAAATTTGAAATCAAATTTGAATCGAACTGAATTAAAATCGAGCTTGATTTGAGATCAAATCACAATGTTTTTGATTTATTTGCACACCCCTAAGTCAGTCTTTGCCAACCCGTTTACTGACCCACTGCCGTTCAACACGGCTTGCGGCCTGCCAGCTATTTCAAATTAGATTTTTTTTGGGGGTTTTTACTTATAGGACATGAAATTTACACGAAATTATGCATTTCACCATCAATTCATAAATATTACCACTATCACACCATATTCAGTTAAATTTTACGCATTTCACATATTTCACATCATATTCTTTGATGATGAACTTCACATTTCTAAATTGGCCTTGATCTTAACTATATTATTAATATATTAATTAAATACTATAAATAAATTAATTTATATAAATAATAATTTAAATATTCATGAATTTATGTATTTTAATTTATTTATCATATTTAAAATTTCCAATTAGGGTGCCGAATTTAAATCCACATTACTATAATTTTTAATTGAAGTAACAAAATTGATGTGTTTACAGTAAAAAATAAAAATATATATTAGAATTTAAATATTAATGAATTTATGTGTTTTAATTTATATATAATATTATAAAGTATATGAAATATGTGAAATGAGTAAAATTTAAATGAATATGATGTAATAGTGGTAATATTTATAAATTAATGGTGAAATATGTAATTTCATATAAGTTTCATGTCCTGTATGTAAAAATTCCTTTTTTTTATCAAAATTCAAATTAGAGTAATAGACATTCGCTTTTTCAATAAAATCCCCAACGGTTCTCTCTCTCTCTCTCTCTCTCTCTCGCTCTCGCTCTCTCGCTCTCTCTCGCTCATTCTTTCTCGACGCTCCAGAGAGGCACCGAGGTCTCAGTTTGCTTGGTATCTGTCCAACAACAATAGATCATCGCTTCAAGAAGTTTGAAAGTTCCTGCGTGTCTTAACGCTGGTATCGGGAAGATTCAGGAGGCGCCTTTTCGAGGATGGGGCGGCCGGAAAATACTCGGCAGTCCTCCGAAATACAACTTTGGAGCCAGATTTATAAAGCCATGAAGGATTCTCTGCTTTCTCAGCAGTCGCAGATAGAATCCCTAATCAACGACCGCGAGTTCCTCCAGGATTACGTTCAAATCCAGCAACAGCACTGGAGCGCGAGGAAAAGGTTTCTGGAGTCCCACATTTCTCAGGTAGGGCTCGGCGGATTACTACTGTAACCTGAAACCCTAGGAAGCACCTTTCGGGGTGTAAATGCTCTGGCTTTAATTGCGATCTTTTCTAGGGTTTCACATTCCCTATTGGATCCATTCTCCTTGCAGATGGAGAGGGAGCAGATGAAGTCTCGCCAGATTGAGACTGCAAAGCTGGATCTCATAGTTTACATGAAGGAGTCGGAAGCTCTCTGTTTCAAGCAGCAGCTTGGTTAGTTTTTGGTCTTTCTTAATTTCTATGTCTAAGGCCTTGTTTGGCAAATGCTCAAAATTGAGCAAAAAAATATAATAATAATATTTTTAATTTATTATAAATTTTAATAATTTTATTTCACATCCAACACAAATCCAACCTTAAAAATCAACTTTATTTCACATCTAACACAAATTTCAACCTTAAAATCAACTTTATTTGATATCTTACACACCTCCCAATATTAAAATAAATTTCTTTCTCATCAACTCTATAAAATAAAATATTTTTTCTTTCCTTATTCAAATTTATCTTCCAGCTAAACAAGCCCTTAAGAGCTTATTTTCAGTGTTTTAGCCCTTTTTATTTTCCCTTGTTATGAAAATTTTCAAGTCAATCCTTTGTATTTTGCTAGTTCTGTGTGAGCCTAAGATAAAATCCATGCTTATATCTTCTCATGGACGGTTGGGAATAGGCAAGAGTGTATATAAGCCAGTATTTTGGGTACGTTGCTTGGCTAAAGAATGTCCTACAACTAGTGACGATTTTAATAACATTGCGTTTTAGACTGGGCCAAAAGAATCGATCCTCTATTGTTTTAATAGTCTTGTCCTTATTGAAATGACCCGCTAGACCTCCTACATGTAGTTCCCACACTAGAAAGTCTCTAAGTGAGGCTTTGGTTTACACAGACATTTTCTTTTAAATAAGTAACTATCTTTAATTGTGTAGTCATTAATAGCTCTATTAGGGTCTTCTAATAAGATGCTATAAGTGGTCCTAAAGTTCGGACAGTCGATATATAACTCAGGTAATTTATTAAATCCTATAAGTAAATTGATAAAGTGGATAAAAGAGGTATGTGCCAACTAAGTGCATCAGCTACCTTATCTTTAATCCTCAGTTTATGCTTAAGGACAATTTTGACATGTTGAGGGTTTAATATTTTCTATGAGTTTAGAAATCTAAGGGCTTCATGATCACAGTACAGGACAAACTTCTAGAGCAACAAGTAATGCCCCTAATGCTTTAGGTTCTGAACTAAAGTATAAAATTTTTTATCGTAGATGGAGTATTTCCTACGATAATTATTTAATTTTTCACTAAAATAAGCTAATAGTCTACCCTCCTGGCTTAGAATTACGCATACATTTACTCCTAAAGCATTACAAGATGCCTGAAAGATAATAGAAAAATTAGGTAGTCTCAATATTGGGGCTTGGGTTGTACTTTCCTTAAGTTTTACAAAAGCTTTAGTAGCTGCATGGGTCCGTTTTAAATTTTCTTTTTTAATACAATCAGGTGCGGTGATTGTACTAAATCCTAGAAAAAAATTTCTATAGAATGTTGCCAACCCATGAAACCTTCTAGTATAGTGAACAGATTGCGGTGCAGGCCACTTTATAATTGCTCTAACTTTCTCAGGGTTAGCAGATACTCCTTCTTTGGATATCATGAATCCCAAAAAATTAACATGATCAGTGTCAAAGGCACACTTCTTAAGGTTTGCAAATAATTGATGCTCTCGAAGCACTCGACAAACTCTCCTAAGATGCTCATGGTGATCCTCTAAGGTCTTGCTAAAGATCAATATACCATCAAAATAAACCACAATAAATTGTCCTAAAAATGGATGGAGAACAAACGGTTGTGGTAATACTTTAGCTATGAAGCACGGACACTTCAAGAACCACGCCGTGTCCGTGTCGGACACGGAGACACTCGGGGACACGCGAGGACACCGTATCGGACACGCCACATGGCGTGTTCTAATAAAATAATATTAAAAAACTTTAAGGATACTTCTTGGACACGCGATGATACTTTGGGACACGTTAGGACACTTCTGAGATACAGAACACTTCTGAGATACATGACACTTTTAGGATACATAAGATAGAATTGGATATATTTAATATTAATATTAAATTTATTTATTAATATTATATATTTTTAATAAAATTTATGGATATATCTATCTCATTTTTTTTATTATCATTAAAATTTTATTTAATAAAACTAAAAATCTATTCTTATTATTGTTAAAATTTTACCTAATATAAGTTAAAATTTTACATAATATAAGTCAAAATTTTAAGTTAACCAAGTTAAATCAAATTTATTCCTCTTTTGTTGCCCTTAAGCCTTACGAAAATGAACCAATCACAAAAAGTTTAGAACTCCTGCTTCACCTTTATTTTTTTTTCATCAACACCGAGAGCTCTTACTTTCTCTTATTATTGTGCTCACTGTGATTGTCCTAATAAGCAGAATTGTATTTTCTTTTATTCAAAGTGAACACTAAATTTATATCTCAAATATTTTTAATGCGACGATGTTTGTTCTCGAGTTCTCATATTAATTTTATGAGACTTCAGCACTGCTTACAAGTTATTTATAATTAAAAATTTAAGTTTGTATTATATTATATATATATATATATTTAAGTATAAATTTTTTAATTTTATAATTATATTTGACGTGTCATGCCGTGTTCGTGTCCTATATTTTAGAAAATCGTCGTGTCGTCGTGTCGTGTCATGTCGTGTCCGTGCTTCATAGTACTTCAGCTCGCGGAAGTGCTTCTTCTCTCCCCATCATGCCTTCTATGTATGCATGAGGGGTTGTTCAGAATGAGGTTTTGAGACAACATCTAGTTCTTTCCTCTTTTTCTAGTTGGCATCGAGGAGCTTTACATGGGCATCCTTGATGTGGACATGCTCCATTTAAGTTTCAGTGAGTTCCTTTTTACTTAATTTATATTTTTTCATTTTTAAAGTAAGTTTTATATTTAAAATGAAAGGACAAAAATATCCTTTCTTTCATCTCCAATATGCATCATAGACGTCGCGGGAGCATCGCCCACGCGCACACACCGACGCACGCTAGTTCGTAAGGGCGTGCCGAACCTGCGCGTGTGTCGGACCTACGCCTGGGTGCTGCTGGCTAGCCTTGACTTCTCGGGTCGCCACGGGAGCGTGGCTTGTGTGTAGGGCGCTGCACGCGGAAGGCCTGTATGCTAGCAAGGTGCCATGCATGCGCGTGTTGACGCAATGCGCAGGTCCAGAGCGCGAGTGTCGTCGTATGCACTGTGTAGTGCCGCACGGGCTACGGCACGCTCCACATCACCTGCACCGACCGCTAAGTCTCTTGCATCGCCCTTTGTGCATTACCATTTCGCGCCGACCCTACTATTGCAATGCCCTTCTGAGTCCAGGACTTAGATGACTTAAAAAATATTATACAACGTTATACCTGTATGTATGTATGTACATATTTATAAAGAATATTTTAATAATATAACAACCACCGATGTTATCATCATCAATCATAGTTTAACAAGTCACGTGGATCTTTTGTTGAAATAGCACAAACAATCATAGTTTTTTATTATTTTGACAAATTTGTTCAAGCTTAAAATATTCATATTCGTCGGCTAGATGAGTACTTGATACCCTTTTTTTTTTTTTTTTGATGCCCTAAAGTTAGAAGCATTGCAAAAGTTTCATTATGACCCCAAATTGCACTACCTAAATCATGTTGGGGTGTTCCTCCTTGTGAGGGAGAATGAGTTAAAAGAACTCTTCAAAGCACTTCTTGAAAAAGATATTCTCAAAATATTTTTTGATGAGGTCAAGTTACCAAAACTATGATCGAAGAGACTCTTCGAAGTTTTGAAGAGCTTTGGGAATTCTCATCAAAGAGAATGCTTGACTGAGGACTGGACCTGAGGTTTACAACCTCGATAAAGGAATGCCACAAACGAGGATAAGCTTAAGAAGGAAGCAATCTTTGCGGAGATTTCTCTAAACATAACAAGTTACCTGCTCATCTATTCGAGAAGAGATTACCTTAAAGAATTGAACAAGTGTTATGAAAAACTTAGAAAATCTCAGACAATTATGCGAGTAGTGGCCACATCTGTTCTTACCGAACTATCATGTGGGATGTTTTCATCCAGTAGAGATGTGATAGGTATTGTTGGGAATCCTCACTTGAAACTGTTAGGCCTATTCTTCTACTCAAAGGAGAATCATATCCATCACTAAAAGGAAACACATCGATTGCAGAAGAAGAAAAATATAAAATATTTCTTTATTTCTATATACCTATAGAAACATGGGTAAAGAGGCCTGTAACTCTTCGGTAAGTCACCAAAATATTCAAATCAAATCTTTTTTTTTTTTAAATAAGCTCGTTACATAGCTTCTACTCCAATTCCTGCTTCTCGAAGCATATGTGCAGCCATTTTGCAGACCTATACTGTTAATCATTTGCAGCCTTATTCTTTTTGCTTCTCCTTAACCAAGCCCTCTCAGTTAACAGAATATGTAGGCTTCTTTTGAAAATTGTTGGTTCTATTCCCGCAGATTTGCAAATGTTTGCATATTATTTCAATTTTTTGTTGAAAAACGTATTATTTTTTTAATTGTTAGAGCTTGCTGAAAGTGATTTAGAGGACTATCGTGTGCACATGGAGGTTATGAGTGCTGAAAAGGAGAAGGTGAAGGTACTCTATACTGACCATTTTATTTTCGCTAAATCAGTTGCTATGTTTGATTTTGCAGTAATAGGTGATCCTGATTTTACATTTTTATGGCTGTTTGTTTTCTGTGTAAAGGAAATGTTAGAACGTGTTGGCACTGACAAAGAAAATGATGCAGTGGATATCTCAACGCCTTCAGAAGATACTATTGCATTAAAGAAGGAAGTGAAAGCTCTAAAGCTTTCTCACAGAAAACTATGTATAAGGAAGGACACTGAAGTTTCTGCTCTGTTAGCAGAAAAGGATTTTGTTTGGAACCAATTCAAGAAAATGGAAACTGAGTATCTTAGTCTTCTAAAAAGCAAGCGTGCAGAAGCTAATCAAGCTAAGGATGCTGCGGAAAAGCTTCAAGTTGGTATGGAGAAGTTGCAGGTGTCAATGAATGGGAAGGAGGAGATTATTATTAAGTTAGAAGCTGAGCGCTCTAGGCTTGAATTAGATTTAAGAAAGCACGCTGAAGAAGCAGAACTCTCTAATAATGAATTGAAGAGGCTGCGCTTAGCTGCCACAGAGAAGGATGATATCATCGCAAAGTTAAGAGGTGAGATTTGCAAACTTCAGATGGGTTTGGGAGGATCTGATATTAAAGCGTCCACATCTTCTGGGGAAAAGAAACCAGGAAGAACGTCTAAAAGAACGTGCAGTACCGTGGAACCTATTTATCCGCAGAAATGTTCCACGAAACGTAAACTGGAAATTGCTGACAGCAACACAAGCCAAAAACGCAGAACTTCGAGCAAGGTACCTTTAGAACATCTGATAATGCTACTGTAAGTTTTATGTTGAATTCGAGTTTGATCTGATTTCTCTCATTTTATTTCTTTCTTTTCACTTCTTGTAGACATGCAATAGTTACTATTATATGTTAGTAGTTGTACATTGTGTTTATTCTCTGGTTGCTAACTAACCTTAAGGCTATAGCTAGTAGGTCATGGCCACGAGTAATTTTATGGTCTTGGACACCACCCTGTGCATAAGCTTACTTATTTTGCAATATAGACTTAGTTTAGCATTGGTCTTTCCTTTTCTTTTATCTTATGCTATAGATAGTTGAGGTGACTAGGTTCGAACGTGAGGCACTTGGTTTTGATACTATGATAAATTGTTGGTTACTAATTGACCTAAAAGCTTAAGTTGTAAATTATAATCCAGGAATAATATAAAAAACTTAGTCACCAGTTCATATCTGGAACTATTTTTCAAGGTCAATTCAAATATAATGCTACATTTGAATAATAAAATGTTTATATCAGAATTTCACATTTATGAGATACTCTTGTGCTTGGTTGATATCTTCTGCGATTAATGAACCAATTACTCTGTTTAGCTTTGAATGGTCGAGGTCATATTTTTCCCAGAGCTTAAGTACAGAAGCTAATAACGATATTTCTTGTAGTAACTTTGCCATGCACACAGCATACCTGTGCTGAGATGATGCAAACGTGAAACATAAATTATGTCAAAATACTATGAAATTAAGAAAAAAAGAAATTTGTTGAACCATTGGTTGGTTTTGGATCTCTAAAGATTCAGTGAAGGCATGCAAGGTATGACTTTTTTTAATTATTGTTTTTATTATGTTGACTGCATATGGACATCCTAGTTAGGAAAAAAAATGAATTTTCATCATACAAAAATGTGTGTCATGCATTCATCATATAAAATGACTATAAGCTGTATACTGATTATCAATCTATCAAAATCCTTCATCCATGCTTAGGTCTATGTAAAATTAAACCATAAAAGTAGGGATAGGCTGAGTTAAATTCAGATTGATGGTCCAACCACCTTTGTTATCTGCATTCCCCCCAGTGAGGTAACGTTTTGCTGCTGGTTATGAAAAAGCCATCGTCATCATCCTCAAATGCAGGAACATTGTGCCTTTGCATTTCTAATTTTTTTTTGTTTTTATTTTTCTGGACAATTACATATATGCCATTATATAGAATTTTACTTATTAACTATTGTGAAAAATTTATTTACACATTTCAATATGTAATTTTAAATGTTACATAGATGTTGCTTATGTAAACTTTCGTTAAATATAAATAGAATATACAACAACGACAACAAAGTTATACACGACATATTTCGTTTTTACCATATATATTGCTCTATCTTCTCTCCTCTCTCTTTCTTCCTTTCTTCTCCCCCCTAGATCTTTGCTGGCAGCAATGCACTCTACTGCGTTTGTCTTTGTTGATTCCCCCACATTGGCCTTTTCATCCTTCATGACTGTTGCTTTGGCCTCTCCATCCTTCGTGATGGTAGTTTCATCGTCAATGTGATTCTCTGGTAGCCAGTATCCTCCCCTTTCATGTTCCATCGCATGCGATGGCCTCCATCTCCCTCTTTCTGCTTAAGTGTTTGAGTTAAATTGGTTAACCATAGTTTGTATGGTTTAACCAAGATAATAGTAGCAGAGTGTCACTATTATAATATTAAAGATTACAAAGTGACATGCATGTAACTAAGGGGGCGTTTGGTTCAGTGTTATCTCAATGTCAATGTCATTTAAATGTCATGTTATCTAAATGTCATTGTTATTCATCAATGGACATTTGTTTGGTTCAATGTTATGATATTAGAAAATATCAATGCTATCCAAATTATTTTTGTTTAGTTGAAAGTTATTGACATTATAATGATAAATTGACGGTGTTATCTTGAGATGTCGCCTGATTTGGGGTGACATCTAGATGTCAGCATGTAATGACATTTTTGTAATTAATTATAATGTTATTTAAAGATGTCATTAAATCAAATAATCACTTTCTAAAGACAACATAACATAACATTGAGATAACACTGAACCAAACGCCCCCTAAGTACTTTTAAAGCTACTTATTATTGTGAAGCTTTTATTATTCTTAAGCAAGAGCGTTCAAGCAAGAGTGCTCAAGCAAATCTTTTCAGTATGAGTAATTGAGCAATTGAGCAATTGAGTAATTTTTAAAGTGGCACCTACAAAAAAAAAAGTAAGAGTAATATATACTGTTATACTTAGTATAAATATAAATATATATAGAAATTTAATTTACTAATATGTAAGATGTGAAGTGTGTGAATATGAGTTTTTTTTTAAATAATAATAATGTATTATATGTGTATATATAAATCGATATATGTATATATATATATGTATATATATATATATATATATATATAGTATATGTATATGTACACAAAAAAGAAAAAGATAA
>KZ451959.1:2087436-2320121 GCA_002786265.1 Apostasia shenzhenica
GTGTGTCATGCATTCATCATATAAAATGACTATAAGCTGTATACTGATTATCAATCTATCAAAATCCTTCATCCATGCTTAGGTCTATGTAAAATTAAACCATAAAAGTAGGGATAGGCTGAGTTAAATTCAGATTGATGGTCCAACCACCTTTGTTATCTGCATTCCCCCCAGTGAGGTAACGTTTTGCTGCTGGTTATGAAAAAGCCATCGTCATCATCCTCAAATGCAGGAACATTGTGCCTTTGCATTTCTAATTTTTTTTTGTTTTTATTTTTCTGGACAATTACATATATGCCATTATATAGAATTTTACTTATTAACTATTGTGAAAAATTTATTTACACATTTCAATATGTAATTTTAAATGTTACATAGATGTTGCTTATGTAAACTTTCGTTAAATATAAATAGAATATACAACAACGACAACAAAGTTATACACGACATATTTCGTTTTTACCATATATATTGCTCTATCTTCTCTCCTCTCTCTTTCTTCCTTTCTTCTCCCCCCTAGATCTTTGCTGGCAGCAATGCACTCTACTGCGTTTGTCTTTGTTGATTCCCCCACATTGGCCTTTTCATCCTTCATGACTGTTGCTTTGGCCTCTCCATCCTTCGTGATGGTAGTTTCATCGTCAATGTGATTCTCTGGTAGCCAGTATCCTCCCCTTTCATGTTCCATCGCATGCGATGGCCTCCATCTCCCTCTTTCTGCTTAAGTGTTTGAGTTAAATTGGTTAACCATAGTTTGTATGGTTTAACCAAGATAATAGTAGCAGAGTGTCACTATTATAATATTAAAGATTACAAAGTGACATGCATGTAACTAAGGGGGCGTTTGGTTCAGTGTTATCTCAATGTCAATGTCATTTAAATGTCATGTTATCTAAATGTCATTGTTATTCATCAATGGACATTTGTTTGGTTCAATGTTATGATATTAGAAAATATCAATGCTATCCAAATTATTTTTGTTTAGTTGAAAGTTATTGACATTATAATGATAAATTGACGGTGTTATCTTGAGATGTCGCCTGATTTGGGGTGACATCTAGATGTCAGCATGTAATGACATTTTTGTAATTAATTATAATGTTATTTAAAGATGTCATTAAACCAAACAATCACTTTCTAAAGATAACATAACATAACATTGACATAACACTGAACCAAACGCCCCCTAAATCTTTTAGGGTGGTTAATATATAAATATAATCCTATATAACATTTAATATGATGCCACTCCATTGTAAAAAAATTATTGAACTTCTGTTTTAGATGTTTGCATACAATTACAATTGTTGTCTTCTTTGTCGCCAGAGAGTTCATCGAGCCATGAGTGAGCCAACGGTAGTAAGAGCTACTCCACGAAGAGCAGAGAAACCATCATTATTTCATTCTGACTTCAAGATCCCCAAGCTGAAGAAGTGAAGAATCCACGGCCTATTTGGTGATTATGTGTTATCATTCCATTCAAGTTATGGTAGAAATACATGCTATTTGCATTAAGCTTCCATAATTACTTCATTCCGACTTCAAGATCCTCAACTTGAAGAAGTGAAGAATCCATGTCCTATTTGGTGATTATTCCTGTTACCATTCCATTCAAGTTATGGTAGAAAAAGAATTAAAAAAAAAAAGTTATAGTAGAAGAACGCTCTTTGTATTAAGCTTCTTTTTGTGTTGTCTATGTTACTAAATTACTAACTATTGTTGAGCATCTGCTTCCATGATAGCAGTAATTAATAATTATAACATTCTGGAACCTCACTGGGCAGAAGCAGAAATCTAGTAGAACTTGCTGCAAGGATGTTGTATAACTGTTATTCTCAAAAAAAAAAAAAAAAAAATGTTTGTTGTATAACTGACGCTATCATTTTTTGATCTTGCTGTGACTATTCTTTTTATTATTTCTTTTGTCCTGTATGTTTTATGGGATTATTCCCACATCTTTATAGTGTGCGGTGAGGTTTTAAAATTCATTTTTGGCCTTGGTTTCAGTCACAAGATAAAACTGTAGTAAGACCAGCGATGATATATGATGCTGAATGTTGGCCTGCAAAGAAGAAACATACAAATAAAATAAATGTTGCAGAAATGAGAATGTTAAGGTGAATGTGTAGATATACACGAAAGGATAGAATGAGAAATGAATATATTCGAAAAAAAGTTGGTGTTGCACCAATTGAGGATAAATTTAGAGAAAGTTGGCTTCGATGATTTGGACATCTAAATCGTAGGCCAATTGAAGCTCCAGTTAGAAAAATTGAGTTACTGGATTTTGCCCATGTACAAAGAGGAAGAGGGAGACCAAAAAAAGACATGGCAAGAAATTATAAGGAGTGATTTTAGTTAATTAAATTTAGATAAGAATTTGGTAATTGATAGAGCGTAATGAAAATAAAGGATTCATGTAGCCGACCCCACCTAGTGAGATTAAGGCTTGGTTGATGTTGTTGTTTGCAGTTTTGACAGTTTCAGTCTCTCTATAAATTATTTAATCTTATAAATTTAAATTAAATTTTATTAATAATAATTATTGAATTTATTTTTTAAAGAATTTTTTTTGGTAAATTTAACCGTATTTTGATTGAAATTAAAATTTGGTAACTTTTTTGAATAAGGTTCGACTGAAACTTGGTGTGTGGACCTACTAGAGAAGCTATGGCATATGTTGTAAATTGAAATCAGCACATAGGCGTTAAACACACTGATTTATCATTTCACTGTAGGGGTGGCATCGAGTCGAGTTCGAGCGAGTTTCAATATACTCGAACTCGAAAAATTCGATTTCAATAAGACTCAAAATCGACTCGAACTCGAATCATTTTGAGTCGAGTCAGCTTGACTCGATTTAACTCGAGTTCGAGTCGATTTCGAATCTATTTCAGTTTTTGGATAAATTTAAATTACATAATAAAAAAACACATTTAAAATAGTTACTCTTTAATTCAAAAAAAATATTTTCATTTTTAATTTTAGATGTGTCACTCTTTCATAATATAATAAAAATATTTAATAAATAATTTTATTTCGAGTCAGCTCGATTTTTTTCGAGCGAGTCAAGCTAAACTCGAAATCGACTCGAATCGATTTTGAGTCGAGTTTTTTATCGAGCGAGTTTCGAGCGATTTTCAATTTTCGAATAAAATTGTTAGCCCTATTTCACTGGATTTGACTATTTTGTGCCAGATGTCAAACTAGTCTTTTGTCAGAGATGTAGGAAAATAAAAGGTAATAGGGAAACAGCAAACTGCAACCAACCACCTGAGGTTGGAAGTTAGTTGCAAATTAAAAAAAATTATTTAAAATGATTTTAATTAAAATATAATTATTAAATTTTTATTACATGTTATAGAGTTATTATTTATATTTTTAATTTTAAATTTTTAGAATGAAAAAATTGAAAAAAATAAAGTTTTAAATTTTTAAATAATAGTAAAAATATAAAGTATAATAAATTTTTTAAAAATATAAATTATTTAAATTGGTAAAAAATAATTAAATTTTATGTTGTTTATCACTGTCAACCAAAAAAATAATATTCTGATGGACCAAAATTATAAAATTTTTATAATTTTAGAAATTAAAATTTTTAAAAAATTAGGGTTAATTTGCAATGCTTTATCGATCTCAAGTGCCTAGATGCAATTTACCTTAAGAAAAATTTCAAATTATATAAAACATTTACCATTTTTCGAAATTTGGCCCTTTCCTTCCTTTACGCGCGGGAGCAGTTTTTACATGCGTTACCCTTAAAACCGGTCGCGCGCATCATCACTTCATAAAATCCCTTCCTCCTCTTCCACTGAACCTGTCTTCTTCTTCTTCTTCTTCTTCTTCTTCTTCTTCTCCTTCTCTCTCCCTCTCTCTCAAGGCGACAATGTCTTTTGAAAAGCGAGATCCGACGATAATGGACGCCCTCACCCTCTCGCCTCTGCCATACCCTGTTCTGCTAATCCTCGCCGTCGTCCTCCTCCTCCTCGGCCTCTCCTGGTCCTTCAGCTTCCAGGACTTCGTCGAAAAAGCCGGGAAGCAGACGAACTGGGCGCTCATCTTCTCCCCCCTCGCCCTCCTCCTAGTCATCCGCTGGATCTCCTCCGCCGATTCCCTCTTTGACGCCGGAGGAATCCTGGGATTTCTCTTTCCAGGCGGCCAGTACATCCACCGCCGGATCTCCCATGCCGGCGAACGGCATCAGGACGGTGCCCCCTCGCCGTGGGGCGTAGCCGCCTTTGTCGTCGTCGTCCTTCTTCTCATCTCTTTCCACCCTTCCCTCCGCGACTTTTGGGGCCCTTGATCTCTGTTTTTATGAATATTTGTGAATTTAATTAGCCACTCGGATTATTTGTAAGATTTAATTTAATAAAATTAAAATTAAATTTAAATAAAAATATTTTTTTATTAAAAATTATGAATGATATGAAATAAAATTAATTATTATATTAAAACATATGAAAAATATGATATAAAGTTAATTATTATGTTGATATATATAAGAAATATGATATAAATTAGTTATTATTTTAATAATATATGTAGAATGTGAAATAAAGTTAATTTTAATATTAAATTTTATGTGTGATATGCTTATTTAAAATTAAATTAAATTAATTTTTAATTATCAAACAAATAAGGTTTAATTTGTAAATTGTAATTTACGGTGTGCTATGAAGATATAAAAAGATATAATTACATATGTAACTCTTATAATCATCTTTTTTAATTATTTAACACTTAAATCTAGATTAAAATTTCGGCATTATTGCATAAATTATTTATAAAGTAGAATTTGAGGAAAGGATGATTTCTCCATTTCTTTTATATCACTACGTAATTTACCAGTATATTGTCAAATTATTACATCATCATAGCCATGCACATGAAGAAAATTAGGCCAAAAACAATTTACAGCCATTTTCAAATATTAAATTTTTATCTAATCTAAGTTTTCAAATAATTTATACAAAGGCAGATGCCTTGATATAATAATTCGCTTAAGAAATACTTGTTAATATTCATATATATATATATATATATTTGAATTTAATATAAGTACATCCGTTAGAATTCCAAAATAATTGCTATATTAAAATACATTTGTCATCTCATTAATTTGAAATGACTCAGTTTTGACTTAAGTTGACTTGGTTTGACTCATTTGAACTAGTTTGGCCTATATTGACTAGTTTTGATCCACTTAATTTGTCCGACTTAATTAATATAAGTAACTTAAGTCAATATTTTCAACTTTTAAGCCCAATAGTGATTATTCATATTGAACTTAATTAGGGAACACGTCATCCACCAACAAACTTTTACAGTCTCTCGTTCAAGTAAATAATTTTCACTGAACCTAGGATATTGTGATTATTAAATTAACATATCTAATATATAAAATAATATTAATTATATTCTGTGAGCTATATTCTGTATATTCTGCATGACATTATGCTGATATTCTGTTGGGCTTTATGCCAAGATATTATACTAGGTTACACTGGACCCATGTATCCTGAGATATATGATATTATGATGCGCTGGGACCCCGGTGATTGACGAACCACCTTCTGGACGTAGTTATTCTGATATCACACTGGTGACGTACCTGCATCCTGTTATTCTGATGTAACACTGTTGACGTACCTGCATTCTGTTATTCTGATGTCACAATAGTGACGTAGCTGCTACTACCATTGTCACACATGTATATCTGCTGACTCTGATTATTTTTTAATATAAAATTATTATACTTGCATAGCATAAAATATGATAAATTACATGATAATCTGATAACTTGGTCTGTTAATGAATTGAGCTATATGACTTCACCTGGCCTATTGTAAGGTGGAGGTTGTTTACTCAGTCTGTGTGACTAACTGTTGTCTTTCAGGTAAATAATCTATCGCCAGAAGAAGACTGCAAATTTTCCTAGGGATGATATTTTTCTACATCCCGTATGGACCCACTGATATCCTCTCTTATCTCCTAGTATATTTACATTATCTCCTTGTATTCTAACCTAAGATTACTCTGGGTGACCTGTCTAGTACTTGAACTTGTGTAATTCTGTTCTCAGATTAATAAAAATATATATTTTTTATAATCTATTCTGTAATTCTAACTGTAAGTCGCCCCTTATTTTATGGATAATTTGTCCTTGAAAATGAGGATGTGACACTTGAAGCTAAAGACCTAAAAAAAAGGGGTATAAATTAAAGAGTAAGTCGTGCTATATATTCTCAATAATATATCAATCATAGTTTAATGTTTTAATCCACTGAATTATTCCACATATTAAATTGTATCTATTAGATTAAAGACCTAAATTATAATTAGCCAGTTATTGAGGATGCATAATATTTTTTTAAAGAGTAAAAAAGTATTTTGACCGTATTAGGATAGCTACAAATAACCTCTTCAATATTTCACATCTATCTCTATAATTAGGAATACATATACATTATATTAGTTTTTTAGGTCACTTATAATTTTTAAGATGGCAAATTTTTTTTTTGGCTCCAAAGATAGCAAATTTATGAAGAGAAATTAAGGAAAAACACTACCTCAATTTCTTCTTCTTTAATCTCCTTTTATATTGAAACTTGCAATTTATGCAATGTAATACAATTTATACTTAGCACTTTTATGATCATACTTAGATTTTATTTAATAATTATCTAAAAAAGATAAATTAATATTTTATTAATATCTTAAAGTTATCATAAATTTTAATAATTTTATTTCACATTCAATACAAATTTTAATATTATTTTATATTTTATATATTTCTCAATATTAAAATAATTTTTTTCTCATCAACTCTATAAAATAAAATATTTTTTCTTTTTTATCTAAAAATAATTTCCAATCAGAAAAGACATTAATACAATACAATTTGTATTCAATAATTTTATACTCATATTTAATACCATATATTATATTTAATATTTTTACAATTATATACTTTCGGTATTTAATACTTTAATAATTATATTTAGTAATAGGGGTAATTTCATTTAGGCTCCTGAAGTTTGCTTGCTTGGATACAAAAATTTACAAATCTCAAAATATGCCATTGAGGTCCAGAAAAAATATTACACAGAATATCGTGGTTTCTCCGTGACAGAATCTATTATGTATCTTAAAAATAATAAAAATACTCTTCCTTAATCTCGAGGCCATGCACAGAATCTATTATGTATCTTAAAAATAATAAAAATACTCTTTCTTAATCTCGAGGCCATGCAGTGACCCGTGCACGGACGCACTACGCGCGAGGGTAAAATTGTAATTGAAAAAATATTTAATTTAATTTACTTTTTTTGATAAATTGATAATATTTTAAATGAAAAACGTTATGTTGAACTTGATTGAAAACTTTTTAAAAATAATTGGAGCTCTAGTGAACTATGTAGTAATTATTATGGAGCTAAACGATTTATTTTGACGTATGTGAATCTTTATGATAAATTAAGGAAACTTCAAAGGGCCAAGTGAAATTATTCGGTAATAATATACCAAGATCATATTTATTTTATATATTATTTTATTTTGTTAGTGTTATAATGTTATTTGATGAAGAAGGCACGCATTGGACCGCAATGGCCGTGCTACGCTGATTGGCGTCTAAAATTATAAAGAAAATGTGTTATTCCGACGCAATAATTTCTGGGTTGACGCAGGCATTTTACTCCACAAAGCCAACAGATAACGCACCAACAGCAGTCACGGCGCGGATCGTGGAAACGAGTGAGCTTCTGTGGGCGCCCCAATCCAGTGCGAGCCACGTCAGCCATCTTCCCCACCTCTTGTTGTTCAAATCTGGAAAGCGGAGTCAGCGTGCCCTCCGCGGTCATCGTTTACTTACCCTCACCGATCGAGAAGTAGACCTGCACTGTCCCAAAAAGTGTTGCCATGGCCAATGGCCGCCCCATGTGTGGGTATTTCCTTGATGGCAGCTGTTCTTTCGTTTGACCTTCTTCATCCTCTGCCACGAATTAGCCGTTTTTTCCTTTACGCAATCCTTTTCTCTCTAATCTGCGATCTTCTTCCGTTTATTTGATCGCATTTTTGTATTTCCATTCTTCGGTGCAACCGCAAGGGCGGAGTTCGCGGCCTGGAGCGAAGAAGCTGCTGCAATCCGATCCCCGAGCACTATCAAGAAAGCGGAAACAATATAAGCTACTAGATTGGGTTCTGTTTGTTTCTTTGTTTCTTCCCCTCAGGTCATCGGACTTTATAGCATCGGGGATCTCGGCTAGGGCAGGGAAGGCTTCCGGCTAACGGAGATGGGGAGGCGCACGGTTCCGCGCCCCTTTAGAGCCGAGACTGAGCTGGCATTGCCGTCGCATAGGTTGTTAGAGGCGGCTCTGAGGGGGAATACGGTGGTGGTGGAGGAGATTCTGACCGCTGCTGCGGCTGGGACGGCGGAGGCAGACGTGAACTACATTGGTACTGCGACCTTGAGGGTAAAGTGCACGGAGGTGGTGCTCAGGGAGGAGAGGGCGGATGACGTAAGGATCGGGTACGAAGAGTTCAGGACCGACGTATCCGCCCTCTTCGCCGCTGCGCATTCTGGCCATGCCGATGTCGTGCGGAAGATGCTGGTGAATTTCTTCCTTTGTAGCCTTTATTTTCATGTTTTTACTCCTATAGCCGTTATTTCCATGTTTTTACTCTAATTTACCTCAAGGTAAAAAAATTAGAAGTTTTTTTACCGCTACGGGCTTTGGCTTCTAGCAATGTCTGAGAACTGAAATAAAATATTCAGGGTGCTTCTGGATTTGTCATCTTTGATTGTAGGAACATTTCTCGTCATCATTACAGCTATTTAGGATGAGCCTTATGACAACCATTCATGCTTTGATGCCACACTCTGTGTTAGATCTTAGCTCATTCAAACTCTTCTTTAGCAGCCTCTAACCATATTTGAAGATCTTTCTCTCAACTATCAGTCTATGTTATTAAATATGTGGCTGATATAGATGTTTTTCACTTTCAGGATATGGATATTTTTAATGGTTTATTTTCTTTCTTTTTGGAGTTAAGAGGAGCAACGTCGTTTTCCAATTTTCTGACTGGGTATCGCATCCCAGTAGCAATGTGTACTTTCATTTTCTTAGCAATGGTTACCTTAAATTTGTAAATCCATGTTCTTTGTTTTATATATCATAGGCCTTCTATAAGAATTACCCCCATTTCAGAACTCACTGCTGGCTTGCTTTATGGCAGTAGTTATATTCCGAGATTAATTTGGATTGTTAAACTACGTATTCTCTGCTTTCTGTAACTATTCAGTTTTCCATACTGTTCCAAATATATACATGTACATAATCACCTTTTTTATATAAAAGTTATACGCTTCCTGAAGAATGTGCCTACTAAATTTCATGCAATTTGAAGCTCATTTGATTGGCCAAAACAATAGCACAAAATGAAAGAAAGTTCAGTCCAGAATTTCAGCTCAGTAGAAACCATCCTTGTCTAGCCATAAACAAACCAAATAAAAAATGTGAATAGCTGAACTGCCGCTATATTCTAGCTTCATGTTTCAAGTGTACTCCTGAAGCTTATTTCTCATTGTTCTATCTCTGGTATCCACCAGAAGCATATTCACATAACTCGTCACTAGTTTGTCTTGAATGCTTCTGACATTGAAGTTCTCAAGATGGTATCTTTCTCTTGTTCGATTAGCATTTATTTCTTATTATTGTTACTTATGCTGCAACACTTGTATTATTTTGGTGCTAGGTGTTGACTTTTTAAAGTAATAATCTTGCCTAAAAAATCTACAGATGTAATTTTGGGTCTGTTCATGCTCCTTTGCTTGTGTCTGGAAAGGTTCTAATGCTTTCCTTATTTGGTTTGAAGAACTGAATTGCCATTTCTCAAGACCATTTCATGCATAGTTATAAGTTTTAATGGTAACTTAATTTTGTGCATATTCTGGAGATCAAACTAGAACACTTCAATCAAGTAAGTCTCTTAGTGTTGTTCGACTGCCCACCACCAAGGACTATCCTCAAGGAGCGATCTTAGAGGATGATTCCTTGAGGGAAATTTAAAGACCCTCATCAAGGATGTTCAAAAACCTGAAAATACTATTTTCGAGGACCCGCTTAGGGGGATACTCTTTTTGGAGGATCTCAGGAATGAAGACATTAAGCAAAATCCAAGAACTCAACTCTCCTTTTTGGAACTTTCATCTGCTTACAATTTATTTTCTCAAACTATCTAAGCCAACTCTCTTTGAGCTTATCCTCAATTGAAGGCAAGGCATTCTAATCTTCTCGCACATATATTTATTTCTCATATCTTAGTATCTTTATCTTGTTACACTTATTTTATTTATATGTCTTTGTTTTGTAGGTTAGTATTCAACATCATATAGCATCATTGGTTTTATTACTGTTATATAAAACTTATCTTTAACTTTGAGTGGAATTAGGTCCCTTGCTTCGCCTTTTTCACAATCAGGTCCACTATATTGTTTATTGAAGCTAGGTTCCGCATTATTGTTTGCCATAAACATTATTGGAATTGCCTAACCTTATAGTTTCTTGCTTCTATAATAGTTCTCTAGAATCTTGGCAAAAAAATGACAAGAAAATTAAAATATCATTGCCAAAGACGGAAGAAAACACTTAGAAGGAAGTCATGGCTTGAGAGATGAGAGCTAGAGAAAGAAAAGAAAAGAATTTTTATCAATCTCTTAGGATTTTAAGTTTAGGAGAAGAGGCATTTAGGATATTATACACGTCTATCTAATGTAGCAGAGAAGACATCAACAGAAAGATTGTATAGTGTGATTTCATTTGGTTGGGACCTATTTGTTTCTTGAGAAAGGTGCATGCTATTGAATCAATTTAAAGAGTTGCAACCTGCGGACAGGTGGCCACAGACCTCAGTGGCACGGAAGTAATTTACCCAACTTTTAATGTTCTATAAACTTAGTGGTAACCTGTCCAAACTTGATGCCAAAAAGTGCCATAATCTCATGGTTTCATTTTGCATGGAACCATGGGCATGATCCTACTTGACTGCTGTCCTATTGAATATCTTTGTCAGTGTGCATTGTTAGCTAACTATTTATTTTCATATGATCTGATTTCTTCCATAAACATTCTATTTGTTTGGCAGTCAGCTGGAGCTGATGTTAATCAGGAATTCTTCCGTGGTTATGCGATAACTGCTGCTGCACGGGAAGGCCATTGCGATATTGTTAGCATGCTTTTAAAAACTGGAGCTTCACAGTCAGCATGTGAGGATGCTTTATTGGAAGCTAGCCTTTGTTGTGAGGTTGAAGCTGTGAAATTATTAATCTGCTCAGAAATGGCAAGTCCTGATAATGCTGCTCATGCACTTGTTGCTGCATGCAGTAGAGGTTTTCTTGATGTGGTCGTTGCATTAGTTGAGGTCTACTTGTTCTTTCATAGCTATACTTCCATTACTGCTGATTTCATTTTCTCGACAATCATTTTTGCTATATTTTTTCAGAATGGAGTGGACATAAACTGTTTGGACAGAGTTCTCCTGCAGTCTGTCAAGCCTGCACTGCATGCAAATGTTGACTGTACTCCTTTAGTTGCTGCAATTGTTAGCAAACAGAGTTCAGTAGTTAAATATTTGTTAGAGGTGAATCCAACTTTTGACCCTAGGCTAGGGCCTTTGGTACATTTACTTTTCATTAATATTGTTGCTTCTTCTGCTAGTCTCCTGTTCTTGTTTTATGTTATTCGAGATAACAGCAGCGTGTTAAAAATGCTGTTAAGATATTAAAAGTGCTGCCTTTTTTACATTATTCTTTCCATTAAATATAAATTTCTAATGCTAGCAATATTTGCAGTAACCTTATTATTGGATACAAGATGAATAATATTGCTTTCTCTCGTCTTTGATTTCATCCGTCTTATTATTTGTGAAAAACAGTGGTCCTAGTGCCATCAGAATGAACTTGTCGATTCATAGCATCCAGCACGGAGAGTATATAATTTGTCCATACATAAATTTTGAATCCTTGATCTCTGGTGTCTTAGGTCACCATCTTAACCACTATGCTGATAAAAATTGCTGGTGATACTAAAATGTGATGCACATTTGCACATCCTTAACTATTTGATGCAAAGATGAATAAAAAAGGTAAATTGCATACATGTCACTGAGGTTAGCTCATAATATTATGCAAGTCCACATATTTTAAATTCTCTTTGGATCTATGAGAATTCTTAAGTTTCTCAGTTTGTTCATTCCATCACTAATGCTATGAAATATTTAGAAAATAACCTGATCACTACTAGCTTGGGCCTAACTATGATGTTGTTTTGTTGATTTTGGATGTTGTGTTGTTTAAGTCCACAATGCTATATATTTTTGTCATGCAACTTCATTTTTCAAGTGCAGAGTGGTGCTAGCACAGCTTGCTTGGTAAAGGTGGGTGCATGGTCCTGGGATCCAATTTCAGGAGAAGAGCTGAGAGTAGGTGCATGCTTAGGAGAGCCTTATAATGCAGCATGGTGCGCTGTTGAGTTCTATGAAGCGAGTGGAGAAATTCTCAAATCATTGCTTGACCATTGCCCTGCTTTGCTAGAGGACCTGCACCTTGGCAGAACTCCTCTATGCCATGCTATACTCTGCCAGAATTCCAGAGCTGTTAAAGTGCTTCTTGATTTTGGTGCAAACTCTAAGTTCACCGTGAAAACAAAACAGGGCTTTCAGTTCTGCCCAATTCACCTTGTTACTCAGCTCGGCAGTATCGACATCTTAAGACATTTGGTTTCACATGGATGCGATGTTAGTACAAGAACGTCAACGGGGGAAACTCCATTGATGATTTCAGCAAAGTCTAATCAGGAGGGATGTTTTCTGGAGCTGATTTTAGCAGGTGCAGACTTAGGATTGGTCAGTTGCGCAGGTGACAACGCTATTGAATTGGCAAAGAAGAGTACATTTTCATCTTCTATTATGGATATTATTTCAAAGGCCTTATCTGCTGGGGCAATCATCTACTCAAGCGATTTGAAAGTCTTCTCTCCACTGCATTTCATTGTGGGTTGCGGCTGTGCTGAAACCCTCCAGATGATGCTGAATTGTTCTACTTCGGATTTGAACAAGCTCGACAGATCCGGTTCCACGCCCATTATGGTTGCTGCAATGGGTGGCCATTTGGAGGCTTTCCGCCTTCTAGTGATGGCCGGAGCCGATATTTCTGTCAGGACTCCTGATGGCAGCACCATTATGTCCATTCTTCATTATAACAATATGGCTGGTTTGAAGGACAGTTTAGAGAAGATCTTGCTTGATGGGGTTTTAGCTAACATAATTGCACAAACTACACCTTTCAGGCCTCTTCACTATGCGGCTAGGAAAGGAGACACTTCATCATCAATCCAGCTCTTGAAAATGCAGTTCCCTGTCGATTCTCTCGATGAAAATGGATATTCGCCTCTCATGCTTGCAGCCATCGAAGGCCGTTCTGATGTATGCAAGCTGCTACTTGTGCATGGAAATGCAGATACAGGACTTGTAAATTACAGAAATGAGACGGCTTTATCACTGGCGAGGTGCAGCAGCAGGTCGAACAAGGCTACCGAAGGCTTGCTACTAGACCACATTGCTCGATCCCATGTTATCAAGGGCGAGGATCTCTGCAAGCACACTAGGGAAGGTAGAGGAATCCCTCACATGAAATTTGTTCGAATGCTCAAGAATGGGATACTGACATGGGGCAGAGCAAGCAGGAGGAATGTGTCTTGTAAAGAGGCATCTGCTGGGCCAAGCCTCAACTTCGTGAAGAACAGGCGTAAAGATGGCTGGGAGAGCAAGTCTGAGATATTTCGAGTTGTGACGACTAGGGGCAGGGAGGTTCATTTTGAGGCAAGCTGTGTTGATGGTATGGGGCTCTGGGTTCATGGTATTAATCTTGTCGTGAAGGAGGCTGCTTCATCTGGAGCTTGATGGAATTCAAACTTCTTGTGGATGTCACACAGCTTATGCTTCCCAGGTGAGATCATGTCTATACTCTCTGCACTTTTTACTTCTGAAGGTAGATGGCCTTTGTGCTGCAGAACAGAAAATATTTGCTTTTCTTATGTATATAGTCAGCTTACTGACGAAATGACGTTAGAGATTAGTCTTTTACTTTGTTGGTGAGGTTAAAATGCAGCTTGGGAATTTTACGAAGCATGCTATGCAAAGTCATAAGGTCATTTTCCTTTTAGAACGTTTTATTAAAAAATAAGGAATATTTTGGTATCAATCTGTAAATCTTTTTAAGGGGGCGTTTGGTTCAGTGTTATCTCCATGTTATGTTATGTTATCTTTAGAAAGTAATTGTTTGGTTTAATGACATCTTTAAATAACATTATAATTAATTACAAAAATGACATTACATGCTGACATCTAGATGTCATCTTAAATCGGGCGACATCTCAAGATTACACCATCAATTTGCTATTATAATGTCAATAACTTCCAACTAAACAAAAAATAATTTGAATGACATTGATATTTTTTAATATTATAACATTGAACCAAACAAATGTTCATTGATGAATAACAATGACATTTAGATAATATGACATCTAAATAATATTGACATTGAGATAACACTGAACCAAACGCTCCCTAAATATTAATGACCAAAGCCTGACTAATGGGATTAGCTATGGCGATGCAAGTATTGATCTTCTCCTTCAGTGTCGACGCCAACAACTTATTATGCACTGGCACTGTGGCTCGGGGCTCATATCTGTGACAAAGAGCCCTCTTATCTTACCCTACTCCGCCATCATATCCTACTGCTGTGCATTAAAGCTTCATCCAGATTATACGTATATGTTAGCAACATAAAATTATGCAATTAACAAGCTCAAACCATGCTTACATTGTGCTCTCAGCATTCAAAATAAGTACGGGCCATAGCAATAGGTCTGAGCTTGTAAAAAGTGAAGGAGTTTTATATTTAATGTTTTAGCAATGTAATCAAGTTTTATGAGACTAAAAAATAGGAATATTTGGACAATAGATGTAACTATACCTAATTTATCTGATGAACTTTGTGTCTTATTTATCTATGCTCTAGTTCCTGAGCAACTTTTAATAATTATACAAAATAAGTAAATGCTTACTGTGACGTCCGTGGTCGAAGAGGAAATCACTGGTGTAGAGTGCGACTCATGACAGGCTTCTAGGCCGAATAATGAGTGGTGAGAAGGGCACAGGAATGAATCGACCCACATCAGAAAAGGAGAGAGATCCTGAGCTGTATAAGTAGATAACGTGATCTAAAATAATAGAGATTCTTTTTGGGGCAAAACCGTGAGGCTAATGATGAAAAACTCCATAGTTAAGCGTGCTTGGGCTGGAGTAGCACTGAAATGGGTGACCTCTTGAGAAGCACTCAAGTCACGCAGTTTTTTTAAAGTTAAAACGGATAATACCTCTACATTTGGATCATGGGAGATAACACTTACATGAACATAAGCCAGGTGAAAGGAGAATAGATATAATAGTATAAAAAATAAACAGTAATCAAATGCTTTGTTTAGTATTACATGCTGCTTTCTGACGAGATGTTCCATTGCATTGGCATGTCACCATGCAATAGCAAAGAGTAGTGTAAATGAAGCAGTGGAACTCTGCTTGGCGGCACAGCCTTGCTCGGTTTCTAACCAGGTTTTAAAGTTCGGTTTCAGTTTCGATCATAAGATAGTTTCGATCATAAGATGAAAGTGTTGATTTTGAAAGTTTCAACAGTTTCAATGTTTCAGTGGATTGTTTCTGTGAATTTTATAAATTTTATAAATTTAAAATTGAATTTGTTAGTAATAATTATTGAATATTATTTTTGACAGCTTCGGCAGAAACTATTGGAACTCGATTGAAATTGTTGAAACAAAGAAGTTTTGGTTGGTACCGAAACTCTGAAGTTTTGTTGGAAAAATTTCCACTTAAATCGATCTGAAAAATTGAGTTTTAAAACCTGGCTTTCTAAGGTAATGTTAATTTGTGTTAAAATTTTAATATTAAAAATATTATTTTAAAATTTACATAAATTTTAAAGATAAAATTAAATTTTTAAAATTAAATTTAAATTTTATTTTGCATTTATATAAATATTAAAATAAAATTAATTTTATTTCAAATTTATTATAATGTTTAAATAAATAATATCTCACCAAAAATTAATTTTAAATTTATTATAGTTAATTTGACTAAACAAACTCCCAGCCAAAAAAATTAAGAATATCATTACCTAATTTTATGATAACGATCATTGTCATTGGTTTCACTGGTTGAAATCTTCAAAGTTTAAAATGAACAGATACGAATAGTCACAATCTTGATAAATTACAGAAATTTTGTTGGATAAAATTATAGTTAAAAAAAGATAAATTACATTTGAGTCTCTAAAATTAAAAGAACATTACAAATTAATTTTAATATTTAAATAATCACAATTTTAATTTTTTTTTTAGAACTTCATATTTTTTAGAGCATGGCTCCTCGATCCTTGTGGCCCGTGGGAATGCGAAGCGATTAGAGCATGCAGGTCCTTGGTTTGTGTGACTAGTGGAAACTTCTGCTGTTGCGGTACTCTGATAGCAACAGCTGGAGCCGGGAAGCATCGTATCCGATGATATGTAGGATGCAGCAGCTTAAACCTTGTTTCTGATGGCATGGGATGCCAGCTCAAGCATCGTGCCTAGGTTGTGGAGGATGCCGTTAGCTTCATCGTCATTAATGACATCCAACGTCTGACCGACAGCCTGAGCCTGCCAAGTATCGTCCGCGAGGTCATGGGGGATGCTGTAGCCAAATCAGCGAGATCGATGTTCGATGTCTGCAAAAGAGAAACAGGTTATTGTGGACGATGTTAAAGTTGGAATCCGAGAGGGTCCCTCCTGGTGCCATGTGTACGGCTGGGATGTAACGGCGAATCCTAGTGCCAACAAGTGAGATCTACTTGATTTGTGCAATGAGAAGAGCTATGCCTTCATTGGTTCAGTGTTCATGATGCAGTTGGTGTCAAATCATTGTCGAGACAACATTGGGCTTCAATAGGTTTCATTTCAGAACTTCAAATCTTGTGATTGTTAGCATTTCTAAAAGCTTAGTCCAACATTATAAAAGGGATAGGAATAGTAAAAATAAAAATATTTGATGGAGTGATAAGAACTTTGACAAAAATCAGGCATGTTCCAAACCTTAGGAAAGATTTGATCTCCCTTGGTACCTCAGGCGGCGGAGACAGGTCCTGCTTGAAGGGCTTGCAGTCTTACTTCAACTTGTTGATCCACTTGGCTCCAACAAATTTGAACGACTTATATATATTTTAAAGAATTATTATAATTTTTAATTCCTGTTATTCTTAAAAAAATTAATAAAAATTAAATTTTAGTTTCTTTTTTTTTTAATCTTAAAAATTTAAATTTAAAAATATTAATATTAATATTTTAAAATTATATTTTAAAAAAATTAAAAAATTAATAATCGAGAATAATAATATGACATAATAATTTAAAATTAATAATTATATTTTAATTAAAACTTGATGATATTATTTTTATAATTTCAAATACTTAAATCAGAGTTTTTAAAAGTTAGCATTAATTTGTAACATTCTTCTAATTTCAAGAATCTGAATGCAATTTTTTTTTAAAATGATCTGCACGTTGGGGTGTGTATATATCTCAGAAAAATGTACCTCCATGTATATGTGAACAGGGGAAATAATGAAATTCATTTATACAGTAAAAAATAAAATTGAAATTTATGAAATGTTCGTTCGCTTTTTTTTTTTTTTTGAGAATGTGTCATATAACGAATAAATCAAACTGTGAGGCCAAACCGTACATTCTTGCCCTAATATCCCTAATTCCCTTATAATCAACCGATATTCTGCACCCTCTACTCCCGCAATGGCCGCCCCTCTTCTGATCTCACTCTCCTCCCGTTTTACTCTCCTGGCAAATTTCTACTCCTGGAATGGCCGAGGAGGTGCGTGCTCTCTAAAGTATCTACTGTCTCGTGTTCCATCTTTTCCGGTTTATTCTCTCCCCTTAAAGCCCCACTTCAGAACTTTCCAAAAAAAGCCCCGCTTCAGGCCTCAACCACTCCCATTTTCTTCCACCGCGAGTTCGGTCGAGGCTACAAATCGCAGCCGCTCTCTCGATGATCTGGTTGTTCTTGGCATTGAGACGAGCTGCGATGACACAGCGGCTGCCGTTGTAAGTGTTTCTGTAGGGTTTCTTCTTCTTCGTTTCCTTGGTCTTCATCTTCTCTTTATCTATTTTCTTCTTATTTTCTGTGCTTCAGGTAGCTGTCAGTGTAATGATGGTTTTGGTTTATTTCAGGTTAGTGGCAATGGAGAAATTCTCAGTCAGGTTGTATCTTCCCAAGTAAGTTCCGACCTTCTTTATCAATTTACTGTATAGTTCTCTGTTTGACGGAAATTACTGTTTTTGACTGGTTCTTTCACTATTACTAACCGGGGAACACATTGTTCTGATGGCATTCTTCTTGTTAAGGTAAAACTCGAGCTATGAAAGAATCACTTTTGTTTAGTTGGAGTTTATTTTTGGGATGATTTGGTTTGTTTTAGAGCTAGAGAGATTTATTTTAATGTTATGATGTGAAATTATTTCATTATTGTGAATAGTGTTGAAAGTGAAATAGCATTGATATTTTTATTGAAAGATATGTAGGATATGAAATAAAGTTAATTTTTTAATATTTAAATTTTTATGATGCGAAATTAATATAAAATATTAGTGAATATGTTTTTGGGAGAGTTTAGGGCCTGTTTGGATCCAAATTTTAGTTGATTTAAAATTAAATATATAGAGTGCAAATTTAATTAAGTTAAAAGTATTTGTATTAGGGAAGTGATAATTGCTGATCAAGTCATCAGGAAGAGTAATCGATTTTGGATACTTCAGATATACTTCCAAAATGATAGTGAAATAATAATAATGTTATTAGCAGGATCTAAGTATGATGGATTAAGTAGTGAAATGCACTTGTTATGTTATGCGATAGAAAATTTTCATTTTGGCTTAAAGATAAAATTTATAAGATTGTAAGATCAGCAATGTTATATAATGTTATATGTTGGTCTACAAAGTAAAAACATTCAAATAAATTAAGTGTCGCAGATGAAGATATTAAGGTAGATGAGTGGTATATATGAAAGAATAAAATGAGAAGTGAGTACTTTTGCGAGAGTAGTCTCAATTAAAAATAAGTTTAGAAAGAGTTAACTTAGATAATTTGGACATTTATATCATAGACCTATAGAAAGTTTTAGTAAGAAGAATTGAGTTATTGGATCTTTCTCATACAAAATGAGACAAGAAAGACCAAAAAGATGTGGCAAGAGCTATAAAGAATAATTTTGCATACTTGGAGCTAAATGAAGAGTTATTTAATGGAGTGTAATGGAAATAAATGATCCATGTAACTGACTCCATTTAGTGGAATAAAGGCTTAGTTGTTTTTGATATTGTGGATCACACTATTCTTTAACATTCCCTTATGTGTGTTCATATTTGTTTTTTATCAGAATTCAGTTGCAAACTTGTGCAAATGTGATTGTTGCTCTCCACAAGAAAAAGATATGTGTCCTTGGTTGCAATGTTCTGGATACCCTTACCTTGTTATTGCATCTTGGGAAGCATATTATATTACATAGCACACATTGATGTAGATTCAAATGCCATTTCAAGAATTTTAATTTCCCTTATTTGCAGTAAGGAGTTTAAATCCAACTGTTTGACAATGCTTCTTTATTAAAGGGTTGAATGTTAGCTAAACCACCTTGAACCTCTTAAGATGTTTGAATATTAACGTATTAATTCTCTTCTAGCAGCTTCTTACTAGTCTAAGTTCGAATCTTTAGATCTAGACTAGAAAAATTCCTTTCCATTCTTGCAACAAGGCACAATCCTAATTGATTGCTTCATCGTGTTTGGTTGAAAAACTTACAATTTAGTTCCCCCAATGGACAACTGCCAGATTATTCTGATGGAACTAGTCATTTTTTTCAGCTTTTTTCCTCCTCCCATGCATCCACTCTCTCTTTAGTTAAAGTAGATCAAGACTTTGACTTACCTTTATCCTACAATTTCCTCTTAGCCAAAATGGTATCTAATTGTTACAATAAAATGACTACAAAACTAAACAACAAACAAAAGAGCGATAAGGTCCTAATGATTGAGATGGGGATAAATGCTAACCTTTTGGGCCTATTATTGCAAAGATCTTATTTTGAGGTTGATTCGTGTGGATTCACCATGCATCCTTATATTGATTTGTCGAAAACAACTGCTTTGCCTTAAAGGGATATTAGAGAGAGGGCTAGTTAGGTTCTTACTTAGCAGAATTTGTAAACTATGCAAATGTTATTTGAATAATTTTTCGACAGCTTATAGCAATAAAAGCAAAAATAATTCTCAATGTTGGGAGGAAGCAAACGAAAGAGCAAGTGAAGCCATTTGATATGGGAATGCGATATAACACTAAAGGTTGTGTGATCTATCTATGTGTAGGGATGTCAATTTTTAGCTATACTCTTTTAACCCAACCTACCCCTTCTTTATTGGGATAGATATGGGTTCAAAAATCCAAGCCGTAGGATGGGTATTAGTTTAAATAATAGAGCCGGTAATAGATCGCGGTGGTTTCAAGTTTGACACAAAGATACCCGCTCCAATCCAATCTCGTTAATTAAAACCCTAGATCAAATCCTATGGGGAGGAGTGGGCCGTAGTGTTAGTAGATTTATTGGTATAATCTTGTTGTATCTTTTATGTTTTTTATATATTGATATTTGATCTGCCATCATCATTTAGAAGCTAGATTATTTGTTGCTTGGGTAGGATTGGGGAAGGTTGGGATGGATAGGGTGGTATGATGTGGGGTGGGTTGGGTACAAGTTAGGTTAGAAATATTGGTGGGAGGAGATACAAATATGGGGCCAGTATGGGTAATAGAATATATAGCGGGACAAGGTTTTGATAAACTCGACCCAAACTAGCCTTTTGCCATTTCTATTTATGAGGACATCAAGATGATAAACTGTGTAGATCAGATGATGGTTTAGGATGTCATGGATAAATAAAGATAGATGCGGATTATATTTAGTTTGTCTTATTTTAAAAAGTTTATTTCAAATTTAAATTAGTTGGGTTAATCTAAATAGGTTTTATCCAAATTGATTTAATCATGTTAAATAATATTGTTTAAAAGGATAAATCATATTAATTTAAATTAGTTGGAATTATCCCATTTGAATAATTGTCTAGAGTCGTAATTATCTAGTCGTTTTTTTCTTATATTTTATTTTGGTCTATTTGCTTATAAATAGGTTGGAGTTTTTACATTTTTTTTTCAATGAATGAATGCAATTGATCAAGGAGACTTGCCTTGTATGCAATTAACTCTGAAATGAGTTAGTTTAGGGATTTTGAAAGGAATTGATGTCTCAGAAGGAAAGGATAGAAAATGTTTAAGTGGGAATCATAGAAATCTTAGTTATTCATCAATTTTCTCATATTTTCCGTATTCTCTAGACCCTAGCTGCTTCATCTTCACCATTCTACATCAATTTTGGTACCAAAGCATTGTTCCTCATTAGTTTTGATATCAAAGCTTGTCGTCCTACGTCACTATCTGCATGATGCTTCATAGAAGTTGAAAAACATGTAGTTATGTTAGTTTTCTATTTATTTAAATTAGCATTTGCAAAATTGAATGTAAACTTACAAATGATATGTTCCTAATTATTGGTAGTGGCTGATGCTTCACACCAAAAAAGTGTAGGTACTCTAGGGATTCGCTCTGGAAACTTTATTAGGGAAGGATGCCTTTTCTTTCTAGCCTTGCCCAAGGAATCTGCTAATGCCCCTTTTCTTGTTGTTTTGTTTCATCCCCGAATGGAGTGTCAAGAGTTAATTTTTGAAATAAGAACTAATTGTCAAAGAACCTATATCCCTGCATGTTTTCGGATGAGGTTGTTTGTACATTTTTTTATTCTTAACATATATAAAGGCTTATGCTAGGGGATCCAAGGCCCATTATCGAAGAGGGGAAGTGAGGACAAAAAATGACTTTTGTTATTATCATTATACATAAATTAGTGCTGACAAAGAGCATTGTTGTACATAGAGCTAAATGGTGATGAGAAATCTATGTTGCCTTGCTACATGAGTTCGTGATTAAGGCTTTGTTGTTGTTGTTAATGGTTGTTAATGCTTATCAAGTAGGAGAGCTTCATTGTTCGCGTAGAAAAGATAAGTATGAATTACAAATGTCATCATATTTTAGTAATGCACTCAATTGATATCATTATTTGGTGAATGAAAATTCTCTTTTGTCACCCACACAAGGCAGATCTTCTTTTGCGATTTGGAGGTGTTGCTCCCAAAATGGCTGAAGAAGCACACATACTTGTTATTGATCAGGTGAATTTTTCTTTTATACAATATCTGCTACTACTAATTTATGTAAAATTTTTTGTCACAAAAATAAAAATGCATATTTTGGTAGGTGGTTCAGCAGGCCCTTGACAATTCTAAATTGACAGGAAATGATCTCTCTGCAGTTGCTGTCACTATTGGGCCTGGTTTAAGCCTTTGTTTGCGCGGTAATCATCTAATATGCTCTATTTGTTTTTTGATTGTTAGTTCTCTCTCCTCAATTTTATTGTTCAGTTACGAGAAAGTATTTATATGCTGGATTACACTTTATCAAATTCCATTCAAGGGTTTTTGGTAATGCCCCACAATCCCAAAAAGGGGGTATTCAAGAAGTTTTTGAGACCAGTTATCCATAAGTATGACTTTTTTATGTTAAGAACATCTTATATGGTTATTGTAGTATGACATAATGTCCTTGTTATTAGGCCATCTTTAATATGCATGTTACTTGCTTTGACAAGTAAGTGTTGTACAAGTCTTATTACATACTTGAAACCAAGGATTACATGGTCAATCTTATAGAAGAGATCTAACATAAGATGTTGAAACACAAAGAAACGAAATGCTGGGAATAATCTTAGAAATATTTATTGATTAATGATGAAAAAAGGGTACAAGTTGTATGTTTGCAACTCGATGATTACATTAAAATAGTATAAAATCAAAGAAAATATAGAAATGTATGCCTTTTGGCCATATTAGATAACATGCTATATTTTAGACAAATAAGAATCTAGAAGTGGGAATAAAATAAATGACTTGGAAATTAAAAAATACTAAAAAAGGACTGAAACTAAAGGGACCTTTTTTGAGGTTGTAGAATCGCCTTTATAACTATTAGACTAAATCACGATACCCATCAAGAGCTTTTTGAAACATGTGCGTCTTGTAACTTTTCCCATATTGAAATTTATGGCCATTTTGAGTTTCTCGCACTTGGTTACGTGCTTTCTCTTCTTTTTGTCAAGTCTTCCTGCAATATGTGGTCTCCCCTGCATAAAAAGAACTTGCCTTTAAGTTATTCATGTAGAGTGGAGTATCATCTAGACGAAATGCAAATGGATTAGTTACATTAAACAGATTATAAACATATTGCCAACTTCAAATATCTTATATCTTTGATGCTTATCTGCTACTTCCTTGTACATTGCATTCGACTTGCTTAACTTCTTTTGGAACATTTTTTCTTTGAAACTTGACACGACTTTGTCAGACAATAGCTTGGATTTCGATTTTCTGAGAAAAATGCTTAGTAGCAACGCTATACCTCAAAATTTTGAGCACCAGTTCTAGATCGAGATTCAAACGTGTGGTGTGGGGTTCTTTGCTACACAATTTTGAATGGAGTTTTGTCAGTTGATTGATTGATTATGTTGTAGGAGAACTCTTTTGGGGAAGGCACTAATTCCATTATTTAGGCTTGCCACCACATTGATCAGTGTCTTGTTAATAACTTTGGTTTGGTCGTCCATCTATAGGTGAAAGGAGCTGCTATAGTGCAAGCCAACAAAAATCAAAAGCCATAGTCTGTGCCAAAAGGTGGCTGAGAAACTTCATGCCTCGATCAAAGTTATTGACCTTGGCACTTTGTGAAGGCAAACAACTTCTCAGAAGAAAGTACTTGTTATTTGGGATGCATTTATCATCTTTTTGCATGGGATGAAGTGAGTCATCTTCAAAACCGTGTCAACATGGACCAATATCGAATAGAAGCAATGTTGAGTGCAGGGTAAACCAATGACAGTTTATGGGTTTATCCTCCTGGGTGCTGTCAGGACTGGAGGGGAATGTAGAGGTCAGCTTTTTGTGATTTCCCTTTGCTTGCTTGGTAGGCTGCACCTCTCTGGACAAATTGGTTCGCACCCTCATCAATTGTGGCTAGTAATAACTCTTTTGAACCAATGCAATCGTTTCATCTCTACTACACAACCTCCTTTATATAGCTCTGAGATTAGCTTCTCTCACTGGGAACTCTTAGAGATGTTAGATGCACAACCAATCTTTAAAGAAAAGAATGTAGTCTTACTCTAAAATGTAATTTTCCAATGTCTATTTTGAAAGTTCTGCTATTCTTCCTTGAAGCCCTCATCTTTGTTATTGAACTCTTTTTAGGTAGTTGAATTCCATAACTTAGTTTGCATTGTAACTGACAAGCATGCAGGTTGACTAGGTGCATTTGCAGCTTTGTCGACAAGGGCATATGTAACTAACAAAGCTATGATTCAATCTGGAACTGCCTATTCTTTTGAATGTCCCAAAGTCAAACTTCTTAAAGGAAATCCATCAACTTTGTTAGTGCAGTATCTGGTTGTATTTTACTAGTAGTAAGGGCTAGTCACAGGCCTCTCCTTCTGTGGTGTTCTTTTTAGATTAAGGGATCACATTGTTGAATGAGATAAATGATATCAAGCTGCAAATGTTGTACAGCTCTTAAAATTTAAAGTACTTGGACCTACAATAAACAAATTTAGACCAGGTTATGAATGGCAAAATTTAGATTCATAAGTTGTGATTCAGTTTTAAACTCCCTATTCTATTGAATGTCCTAAAGTCAAATTTCTTAAAATAAATCATGAACTTTGGTAGTACAGTGTCTGACGGTGGCAAGGGCTAGTCATAGGCCTCTCTGTGGTGTTCTTTCTTTTCGATTAAAGGATTAAATTGTTGAGTGAGGTAAATTATATCTTTGAGAGTTCCCTTTTTGCAACTTGTTTTGCTTTCTTATTTGTTGTTTAGCACGTGACATTAGTAAGAGATACTCTCATGGTAGGTGCTTTTCCTTGTACTGTGATGTAGTTGGTGTAAGTAAGGCTCGGAGAGTAGCTGGAAGGTTCAATTTGCCAATTGTTGGAGTCCATCACATGGAAGCTCATGCTCTTGTTGCTAGGTATAACATAAGTTTATGCATGTCTTACTTGCTCTGCTATTTCATTGCTGGATTTCACTTTGTGTTTCTTTGTGTTGATGCGTTCCTTTGGTATGCATATGATGAATAGACGGCTGCATTCATGCTCTTGTGCTTGAAATGTCTTAAATGAAAATAGAGCTTTGAAATGATTCAGTTAAACCTATCTAGGAAGTTCTCTCTAAAAAAATTAACTGCTTAAAAATTGTCCAATACATTATTGCTCATGTTTCTGTCATAGATAATTCAGAATATAGATTACAGATTCTGTTGACATATTTTGAAGTAACGGTAATGTTGGCAATGTTGATGACTATATTTTGAACTAATGGTAATGTTGGCAGTGTTGATGGCTGCATTGTTATCTCTAACTTGAAGCGTCTGATAGTGTTCTGCAGAAAAGACTAATCATGTAATCACAATATTATCGGTCGTTTATGGATTGTGAACTAGATCTGATTTGTAATTTTGGTTACATTCATATATTATTTTGTATCAAGATTATATGGATAAAAATTTTCAACATCATTATTTAAATTATATTTATTCAGGTTAATAGAGAGAGACCTTCAATTCCCATTCTTGGCCCTTCTTATTTCTGGTAAGCTAACCTCCTTTGCATGCTGTAATTTATACCTTATGAAACATGCAAGTTTTTTGAATTTTGACACCACTTTTTTGGCAAATGCTTTTGCAAATCTAGGAGTGAGAGTGTCGCTCAAAGATCGATTGTCGCCCAATATTTGGATCGATATTTTGCTCTGCTCGAGTTTATTGAGCTGAGCTACGTGCCATGGTCAGATCAGATTAATTTGGCGTGGTCTATTTTTTTTAAATATTATTTATATATTTAGTCATTTATTATAATTATTTATTATTTATACATATGTATGTGTTAGTTGTAATTAGGATATCTATGAGGTGATTTTATGGGTATGGTTAACTCAATTTTAAATCCTAATAGGGGCATTTTTTTAAAAAACTTTTTAATTATTGGAAGGTCTGCGTTGACTTGATTAAGACTCAAGCCAGCTCGAAGTTGAAATGAGTCAGCTCGAACTCGAATCGAATTGAAAAAGCCGGGCTTGAGCCATACCTAGCTTGGCTCGAACTCGGATCGTTCTCACCTTTATTCAAACTTATTTTTTGGAGTTTCGTGCTACTTATGATATATTTTTTGTCAAACTAAGTATTTTTAATATATATTTTTTCTTGTTTTATGTTATTCTGTGTCATAATCTGTGATTTTGGGGACTTTGTTGTGTGTTCATTGGCTTGTCAAGGCGTTTTGCTGTCTTTTTCATCCCCCAAAACTACTGCAGCAAATGCTTTTGTAGTGCGTATGTTATATAAATCATTATGTGCTTATATCTTGTTAGCTTCTTTTTTACAGAAAGATACTTCGGAAACTTGGTTTCGTTTGTTTTCTATTCTTTTTTAACTTCATATTCTTTTTTTAATTGTTTTCGTGCACTAGGATGTAAAATACCATATTTTTTGTTTTTTCTTTCTTTTTTAATCTGCTCAGGAGGACACAATCTCCTCATCTTAGCACGTGATGTTGGTCATTATGTTCAACTTGGCACCACAATTGATGATGCTATTGGTGAGGCATATGACAAAATAGCAAGATGGCTTGGCCTTGATTTGAGTAAAGGTGGTGGACCAGCGCTGGAGGAGCTAGCTTGTGAAGGCGATTCATATTTTCTCAAATTCAAAGTAAATCTTAGCCGTTGCCCTCTTTTTTTATGTGAATAATCAAGCCTATATATATTGTTGTTGAAATGGTTTTCCTTTTTCAAATAAATATGAACTCCCTTTTATCTTTTACCTGATAGGTTCCAATGAGGCAACATAAGGATTGTAACTTTTCATATGCTGGTCTGAAAACTCAGGTCAGACTGGCCATTGAATCAACAAATATGTAAGCTTCCTCAACTTCTAGTCCCATGGATTTTGAGGGGATTAAACTGGTGCAGCCTATAGTTACATGACGTACTTTAGTAACAGGACTCTCCCTTGCTGTATAAATCTTGTACTTTCTTGCAAAAAAGCTTTATAAGGCTCCTACATTCTACTTGAGCCCTTCCTAAAGGATATCATGATCTATGGCTGGGTTGCCTACAAAACGTCATACTCCGATTGTCATTCTGTGATGCAGTGGTATTATGATCATTGACGGAGACATCTGATGCGGGACAATATGCAAGATGCAATCCAAAATAGAGATCATTAGATAATTCTAGCGGATGAGCATAAGTTAGTTCAGGAATTTCTCTAATGATAATTATATAATAATCAAGAAACTATAAATCCATGAAGCGAGTCAATTTTAAATATCTAGAAATAAGTTCAAATGATATTTAGTAAATTTATCAAATGATATTGGGCAACTATATCTCAACAAGTCAGAGCCAAGATACGCGGTAAAGGGTGTTCTCACAATAAAATATTACCCAACCGCAATTTAATCGCACAGTAATGTTCAGGTCACACAAGTGAGCAAATCAAACAGTCTCAATAGCAGACGCTACTACAAGATCTCACAAGATATTTGAAATATTCAGTTGATGTTCAGATTTACCTCAAGTCGAGATTCCAACACCACAGGAGACGAATCAAGGCGACCCAAAGCTGATGGTGCCGAGGCGGACGAACGGCAAGGCAGAATCGCCTAAGCTGAGCGGGCAATGAGGAAGTGACAGAGTAGGGGAAGGGAGGCGGTGACAATTAGGGCAGATACGGGTGCGGCAAGGTCGAACCGAGCGAGAGTGCGGAATCGTAGAGCACTGGGGCGGAGGCGGTAGAGCACTGGGGCGGAGGCGGTAGAGCACTGGGGCGGAGGCGACAGAGTTGCTCTGCTGGAACAGTGGCGACGAGATCGCCAGCATGTCTACGTAGCGCTCGGGCGAGTGAGGCTGTCGAGCGGTGGAGAGGAGGCGGCGGAGCGACTGGAGTAGCAGCGTCGAGTTTGGCGACGGATCGACTGGAGAAGAGGCGGTGGAAGGTGAGCTCCCGCAGGCGGCGCTCGGGCGTGTCGGGACGCCGATCGGCGAAGCGGAGGCGGGCGTGCGGGATCGACGAGGGCTGCAGCCGAAGGAGAAGCGGAGTGGCGACGGCCGGCGAGCCGGCAGGCGGTGAAGGCGAGACGGGCGGTGCGGGCGGAGCAACAGTGGGCGACGCGCGAGCGATTCTCCCGAGCCGACAGAGAGGAAGAAAGGAAAATTGAATATTAGGGCTGGAAAATTACATCAAGGGGCCTGGATTTTATTGAGCCGAAATCGTGTTTTAAAAGGCGAGAAAAGTTGAGAAAATACCTTAAATTTCTTTAAAGTATTTAGGGATTTTCACCCAAGGCCCCAACCTTTTCCTTCATCGGGATATAACACAATATTCAAACTCAAAATGGTTTCATTGCAGGATTAAAACAAATAGTACTAATTCTTGCCCTTATATAGACGATTATAATCGAAATTCAAATTACAGAAATAAATGCGGAAATAAAAACTGATTACAACATGCCAAATTCGAATATTTAAAAATAGAAGAAAATAAATGAGATCAACCCAAAATTTGGAATATTCCCATTCAAATCAATTTAAATGGGGATTTCCCACCAGTCGTGCCTGCTGCCAAATCTGCAGATCAATTCTCCATCTAGATTGACGCCATGTGGTGAGATCTCGGACATCGAGTGTAGACTCTGCCTAGAATAAATCGACGGTCCGATGTCGTCGTGTCCCCACCAACATCAGATGAAACTTTTTTTAATTCAGATGGATTTTATTTTATTGAGTCAATTGGAACTTTTTTTTATTCACAATTAGAACTTTTATATTAGTGAGAATGCCCACTTGGAGTTCTGTATATGTGTTTGGGTTACTTTAGGTCTGTCGAACTTAAAATTGGATCAATTTGGTTCAATTTGTGTTGAATTGGATTCAAAATAGGTCATATTGGGCTTATATAAGTGGGAGCAAAAGTATGGGGCCTTATTTGTAGTTTCACCATCTAATTAAAACATATTCAGATTGGGCTTCACCTCCTCTTTCCTTTGCCGAATCAGCTGAAGCCCTCAATGCCGAGGTTCGCGCATGCCCCACTCCCTGCGGTTCTTGCTGCCGCGGACACATTGTACATCGTTGCCTGCATCGCCATCTTCTCCCCATCACCAACCCTCCACGGGAAAACCACCGCAAGTTAGCTTTGCTCGCGGAAATGGTTTTGTCAACTCTTTCTCCTCTATTGTAAAGCTTCCACGTGAGCTCAAATGGAAAAAAGGGAAATGATGCTAATGATTTTGAGATTACCACTTGATTAAGAAGAAAGAGAGATTTCTTCTTTAAACGATCCCGATGCAAGTGGCATCGAATCATCGCCGGAGCAGCAGGAGACTGTGACCGGTCTCCTTCCAAGTCTTCGATTCCTAGCAGGTGGCTGACACGAGGCTGCAGAGGAGCTGCAGTTTCCTGAGTGATTGGCTTGACATTTATCTGGTGTAAAGGCTTATAGTTTCCCTTCTTGATTTCTGTGTTATCATTCTTCTTTCTCTGCTATTCCATTGTTGGTTGGCCATTATCATGCTTTCCCATACATTGAATCTGATCAAAGTATTCTCTGCTTTTGTGGTTAATTATCCATGTAAATCAGATCCTTTATGGTCAAATTTCCTGGTAATCAAATGCTTTCTGCTCTGACCTTGTTGTTGGCACTGATTTCATTTCAGTTAATTTTCAGCTTTGTTTTTGGCCCATGTGTTAGGGTTCTATTACCCTAAATTTGCTGGCAGCATCTTCTCTAATGAAGTTCTTGCCTTATTGACTTGCTTCCATGACAATCTACTTAGTTTCTTGTTAATTCCCTATTTCATAACATGGCATCAAGTGATCTATTATATAACAGTATGTTTAAAGTTCAGCTGCATGGTAGTTATGTTCTTGAGAATTTGGTGGATTTCTTATTTTACTGCATCTGTCTATTGGGTTTCTTTGGGCATTATTAATCTCTTGTGAGATCTCTACGAAATGTTAGTGAATACGCAAGTTAGTTTAATTAAGAGCAAGTTGGCTTATTCTTCGCTAATATCGCATCTCACTTTGTGATTTCATATTTATTGAGTTAGAATAATTTAGCCATCGCATGTTTGGTCATTTAATAATTGAGAAGCATTTTATTACGTATGCATTTACATTTAGGTCCTCGTTGCATCATTTTGCCTTTTATGAACCCCTCTTGATGGGAAAATCTTGACGATGAATTGCCCAAATCTAATCATGCGCCATTCTCCCAAATGGATGATCCAGATTGTTTTTCTTTTTCTTTAGTTTGTTATTTATAGAGTTTGTTAGAAGCTTGAATTAGTTAAAGCATTTTTTATTTATTTACCTTAAATATCAAGTGCTTTTGTTTCGCCCCACATAGTTTTCTTTTAGGTAAAGATTAGCCTATCTATAAATAGATTTTGTATTTGAACTTCCAAATGGACCTTTTATGAATGAAAATTTGTGTGCAATCTGGATGAAGTTAGTGTGAGATTCCAAAAGGGATCTACATTACCAAAATCCTTCAACCCTAGTTGTAAGGAAAGAATAAAATCTGAAAAAATGAATTAAAATCAACTAACACATAATAATACCAAAATCTTTCAACCCTAGTTGCAAATTAAAATCAACTAACAAATAATAATCAAATTTGATCAATTATACCTTAGTTGGAAAACCATGATTTAAAAAAATCTAGCAGTCAAGATGGAAAACAAAGGTGAGCTTGTGTTTCTTCACGTGGATTCTTTCACATGAACAGAGGTTAAGGAATCACATGAATAGTGGCTTCACAGAGGGGTTTGAATGACGGCGATTATATACTATCGTTTGGGGTCTACTAGTGAGTGAAAGAAAGTCATTTAATATCAGAATGTTGCTTGCAGATGCATGGAAAGCAGTCCCATTGCTACTGCTAGTTCTAGTGACAGAAAGTCACGAGCAAATATTGCTGCCTCTTTTCAGGTTAGACCAAATGCAGTATTAGTTTGTTTTATTTTTAGGCACTTACGTGACTATTTTACAGCGCACTGCTGTGCTGCATTTGGAGGAAAGATGTGAGCGAGCAATTGAGTGGGCGCTTGCGATGGAACCATCTATTAAATGTTTGGTGATATATTTTTCTTTTTTTCCTCATTTGCAATCATATAGTTTTCATTCACATCCTAAACGTACTTGTTTGTAATTTTAGGTGGTATCTGGAGGGGTTGCATCAAATCAATATGTCAGATCTCGCTTAAATTATGTTGCTGAAAAGAATGGGCTTTGCCTTGTTTGCCCCCCTCCTTGCCTATGCACTGACAATGGTATGCCATTACTTCAAGTCTCTTCCAATTATGCTATTGGGCTTTCTCTCATCCATATGTTTTCATGGAAATGCTTTTAGCTTAATTTAGCTTACATTTGAAGTACCATTGTTAATGTGGATACTTTGTCAAGTATCTAGTGCAGCTTACTGTTTGATTTGATCTATCCTCCCCAAGCTTGGGTTATATAGATGCTTAAGGGAGAACGAGAGAATAGAATATAGAGGAGAAGAGAGAATATTTTGTTTAATCATTTAAGGCTACCACTTACAAAGATATAGGACTTCATTTATGGAGTTCTACCCATTTCACAAGAGAAAAATAAAGATTAATAGGAACTAAATATTTAAAGTTAAACAATGGTCAACCCTTGTTAATAAATTAAACTATTTAGTTCTTTTGATTATTCAGATATATGCCTTTCTTCTCCACTTGAAAAGAGCTAGACTCCATTGAGTTGATATGCAAATATGACTCGAGGAGATCTGAATCTAAGAATTCTTAATCTCTCATTGTGTTAAAAGTGTTGTCATGCTAGTTTTTTGATGTAAAGCTTCTTGGAAGGGAAAGATTTCTTTTTTTGGTTCAATCTTGAAATCCAAAAGAAGGCTGAATCAAACTTGGGCTCGACCCATCAAAGTAGGATGAGGATCCAAACCAAGGAACAATGATATATGCGTGCACGTGCTTTTCGTGAAACTAGTAGCCTCAACTCATTTGGGGGCATGCAAGTAGTCATGCATGTGCATGAGCTGGCATTAATACCATGGTGAGCAGTTGTGCATATTAGTCATACTATTGCAATGATGCTTGTACACGGTGTGGGCTGCATGCTAGGAGTTGGTTTGGGCACACGGTCATAGCATCTACAGTGTGAAATCAATGTAGCTGTGTTGCGTTGTATGAGTTGATCCTATATAGGTTGTCCAATGAGTCTTGTTGTCATCATCCAAGGGATTACCTTTACATCTACATTTGCAAATAATTTGTGAGGTATGCTGAAAAACTAATGGTGTAGAGACGTGGATCATATGGTGTCATGGAGCGCGAAGATGGTGTAAAAGATGGAGATGATGCAATAATGTAGACTATGCAGTAGATGAAGGCAACAATTTTTGTGACTTGCTTGGATGTAGGATTTGCTTTGTTGACGATGTGAGGAGTTATTTGCATGAGGGCTAGCCGGAGATGGCTTTGCATGAAGATTCATGTAGCCGTTTACTTGAATGGGAATCGGGCTGAAGACCTTGTCGGAGGTTGGTAGTTAGTATAAAGCAGAAGGCAAAGGCATTAAATACTCAGCTCTATAACAACTCGACTTAGATGGTTTTAGGAGACCATTTCACTTGAGTACTTCCTAAGAGGTCACCCATCTTGATACTATTCTAATTTAAGCATGCTTAATTATAAAGCTTTCATTTTTAGTTTTACAGTTTTGTTCAAAAAGGTGCCTCTATAACGTAATGTCATGTTATTACTTATATAACTCAGGAACTCTCGTCTCTTTCTAATGTAGAATGATTCATCCATATGTTCCTTTCCCTGCAGACTCGATCTAAATGCTTTCCAAGAGCTCACCTCTTGCATCAGCGATTCCATTCTCTCAAGGCATCACCTGACCATCACTTCCCACCCCCTTTGGCCACAAATCATTACGGTCCCACAGCTTTCGTCTAGGTTGTCTTTGAACCACATCATGTATTAGGAGATCAGCTTTGATACTATTATATAATGGCCCAACCCAGATGTAGAGATATTGCCTACTTTAGCTTTACGGAATCATGCTACTTGAGCACTTTCTAAGAAGTCACCCTTCTTTGTACTACTCTATCTCAAGCATACTTAACTACCGAATTTTCATCCTTATTCTCACATTTTTGTCCCAAAAGGCGTTTCTATAACTTAAAATCATGTTATTACTTATCTAGTTTAAGAACTCTCCTCCCTTTTCTTTGGGGTATGATTCATTTTTTGTATTTCTCTCACCACTTATCAGGCCTAGAAACCTGCCAAGAGTTGTTCACTAGTACTCCTTTTCTTGGGACATCACCCGACAATTACCCCTTGCTCTCTTCAGCCACGGGTCATCATAGGCACTGTGATACAATTTGGAGGTAAGTGGGAGTGTCCAAAGTTTTAGACATTTTGTGGATGAAAATAGGAGTCAATGATTGGGGAGAATGTGAACAATGAATCTCATAATTAAACTGATGATAAAGTCATAGTGTGTCCCGCGAACATACTTAAGATCTAATACCAATTGATGTAGAATTAGAAAGGAAGAAGAGAGGAGACTAAAAAAAGAGAGGAGAAGATTAGAATAAAAAAGAAAAGATTAGAAGAAAGGGGGATAGAATAGAAAAAAAGATAAAGTGGGGAATAAAATGGGTCGGCGGGTCGGGTTCGGGTTCGCTTCGGGTCGAACCCGAATCCGACCCGACCAGAATAGCCTCAACCTGAACCCAACCCATTTATTAAATGGGTCAAAATCCATGACCCGAACCCGACCCGATTAATAAAATATTTTTTGATAAATGCCCAACCTGAACCTTACCCGACCCGATTATGCCTAACCCGAACCCGACCCGTTTAATAAATGGGTCAAAATTTATGACCCATACTCAAAATTTGCGGGTCGGGTTCGAGTTGAGTTCACGGGTCAGGTCATATATTTTCACCCCTACTTAGGACTTCATTTATGACGCATATTTGTTTCTTACACCATTTTGGTTATACCTTGGACCAAATATGGTTATTTCATTAAAAATAATATTAAATAAACAATTTAATCATATGTTACACAAATTTTAACATAAAAAATTTACATTATTTTATATTTAGCTAATTTTTCAATACAATTATAAACTTTATTTTACATTTTAGATAAATTTTAATATACCTAATTAATTTTATTTCTCATTATACACACATTTTAAGGCAAGTCAAAAGTTTCTAAGGCATGACAAAATGATCTCAACATCAAACGAGCCAGTTAAAAGAATAGTAAGGGTGCATTTGGGAAAGCTTTTTATCAGGAAAAAGCACTTTTGATAAACTAAATGCTAAAATGTGTGTTTGGTAAAACATTTAAAAAATTCTAGCTTTTGAAAAGCTAAAAAATAGCTATAATCAAAAGCTAAAAAAGAAGCTTTTCAAAAAGTTACTTTAGCAAATTTAAAGACAAAATTACCCTCAACTATTTTATATAATATTAATTAATAATCTCTGATATTAAATTAAATAAAGTTAATATAATCAATATAATATATGTACTAATTGTTTAATTTTTTTATAATGATTGTACATATATTTCAAATATCCATTAATAATATAAATATAATTATTGTTTGTAAATAAAATATACTTGTAATAATAATATTTAAAATAAAAATCAATATTATAAAAGAAAATACATATAATTATTTCAACTACAAAGAAGATAATATTCACATAATTAAATATATTATTGATATATAATCATTATTTTAATCAAATATAGATATAATTAAAATTATCTTATACATTTCTAATTTGGTTAACAATATAATTTGGCCATATAGCATTGTAGTTTTTATCCAATAATATTGCTTTTGATAGCAGCTTTTTAGCAAAAAAAAAAAAAGCTTTTAAAATTGCGGCTTTTTATACAGTTATAAAATACAATATTTTTTGAAAAGCTAAAGCAATGCTAAAGTAGTCTAAAAGAAAGCAAAAAATAATAAAATAAAAATGGTGATTAATAACAAAAATACTAATTTTAAGTAGGGTAATAGATAGCTTTTGATGTTACGTTGTTATTTTTGAGATTTATGATAGATTTGAAATAAATTCAATTTTATTTTGGAATATGTAAAGAATGTGACGTAAAGTTAGTTTTTTATTTTAAAATTTGTGTAAGATGTGCAATAATGTTGTTTTTAATGTTGGTGTTTGAGTAGGATTTCGAGTATTATTAGATTAATATTTGACCTATAAGTTAATTTTAATCCAGATTTAAGTTAACCTGGGAAATAAATATAAATATTTTAAATTTGACAAACTCCTTCAGTGATTAAATAATTAATTTTTTCTTTGGAATTATTATGATCTACGCCCTCACCTGTATTTCACCAACATTTAGCCCATAAACTTTTATGGGATCCTGAAATGGTTAGGTTTGCCTCCCTCTTTCAGGATGCCTATGGATTGACAAATCAAGACATCAAAGAATCCTATGTTGATTTGAAACTAAGATTGATGTCGCTAGTTCTGATGGTTATTCGATAATAGTTCAAAGTTAACATTGTTACAATAGGTTTAACAGAATTTAAGTAATGTTACAGCAGAGACAACTTCAAGTGGTATTGATGGCGAGAGCCTTAGTAGTTATGCCTAGGAAGTGTACGGATATTGCTAATTCTGATGGTTGTAAGATAGTTTTTTGTCATAGGAATATGTGTTTCCATACATCTCTCTGGATGATGTTTTGTGACCTGCAACTTGAAAATAATACTTGCCATGCTTTCACTAAATCAATAATGTTCAATATGCCTATTTTTTTGTAATTTCGCAAAAGCACATGGTTGTCAGATGCTAAATAACCTCTTAGAATGTCAGTGGGTAGCAGAATTTTCTTGGTCAAAAGTCTTTTCAGCTATACTTTATGCATGCAATGCTACGTTTTCTGTATCAGTGAGATTTCTTGTAATGGCATAGGCGTAATGGTTGCGTGGACTGGGATTGAGCATTTTCTTTTAGGGAGATTTGACCTGCCACCACCTGCTAATGATCCAGAAGATTTTGTGGTATAACTTGCTCTATTTTTTTTAATATTATATGAATTTTATAAGCTTTTGCCAGTTTTGTTTCCTCATCTATTTTATTCTTTCTTGTTGATCTCCTGTGGCCTCATTGTCTCCTATTCTTCTAACTGGTATGGTTAGTTTGTTCATTTATTGTTTTACTGAGGCTACAATCTGATGCATGCCTGCTTCTTTTTTCCACCCACTTATCTGTGTTGACTGTTGATCTGATTGCTCTGGTGACCTGAGCACTTTTTCTTGCTTGAAATGTGTTTGGCTTAGTGCCTCATGGTGTTTATGTGCTGCTTTTCATCTCTAAATTTTTTTTAAAAAAATCCCTCAATAATCATGTTTAATGAGGGAAAGATATATGGCTTAAGTAGTTGTTGACTACAAATTCGTATGGCCTATGGTGGCGTTCATTTAGGGAATATCCAAATTTGTAAAGAAATAGATGAGCCTGCTAAAACATCATAGAGATCATATTTACATGGTTCATGGAGGTACTCCTACATCCATGTTCTGGGCCAAGCATGAAAATGATCCCCTACAATATTTTGTGCCCTTGGGTTACACGAGAGATAAAGAGATTATTTTAGTAAAAATTGATAAAGATTTAGAAAAGAATTTGTATGAAAGTGTGGTAAAAGCAGGGTTTTGGATTGTAGTTTCACCAATACCCCTTTCTCTTTCTCTGCATGTTTGGTGGAAATGAGACCGAGTGATAACAAAATAAACAATCATTTGTACCTTATTTAAGGACACCACATTCTAGAAGATCTTATGGGTTCTTTATCCTCAGCTTGTGCATTTTCACTTTCTTGTGCATTTTCACTTTCTTCAACATGTTCTTCTACAACTTAAGGATTTTTGGCTACTGGAGTTTCTTTCATTCCTGTATTTTGACTTTGAGATTTTAAGTTCTAGGATTTTCTTTGACCCTCTTTAGCTGAAGCCAATTGTCAATCTTCAGAGGATCTTGCAAAGGGTAGAATCATCTCTCCTTTCTTCATATCTTTATGAGTCTGGTTTTGAATAAACTACTCGACTTCTAATAACTTTCTTCTCCTTTGGGTTTTACAACTTGTACTCAACACTATGTTGTCACCAAGAGAGATACATTTTCATTGGTTAGCATCTAACTTACTTATCTTGGTCCTATCATCTTTTGGTATGTACAAAGGCATGGCAACCAAATGCTCTCAAGCACTTTAGTGAGATCTCCTTGCCTCTCCAAACCTTTTTGAGAATTTCCTCTCTCTAGAGATATGCTTAGTGATCGGTTGATCAAATCCACTGTTATCATTGTTGCCTATGCCTTTTCTGGTAACTTGGCATGAGATAAACCTTACCCTCTCCTCTATGGTCCTGTTCATCTATTCAGCAATGTGATTTGTGAAGATGACTACTACACTTTTATCTTATGATGAAAATTATTTCTCCGACAATATTCTTTAGTCTCCTCCATTATTAGGGAGTATACACTTGAGTTGCTTTCTTGCTCCATTAATCACCATCACATGGAACTCCTTGAATTCTCAAAAACTTGACGTTTCATCTTCGGTGAGCTCATCAATAAAGATGACGAAATATGTTCCACTTAATTATCTATGGCCTGTTTCATAAGCATCCCAGTTGGCTTTCTCCAAAGGTTTCTTCCTCATGTTATATGACAACTTTATGAAAGGTGCTCTGGATAATTTCTCTACAAGTCAAATACACATTTATCTAGCTTACGTCCTAAGTTTGGCACCAACTTTTGTTTATCAAGGATTTACATGCCTCTTTCAACCATTTGTTACATCCTCATGTAGCATAGCTCTTTTGTGATTTTTTCTCTAGCAGCTACCACCAGTGACTTGTACATTTTCACTTTTAGTCTTTGTAGAAAACAACACTTGACTTCCATTGCTACAATGAGAGATTTTTTGGTACGTGGAAATAAGGTTAAGATGAATATTACAGACATGTCTCATATTCTTGAGCTTTAACTTGCACCCTAGACTAGTTTAGAACTCAAAGTACCTAATGCTGACTATATCCAACATCTTAACGTTATCCATTCTTCCATTGCCATGGTCTTCGGGATGACATGTTGAAAATGTTTTCCTCTTCCAGACTGCATGGTACGATACTCTATAATTAATTACATATTTCAGTTCCTCATAGGGCTGTTAACAATCAATCTCGAGTCAATCTGACCTTGACTTAAAATTGAATTTTTTTTTTCAATCTCGATCTGATCCAAAAGATGAACTAAAAAAGTTCTATATGATCTTGATCAAAGCTATGTCTAGTTTGTTTGTTATCAATTCAAACTCGATCGAAGCCAAAGTCTATTCAACGTTTGATTGATTTTGATCTTTCAGTCAAAATCTTAGGTAATGTATTTGTTTGTCAGCTTAAATCATGATCGTTCATCTTGGTTAAAAATAAAAACAAAAAAATCATCTAAAGTTAATACGTTTTAGACAAAGGTCATGAAGGAAATTCTAATGTAGTCATTCATTAGGCTATTGCAAAAACTAACATACTGAAGCTAGCTTAAAGTCAGTTATATATGTACAAATATGTATGCTAACATGTCTTTTATATGTATGAAAAACTAACATACTTGCATACAGGCTTGCAACATGTCGAATTGCCTCATCTTCATAGCAGCGAGTTGGTTGATGGTACTATGCTTTTCATTCAGATGTTTAAGGTTTAGAGTTTGGTTGATAGTACTCTGCTTTTAACTTAGATGTTTGTAGATAGAGGTCCCTTAAGCTTCATCATTTCCACAAACTTCTTTATTAGAAAAGTCTTGTTCCCACTTCAGCCGTGTAGTCTTTCATGCTGCTGTTGGGCTCAGGATATTGCGACAGCCACAGTCATTGTCAGAGATTGTGTCTCCAATTTTTGTCAAAAACTGTCCCATTTCAACAAAGCATATTTTCATTCTCATTTCTTCACCTTTTATAGGTGTTTTCCCAAAGACTAATCCTATGGGGCTTTGAATATTTCAAGAAGCTATTTCCTGCTAGCCTTCTCGGACAAATGCTCTTCGACTTTTTTTGCTAATATCCTCCTTCACTTGCATAAGCTCAACAGATTGCATGTCTCTTCTTGATCTTGGCCTTGACTATTGATAAACGATTAGAAAAAGAATGTTAAGATAAGCTGGATATCATCTCTTTCAGATCTTGTGTGAGATATATCAGGGCCTCGATCACAGCATCTCACTGTTTGTTGCTTTTTTTCCACTTGCTTCTTGATGAGTTTCTTGGATAATCTGGCACTAAGATTCTTCAAATTGTTGATGTCCTTGATCTTCAAGCTCTTCCATCCTAGTTTGGTCATAACTCTGATACCAAATGATGCAGCAGATCAATTGCTCGTTATCTTGTTGATCTGATTGCTCTGGTTATCAAGATCATATAGAACTTTTTTAGTTCATCTTTTGGATCAGATCGAGATTGAAAAAAAAAATTCAATTTTAAGTCAAGGTCAGATTGACTCGAGATTGATTGTTAACAGCCCTATGAGGAACTGAAATATGTAATTAATTATAGAGCATCGTACCATGCAGTCTGGAAGAGGAAAACATTTTCAACATGTCATCCCAAAGACCATGGCAATGGAAGAATGGATAACGTTAAGATGTTGGATATAGTCAGCATTAGGTACTTTGAGTTCTAAACTAGTCTAGGGTGCAAGTTAAAGCTCAAGAATATGAAGCCATGTCTCTAATATTCATCTTAACCTTATTTCCACGTACCAAAAAATCTCTCATTGTAGCAATGGAAGTCAAGTGTTGTTTTCTACAAAGACTAAAAGTGAAAATGTACAAGTCACTGGTGGTAGCTGCTAGAGAAAAAATCACAAAAGAGCTATGCTACATGAGGATGTAACAAATGGTCGAAAGAGGCATGTAAATCCTTGATAAACAAAAGTTGGTGCCAAACTTAGGACGTAAGCTAGATAAATGTGTATTTGACTTGTAGAGAAATTATCCAGAGCACCTTTCATAAAGTTGTCATATAACATGAGGAAGAAACCTTTGGAGAAAGCCAATTGGGATGCTTATGAAACAGGCCATAGATAATTTAGTGGAACATATTTCATCATCTTTATTGATGAGCTCACCGAAGATGAAACGTCAAGTTTTTGAGAATTCAAGGAGTTCCATGTGATGGTGATTAATGGAGCAAGAAAGCAACTCAAGTGTATACTCCCTAATAATGGAGGAGACTAAAGAATATTGTCGGAGAAATAATTTTCATCATAAGATAAAAGTGTAGAAGTCATCTTCACAAACCACACTGCTGAATAGATGAACAGGACCATAGAGGAGAGGGTAAGGTTTATCTCATGCCAAGTTACCAGAAAAGGCATAGGCAACAATGATAACAGTGGATTTGATCAACCGATCACTAAGCATATCTCTAGAGAGAGGAAATTCTCAAAAAGGTTTCAATATCTTTTATTGTGATTGTTATGTTTAACATAGTGCCTTATGGTGTCTATGTGCCGCTTTTCATCTGTGGAATAAAAGGACCTCTGTAATCATATTTACCAAGGAAAAGTTAAACGAGAAAGGTTTTCGATCTGCACTAGAATACGATGGAAGAAGATATTGATGATCCTTTAATTTTTAAAGCCTTTAACGGCGGAAAGGTCCAAGTAATCTTTGGATACAGTACCAACTTTTACATATTAAGCGAGTTGCCTACATCAGTTTGAATCTCAAGTTTCTGGTATAGTTGCTAGACCTGTAAATTGGGTTTGATTCATATATGAGCAGACCTCTACTTCGCCCATATACACAATTTTAGAATAACTGTTATGTGCAGGTTGGTTTATCTCTCAGATTATAACTCAGATAAGTTTCGGTTGACCTTGCTATTGTTCAGGTCAATTTCAACTGCGAGTTTACTGATTGTGAGAGCTCATTTGGACTCATTACTGCTTTTCGTCCCATTTTGTCATGAGAATAATGGTAAAGTAGAAAAGAACATAGATTTACATGTTTCATTGAATTTTGTTGGCCTACATCTACAGCCATATCGAGAACTCTTATTTAAGGTGTCAAGTTCTAGTGAAAGTGCTCTTTTATTTATAATGGGTAAGAGGTCAATCAATTTTAAAAGATAAATATTTTGTGGTCCTAACAAATATCGTTATATACATGATCTCCAGAACTTCTTTCACAGTCATTCTACATTTTTAATGTGATCATTCTAAAAATAAAGGCTATGATCGTGTCATTACGAATATGATGCTCTTTTTATTCCTTTGTGTGTCCCCGCATGCCACCAAGTCAAATTTTGGAGTTTAGTTTTTTGAAATCATTCTGTATTTAAGGTTTATTTTAGGAAATTTTCTTCCCTTCGGAGTTCGGATGTTTGGACATTCGATGGGAGCCCGTCACATATGTGCTGGGCCCCACCCAATCCATGTGTGGCGACCTCCCATTGGACATCCAAATATTCGGATGTCTGAATGAAAGAACAACTTGTGTTGTAGAGAGGTTGTTTAATTTAAGAAAAATGCCATCCAACCTAAAAGACTGATTAAAAATATTGAACTTAGCTGAGATTTCTATAAGTGCCACATAAAGAAAAAAATTTATTTTTGCTTGTGGTAATGGTGCCATCCAGAAAATCTTTATTAACTTTCATATTTTTGTTCATCTTTTGAATGGATTTTAGGCTTAACTAAACCGACGTTTTAATTATATATGAAACCATGGTTAGCGTTCTTTCAATGGTTTTACTTATTCACACCATTGACACAATTGCTGGGCATATTTTTCTCAATTTTTGCAGTTTGATATACGGCCACGATGGCCGCTGGGTGAAGAGTACCAGCATGGAAAAAGTGATGCCCGGTCAGTGAAGAGAGCCCGCATGTATCCTTCTCTAACTTCTATTATGATAAAAGGCGGCTCTTCGCAGCAATAAATCTATATTTGAGGTATTGCTGACCCTGCCCTACCAGTTCGCACTTTCATACTTTCTTTTTAGCTTGCCCGTTTTGGCCTTAGCTGTCCTTGGTAGCCCACCAATGTTCCAAAAAATTGGACTAGATTAAGAACCAGATCCTTGTCTGGTTCACTAATCATAGAATTAGTTATATCATTAAATTTCTATTGTTTAAAAAATTCAAAATTATAATAATATTTATAAAAATATTGATAAATGTTCAAAATAACAAACGCATTCTTCTAATTAATTCATTGATATCATTAAAGAGTCATTATCATGTAATTAGAATAATTTTTTATGATTCAATTGAATCTAATTTATTATCTGGTTTTGTCTTCTAACCGGTTCGGGCAACGTGCCGGTTCATGATCGGACCTAGTCTGATCTAGTTTTTACAATGCTGGGAGTCACTTGGTAAGGATCTGTAGTTATTTCAGTTATCATTGCCATCATCATTCCATTTAGGGTAAATTACTTTTGGGCCTATGAGGTTTTAAGATTTCATGCCGAGTCTGTGAATTTTGAGTCTTGCATTTGGATCCCTGTGGTTAACATTTTTTGTCGTAGGATCCATTTCTGTTTTAGCCAATTGCATGTCTAGTTCAAATCGATGAAAATCATTAAATATATAATTAATAAGGTTTTTCACTTTTAAGAAGTTATTAAAATGTGCATATGAATGTTTTATATAAGATAGTTCATTTGGTGGGATCCTAGTAGTTTAGAGTGGTAGGTGAATAAATAATTCAAGGATAAAATAAGAATTTCAATAAATTTAATATTGTAGGAATTAAAAGTTGTGTGAATCCTTCTTTTTATCCTACGGTAGACTTATTTGTTGAATTTAAGGTTACCGAAACTCGTTAGTTCTAATATTCTTTTAAAAAAAAAAACTTATCCTGGGAAAACACACACATATATATATCTTATTCTTGTGATATCTTATTAGGCCCGTTTGGCGCGAGGATTAAAATAGTTTTAGTTTAAAAAAAAATAATAATAATAATAAATAAATTATTTTAATTATTCTACACAAATTTTAATATAAAAAATAATATTTTATTTCACATACTCAATAATTTTTAATAAAAATATAAATTTTATTTCACATTTTAGATCAAGATACTTGATTTGAATATTTTGGTCTAGATTGTGAAATAAAGTTGATATTTTTATTTTAAATTGTTGAGTATATAAAGTAAAATAATATTTTTTATATTTAAATTTGTGTAAAATAATTTAAAATATTTATTTATTATTATTAGTGTTATTTTTAAAATTAGTACTATTTTGGTTCTGTTTTGGTCCTCGTGCCAAATAGGCCTGTTTGGTGCGAGGACTAAATCAGGATCAAAATAATATTAATTTAAAAAAAAAAATAATAATAATAAATAAAAAATTTTAATCATTTTATACAAATTTTAATATAAAAAAATTATTTACTACACATACTTAATAATTTTTAATAAAAAAATTAATTTTATTTTACATACCAAAATTGTCGATTTGAATATTTTAGTCTAAGATGTGAAATAAAATATATATTTTTATTAAAAAATATTAAATATGCAAAGTAAAATAATATTTTTTTATATTAAAATTTGCGTAGAATGATTAAAAAATTTTATTTATTATTATTATTATTATTATTTTTTAAATTAATATCACTTTGATTCTGATTTGGTCCTCACACCAAACAGGGCAAAAAGTTTTTTCTTTCGACACTACTGCATACATTCATAGTTTGCATCATAATAAACCCTTTCACCATCAAACGTGTATTATTATACATTTTTTTAAATTTTTTTACAAAGGCAACAGTTCGATTGTATCACAAATCTGATCTTCTATTCCATGCATTTTATTTAGAAAAAATTATATATGTTATTCTTAGATATTTTTTTTCATTTAATTTGAAAATTAATTATTTTAAGTACATAATTACAAATTATACTCCCTCCATCAACTTGAAAAAATTTAACCATTAATTTTATTCAACAAGAAAAAAATCTAACCATTCATCAACATAAGAATATTGTTTGTAATTATACACACAATATTTTGCGATACATATAAATATGAAAATTAAATAAGTAAAAAATTCTTTTTTGTAAGAATAACATATGCAATTCCTCTTATTTGAAAGGGTTTTGTCATTAGCTACAAAGATGATCTCATTAAGAATAATTTTTACATTCAGATGCCCATTGGCCCATTACATCAGCACCGGGTGAAGCTCACCACATTAACACTGGGTAAGGCCCGCTATTCACAAGACAAGTGTTCAAAAAAAAATTCTCGCTTTAGGGTGCCAATTTCCCTCACTAGAAGTAGTTCTCTTTATAACATAATCTCTAAGTTTCAATTAACCAATATAAAATCCAGTAATCTGGCTTCTTTTCATTTAATTATTTAGTTGATTGAAATTTTAATCTATTGAATAATTAAGTCAAATCTATTAATGGGCAGTGTATTATGTCAAATAATTTTAAAACTTTGATCACTTTCACATTATTTATATTTTTATCTGATTAAAAATAATCTTTTCTAGGATCTGGTTTCACCCATTCTATTTTAATTCTCTCTTCCTTAATATGTGGATGGCAATTATAATTACGATTTATATTAAAAAATAATTATATTAATATTATCGAAAATGAAAGAAATAAAAAATTGTATATGAAAGAAATTAAAAATTTGATGCATTTCTGGTTTAAATTTCTTCATAATTTGCAATAAAAAAAATCTTCATAATTAAAAAATAATCAATTCGACGTGTATTTGATTATAATCTGCTGAAAGAATTACTTGGTGCGGCCATTGTTCCACATAAATTATTTGGCCCTAATGAGTGTGTGGATCACGTCAGCCCTGTCACACAAAAAAATTGTTTCATTTTTTTTGTCATTCTGCAATTTTTTGGGAATAATTATTTTTATTTTACAAAAATATTTTTTATGTGATTTATATACATTTAAAGCAAAATATGCTCATATAGTAGAAAAAGATTATACAAAATTTGAAAAAAGTCATATTAAATATGTGCTTTGTATAAGCACATTTTTATTTTATATGAGCAATATTTTATATAGATTTATTTTCTTAAAATGTATATAAACTTAAAAAAGAAATGCATACAAAATAAAAAAATATTTATACAAAAAATTATATGAAACGGTAAGAAAATGATATGCTGTTATGAGCGTAGCATGCTCATAACATAGAATGCAAGTGCCATACGCATATGTGACGCATTAGGATTAAGAGCCAAACAAATAAGTTATTTTCGTACTCTGCAGTGCTTCGGACATCTAGCATGCACTTAAACTCTATATTTTCATAGGTTTCAAGATATAATTAAACAAGTGCTTAATTTATGAATTAAATTTGGCCGAATTCTTAGCTGATTATCTGCTGTATGTTACAATTTAAATGTAGGCTTGCATCAAGCCTAGTCAATTATTATTTTATAAGTTATGGTGGTGCATTTATAACTATAAATCAAGATACCTCTTATACTTTCTCAATAATTAATCAGTAAACTAATTAATCATAATTTAAAATTTTAATTTATTAAATTATTTAGTGAATTAAATACAAATTTATAGTAAATTAATTAATTTATTAAAGATGCACAGCAATTTTTAGATTTTTTAGATCCAAATGTTTTATTTCACTAGATTTTGTAGATTTGATATGTTTCAATATGTGCTGCTAGTGCTCCATTTATTTTCTGGATCGTGTCACAGGTCACCTGTTAGGATTGATGTTGGATCGCCTCGCCACACGTGCAAAATTCCCGCCAAAACTTTGCGCACGTGCACGCAAGGTGGCCATTTCTCGAAATAAGCACTGCCTGATTTGAGTTTTTTTTTTTTTGTTTGATAACCCTCGTCCTCATTGGAGGGAACGGCTCGTTCGCCGTTTGGGCTCGAATGGAGGTCTCCGTCCTTCCTATCTCTTCCAATCGCAAAGAGAAACTTATCTCCGCCGGATACACAACGCTCGCGTCTCTCACCACGGTTTCCCCTTCTCAGCTTGCCCGAGGTGATCTATTTCTGTTTCATTGCTATGCAATTTTATGATATTTAGAAGTGTTATGTGCAATCTGCAACCATTTTTTAGGGTTTTTATTTTAACCGATCTATTTAGAACGATGAGTTGTAGCATCCTGGAGACGGGAAACCTGAAGCTAACGCGATTGTTCTCATCTTGGAACGGCAAACTTACTCACTAAACTTGAATAAAATGAATATAAACGGGCAAAGAATCTTAAAGCTGATGAGTTTGGATCTGAGGTGGCATCGGTTAGCTGGATTGCTTCTACAGGTGCAAAAGAAAATATAGAGGAGAAACAGAGAACTGAGATTCATAAGAGAAAGTAAAGCGAGAACAAGAGAGGAAGAAGAAGAGGGAGAAGGAAAAGCAAGAATGCATGGGGAAGTAACTTTCATTATAAGTATCGGCTTGCATCATTAGTTTCATGAGCTCTAGTACAATATGATGTGATCGTTAAACACCCCCCCTCCTTCCAATGGGATCATGCATTATTCTGCCAAATACTAAATCATGATTTTTCATTCTAATATTGATCCAGATTAATGAATCCTCATCCTTATCACCCTATCTTAACCATTATCCTCCTGTCCATCACACTATCTCCATCACTGGAAACCTAAGGAACATGAGGACCATTGTAGTACTAAGCCTCAATTGCATGCCAGTGAGTGGCATCATACACATAGCATGAGCGATGCTCTAAAGATGGCTGACATGGCTATTTACTTTCATAAAAGATCTGACTATGTCGAGGAGGAAGTCGGGAACCAGTCGGGACCCCAATGCATGGAAAAAATCAGAACATTTCCAATGCCAAGTGAACTTTCCTTCGCTACCTAAGTCAAATGGCACATACATGGTGTTTGGTATTCTTGCAAATGACTGTGGAATTGTCAAACCTTCTTTGCTGTTATCACAACATCCGCAAATGCAAACAATTGAGTTGGAATGACATGGAATCTCACTATTCATAATGCCAACTCCTTAAAAATGTTGTAGCATGAAAAGGATCTTGTTGATGACAAGGAACTGAGGGATGGAGCAATCGTTTGTAGAGATGATGACCATATTTGCTTTACCAAGATGTTGGGCGGAGATCTAGCATTCTCTTAGTCTTGGATTAGGCCTCTACTAGTATCTTAATATTTGACTCTTTAGCTATAGTGTTGTTGAATTAGAGGAGGAGAAAGAGAAGAAGTAATGGTAATGGTGAAGAAGAGGAAAAGAAAGAAGAAAAGGAGGGAGAAGAGGGGTGAGAGAGAGAGAGAGAGTTCATGGAGAAAAGTAACCATTAGGTTTAGAGGGGAAGATATTTTATTAACTCATTAAAGATGTTGAATTCAATGACAATAAGAGTATTTATAGATTTTTTTTACTTGTATAATGAAAAAGAAATGCATCAAATCTTATTTAAATGATAAAAATATATAATTAAGATGAAATGACATTCTTGCTTAAAACATTAAATCTTTATAAATAAATACTAAAATAGAATAAATCTCCTATATTAATATTTTAAATCTAGAAATTTCCCTATTTTGCCTTAAATGGATTTGCATCATTCTCTTTTGGTAGAAAATTTCGATGAGTTATCATAGGTATAAACTACTATGAGAAGTGCTAAAAGGAGATCCTTTATCAGAACCATGTCAATCCACCTAATGTATTATGATATCTGAGAGGTTCTCAATGCAAGAGATCCTATAAGAGCGAGACTAGGCAGAACAAAAGACTCAAGTGTGCCTTAGTTAGGTAACAAGTCTTTTTTGATTAAAATTAAGGTTAATGTTTAGTTGATCAAATAATTCAGACAAGTTCGTGAAAAGTTTAAGTTCTTGAATGATAATAGTTTTTTCTTCCTTGAATGATAAGAGTTGAATGAATGATTTCAATATATATAGGTAAGACAATGAAAGCTTGGTCGACATTCATTAAATTTTCCACTCTAATGTTTTTAGTGTTGATCTTTTCCAAATATTTTGTCAATCTTAACTAATGTGGAACCTCATCTTTGACATTAAATTTAGTAATATTAGAGTGGTCTAACAAATTTTTAATTCTCATTCAATTGGCTTGAAATGTTGAAGTATCCTTAAGCATATCATCAATTTTATTTTCACTTTTTATAGTATTATCGTTCAAAGATGATTGAGATGATGCATTTGATACTTCATCTCTTTTACAAGTGCTCTTTGGGGATTTGATTTACATGGAACAGTTTATTATGAAATGTTTTGACAATAGTAACTCACAGAGGATTGATAATAATATGTATTAAAAATTTATGATAAAATTGAGAAATTTGATCCTGATATAGTTTATAAAAGGTTTCAGTTTGGATGTTAAAATATCTCGAATTGGTTATTTTCTTTCACAATGGCATTTGATTATTTTTTTGATTGCAAAATAAAAGATAATGATATCTTTACAATTGAGTTTAAGAAAATAAAAGTTTTTTTTTATTTTGTTTAATGAGGTAAAACCTAGACTTGTTTAATTTAGTAAATTACTAAATCAAATAAGTAAAATTCCAATTTTAATGTGAAAGATATTACTTTCAAGCCCAATGTTGGGTTCATATTATGTTCAATTCTAGTATTCTAGAATAGATGGTGATTAGCTAGATGATGTTGTGCAGTATAAGGCGATGTCCATACAGAGAAGAAATAAGCATATCTGTTTGGACTACTGCATGCATTCGTGCAAGAACTATGGTCTTATCCATAAAGAGCTGTGGTTATGCGTGTGGAGCAATGCAAAGGCGTCTATGTTGAGTAGTATAAGTGTACCTGGAGAGCGCAATCACTATAGGTGGAGTGTTACATGCTGATGCAGCATGTGCGGGATGGCAAAGTGTGCGGCTCTGCGGAGGGAGTGTTGCGTGCAGGGCGTCAAAGGAAGTGGCATTGTGGAGGTCATGGCAATCAGGCTGTGTGCCTATGTCAGACAGCTCAAACTTCGTAAATCAGGTTACCGTCGACAAACATACAAGTGAGTGATGGATCTTTCTACTCTAATTCCAACTAACGTAGAACCAGAAGAGGAGAAAAGGAAGAAATACGGAGGAAGTATAAAAGGAAGGAGAAGAAGAGAGAGTAGAAATAGATGATAGTCCAGATTTAGATGGGAAGATATTTCATTAATTCATTAAAGTTGTTGAATAGAAAGATAAGATAACAAGACTATTTATAGAGTTCTTGTTCATAATATGAAAAGAAAATACTTCAAATCTTACCTAAATGATAAAAGGAAATGATTAAAATGAATGACATACTTAGTAGATAATTAAATACTAAAAAAGAAACACAATAAAATAGAATAGTCTAAATCTAGGAAGATAATTTTAAAATCCTAATTGAATTTTCTTGTTGCCTTTAATGGATGCCCATCATATATCCGTCCGTATTCATGCCATCTGTAAAGTTGGTTTTGAATGCTATTGACGTTATGGAAGAAGCCACTAAACTTTGCATCAGATAATGTGGATTGTGCTACAAGTGCTATTCGTGGAAATCTGACATGCAAAATAAAAAATGATAGATTTTTGACAACACCCTTCAAAGAAGAAAGCTTCCTTTTTCTATGGTTTACGAGACCTTATGCAACTTGAAGAGAAAAAGAGGCTACAAACTTTATCAAACAAGCCCTAGAGGTATCTCAAGCTTGAAAGCCTTAACAAGGGAACTTAAACTCATGGTTGCAACTTGCAGCAAGCGAAACGACTAGCTAAGGTTTTGATTTTGGTTTCTTCTTCTGGATCTTAGTAGTCCTAAGTGGATAACAAAGAGGAGATAGTTTATCTTTATTGTTCTTCCTTTTTCTCGAACGCTTCATGAGACTGAACTCCACTAGATCACTAGATATCTTCATCTTGTGCATTAGTACTAATAATGGCTCCTCTAGGTTCTCTCTCAGTATGGAACTCCTCTTCACAATAGCAGTATCACTCAGTTATTCTCCTTGGCCTCTCTTTATTGGTACTTTCTATATAGAGTTGGTTTGACTTTTAGTGGAAAAAGTGAAGTGCGGACGAGCCACATGCATGTACGATTGACTTGTCAATTTGATATGCCTCTTTACATATTGGCGGTGGGCTAGGCTGTCTAGTCTTTATCAGAGAATGTGCCAATCTTTTTCAAAAAAACTTCCCATTTTCGATAAGCTATCATTTTTTCCTTAGCTCTTCATCTTATGTAGGTGTCCTACTTCAGGATTTTGAACCTTTCAATAGTATTTTATGGTTAGCCTTCTTGAACAATGCACTTCAACTTCTTTACTTGATGGAGAATATCCTCCTTTGCTTTCATGAGGAGGGATACTTTCGCAATCTCCCCCTCCCGACTTATGAGAAGTTTTAGTCCAATTACTTGTGCCAAGCATGTGTGTCTGACTTGTCAACTTGATGACCTTTAAATGCTAGCATTGGGCTTTTGAGAGTGTGGTTGCCACAGTTTTTGTTAGAGACTATACCTTCTATCTTTGTCAAAAACTTCCCATTTAGACAAGTCATATTTTTGTTCTCAATTCTACATTCTGTAGTTGTCTTTTGAAAGTCTAATTTGGGGATTTTAACGTTTCGAGAAGCTTTTTCCTGCTAGCCTTCTCGAACAAATGATCGTCGACTTCTTTGCTTGGATCGAGCATCCTCCTTCACTCTCGTTCGGAGGGATACTTCAACATATTGCATGTCACTTCTCATGTTCTCTAGATCTTGGCTTTGAATGGTTTCCGAGGATCAAAACAAGAATTTGATGTTAAGCTGGGGATCGACTCTTTCAAATCTAGCATGCCCAAGCCTCTCACAGCATCTCATTGTTCAGTGCTATTTTACCATCTCACATCTTGATGAGTTTCATGGATAATCTGGCACATGGATTCTTCAAATTGATGTCTTCAAACTCTTCCACTTGATTTCGAGCTCATCGGTTTGATATTAATTGATACAGTGGATCCAAAGAGGCATCTATTGGCCTAATTTAGTGCACAATTATACAATATAATAGAAAGAAGTGGGAATAAAATGAGAAGAACAAAGATCAGAAGATAGGAAAGAAGATGAAGAAGTGATGAGTAAAACAGTGGTTACCCATCTGAATTACTTGCAATCATCAATCTTTGTCCTTAACTATACAGAATGAGCTACATGAGCTTTAAGATATCGGTTGTATCAATAGCATTATGTAATATGCCATCTAGTGGACCTTTTACTGACATTCCAGTTTGTCATTGTTGAGCTGGGTATATATGATGCCGGTTTGAATGATAAGCATATCCAACAAAGTAATTGAAGTTTTTATTAATGATATCGATATTTAGGAAATGCTTCTTAGTTTTTTCTGAAAGTGGAAAAGCTGCTTAGTAGGGGAAATAGTTTGGCAACATTGAAGAAGAGCTACCTGTGATTCTCCTTTTATTGAATGAGCTGGCTGTAAACAGACTTCTCTGTAGCACAAGATTTGTATTTATGTATCACTAATATTTATTAGTTTATTTGCAATATTTTTTTCCTGCGTTTAATGCACAGATCTGAAAATTCCTCTGCAAGAAGCTTTGGATATACTTAAATTCACTCTAAAATCTTGTGGAGCTGAAGGATTGGAAGGCAAGCATGCAGCTTTGAAAGGTGTAAATCTATAGCTTAAGTTTGCCGTCTGCTGCAAGTTCTAATATTTTTTATACCAGCGTCCATGCTGTGCATTGTTAAGATTTTGTTGGCAACAGTCCTTAATTGTCATGTTTCTGTATTTCATAGGATCCCAAACAGCATGGGAAATGCTTTCTGATGAGCAAATTCTGAGGCACATAAGCACAGGTAGTGAAGATTTTGACAGCATTCTTGGTGGTGGTATTCACTGTAAAGAAGTTACTGAAGTTGGTATGTGCGTTCATTTCTACTCAATAAATCTAAAACATATAGTAGGAATATGATGAACGATGGCATCCTTAATGAGGAAGGTTCAAGAATTAATCCAACTTATCATCCAATAATTCTGTTTAGTTAGCTTTGGGCTTTTGGATTATGTACATATAAACAATTTCTGTCTTTGTACTTATTCTTTATGAAAATTTTAATGAATACTGTATCTTAATGGCAGCTAGTCCTTTTTGTGTGCTAAGTTTGCAAAGCCCATTAGATGCATTGTTTTATGGGAATCCTCATCATGTTTAATTCCAAATGATAATGCAACATGCTCTGCTATTCGTTCATGTCAGTGACTTGCATTTTTTCAGGTGGTGTACCAGGTATTGGAAAAACACAGTTAGGGTATGACCGTTCTTTATTTCTGTTTCTACTTAGTGCTCTTCAACAGCATTTTTGTTACTAAAACATAACACAGGATTCAGCTTGCAGTCAATGTCCAGATTCCAGTTGCTTATGGTGGCCTTGGCGGCAAAGCAATCTACATAGGTAATTATGGACTTATTTCTATTTTCTAATGTTCTGTTGCAAGTCACACTAATGCTAATTACCATAAATAAAACTTGATTGTTAGTTCATTTATTGTTTCTAGATACTGAAGGAAGTTTCATGCCTGAGCGTGCTTTTCAAATTGCTGAAGCCTGCATTGAAGATACGTTGGCAAATTGTGTGTTTCATCGCAAAGACTTTGAAGATTGCCAGGAGAGAATGCATCCCAACAGTTTCTTAGCTAACATCATTTACTTCCGCATCTGCAGTTACACTGAGCAGATTGCTGTGATTAACTTCCTTGATAAGTTTCTTGAAGAACAGAAGAATGTGAGCTTTCCATTAGTTCATCTTGTTTTGCGAGATTCACATAATTTGCAGGACTAAATAATTCTCGTTCACATAATTCTCTTTCATTTGATATATCTATTTATATATTTGGGAAAGTATTTTCATATTTGTTTTAAATGTCAGCGTTGATATAAGAGTAGGTACTACCGTGTGATAAATAATTGATATTTTTTGCTCTGGCTACACATTGTGCACATATTAATAGTTACAAGTTTTCCACGATGATTCTAAATTTCTTAATACTGGGGCCTTGTTTTTCTATGGTATTTTCCTATTACACATGCTGAATGTATTAAGGTAATTCCTTCTAGCTTTAATTTAAGAAGATGGTTATGGTAATTAATAAGTAATTAAAACTATTAAATTTGAATTTTAAATAATCAAATTAAATTAAATTAAATCTTAATTTTAACCATTTTAAATTTTAAATTACTTGGCAAATATTTAACATTTCATATATTTAATTTTAAATAAATAATTTCACATGAATAAATTCAATTCCATTATAATAAAATAAATTAATCAAAAATTTAGATTAAATTTTACCTGGATATTACATATGATATTAGTTTTACTTCAAAACAAGGGAACTCATCGATTTATAAAGATGGTACAAAAGGAACGTGAAAAAAATAAAATCTCCCTACTAATTTAAGAAGTTACAATAAGGAAATAAATGTTATGAAATAATTTAGGAATATTCAAAAAATATGTTCAATATTCTTAAAACTTTTAGAATATTCCTTCATTAGAGATGGAAATTTTTATTCAAACTCATTTAACCTGTTTTGACCCCTCTAATGGGCAGGTATGAGTTGCAAAATTGTACCTGGGACTCACGACCTGGCTCGACCCATTATGGGGTTGGTTGGGCTCAGGTATAAAAAAAATTAAACCTGCCTCGATCTGCGATTCGCTAGTAATTAAATAAAATTATATTTTAAAATTTTAAAAAAATTATATTATTTCTTTATTTTTATTTAAAATAAATCATTAGTAATAGATTTGGGGGAGGCTGGTCGGGGAGGAGCAGAGTGGGGTGAAATGGGGCTTGTACGAGTGGTAAAAATGAAGCGAAGTAGGACGGGGCGAGGTGAGGCAGGTATGTGATTTGGGAGAAGTCGGGCGGGGTTAGATGAGGCAAAAAATGGGTATGGGTTTGGTATAGGTAATGGTTAACAAAAAAGCACAAACCTACCCCGTTGCCATCCCTATCCTTAACAAATGCATTTACTATCAATTATGGTTGGTTGAATGTTGTAGAAACTGAGGAGTCAAATTTGAATTCATGGTGCTTTTTGACTTATTGAAGAAGCTCCTTGGCTTGTTAAGTTCGTCATAGGGATAGTTAGAATGGAGGTGTTACTTTCAGGATTAACATTGTTAACTTCAGATTTACAATTCTGAATCATTATACTATTTCTTACGATTAACGAGTTTAGTAATATTCTTTTTTTTCAACATTTGACTATGTGTCTTCAAGAAGTATGACATGTTTGCTTATTTTCTAAGACTTTGATTTTGGCCATTTTTTGGGTTTATTGACAGCAAGATTGCTAGCCAGATTCATCTGTTTTTTGGCTATTGCGAGTTCAGACGTAGTTCCAGTTTGGTGCTTAATAGTATTTTAGCATCTTTACTCCAAGTTACTGTTATGGTTTCTAAAAGATGAAACTTAACTGCAGTTGCACTGTAGGTAATAAATCATAATGAAGTGTCTTGTTTTCTGATTCATTTCATTATTGGGTAGTTGCTGTTGCATGATTATTTTGAATCCTTTAAAAGCAATTTCCAGCGTATGTCAAATACTATACCATAGGTTAAATGCTTAATAAAAAGAGATATTTGTCTGCTTGCTATTGTAGATCTGTATCAATACTAGTTTCTGATCTTCTTGCATATATGCCCCGTTGTTTTCACAGGTAAAAATTGTTATAATTGACAGCATCACTTTTCACTTCCGCCAAGATTTTGAAGATATGGCTTTACGGACTAGGGTTCTTGGTGGAATGTCCCTAAAATTGATGAAACTTGCTAAAAAGTTTTGCCTGGCTGTAAGTCTACCAATCTATCACGTTAAATTTATTTGGTTTTCAAAGGTGTCATGTTTCTTCTAGACAACATTTTGAATCCAATGGAAGCCAATACTTGTAATAGAAGTTTAATAATGAGCTGACTGAGAACCAAGGAAGGGGAAGAATAATTGTTAGATTGGTGCCTTACGGGCTTATTTGTATGTAAGGTTTAAATTTAACAAGGTTAAAATTAAACTTGAATAGAGATTTTTTTATTGAAAGTTGTGAATGATGTGAAATAAAGTTAGTTATTATATTGGGATATATGAGGGATGTGATATAAGTTAGTTATTATTTTAGTAATATGTGTAGGATGTGAAATAAAGTTAATTTTTAATATTAAATTTTATGTGTGATGTGATATGCCTGTTTAAAATTAAACCAAACAGGGGCTTGGGGTCAGGCTCAAAACTAAGAAGAAAGCAAATTAAACAAAATCTCATTGAAAGTTTGAAGATAAGGATTACAACTGCTAAGAAAGATGTCATTTGAAATGAGTGTGGGTTGGACTAAGCTTCAGTTTACTATATTCCACTTTGCGAAGGAAAGCAAACGAACGAATTTCTGCATGCTCTACTCCTGTATACTATCTTTGCCATTAGAACGTCAGTAGACTATTTTTGTTGAAAGTAATCTCCTTTTCACTCATCAACATCTCGAAGTAATCAGAAAATTTGTTATAGCCATCCTTGATGCATTCATGGAGTTGTTTAGGATGATTAGGAACAAGTTCACTTACATTTTGACCAGTATCTTATACTATTAGCTGGCTAATCGCTGATATATAATTTCTGGAATTTTACTGTGACATGCTACCCACGTTGTGCATTGCTTTCTCTTATTGCTCGTGTGATGCTTTAATGCGTGTTCAGAATGTTTTATATTTAAAAGCTAAAACAGGATTTAAGTGTTTACTTATTCTATTGCACTATGCCTTTCTTTTCATTAAAAAGCTAAAATCATATAAAGAAGAATACTCTGTATCTTCATAGTAAGTTGACTTGAAGTAGGTTATAAACTAGGTCTTATCTTTTTTCCTAGGCCTGCATGTACTTTTCCATTTTGCCCACTTATATCCTCCATTCCTAAGACAAGTAAGCTTTTATTGTTGAAGTGCTTGACTACCCAGTTCCCACATCATGTCCAAATCTTGATTGCCTACCTAAAAGAAATGTTGAATTGTTTCTCCTATTTCAACAGGTTGTTTTGCTGAACCAAGTCACAACTAAGTGTACAGAAGGCACATTCCAATTAACACTTGCACTAGGTATTCTTCCATTGCATTTTGTTTATTAAAAGTAGTGTTGTAAAAACTATACCTGACTGCTCGGTTCGACTAGATCGGCTTACCATCCGGTCTATTTTGATGTAAAAATCGGATTGCATGTCTGATCAAATCAAACCATATAAATTAATCTTTTTATGATATTTACTGTTTTGATAACAATAATGTAATGAATAAATTTGTTATTGTAAACATTTGATATTATTTTTTTACATATTGTTATCCTTTTTTTTAAACATAATGATGAATGTCAGTTTGATCAGTTCACTATGAACGATTAAGTGGGCTAGTTCCTAATTTGATTCAATTTTTTACCATATTAAGTAAAAACTGTTCTAATTATTTTTCACAAAAAATAACTTTTTTTCAAATTTCTTACAGTTCATCTCATGAAACTAATATCTATTGGCAGGTGATACTTGGTCCCATGCTTGCACAAATAGAATTATCTTGTATTGGAACGGTAATGATCGTCATGCCTATCTTGATAAATCTCCTGCTCTGCCTTCAGCCTCTGCACCATTTCTTGTTACATGTAAAGGCATTCGCACTGCATTGTCACATTACAAGCGCATTAAAATGATGTAAACTCTTCTCTTTAACTATATTTTGACTAAGTTTGCTCTTCTTGTTTAATTATGGATAACATTTTATTCCATTTTGTAGACTGATGATCTGTCATATTGCTCAAAGAAATCAACCTGGAAAGGTTGTCGGTCTACTTAATAAAAGCATTGTTCAATGTTTTATCAATTGGGGAAAGCATCTAGCCACTTGGTTGAGTAAATTATTATAAGGTTACTTGAGTTATGCCATAAAAAAATTAGGCATGTAGGTCCCTATAGCTTATGATGATTAACAATGCATGTCCTTTTGTTGAATTTCTCTGTCAAATCTTCTAAATTTGGTAGAGAAATTACCAATTTACCATTGAAAAACTTTCACTATGGTTCATGTAGTTTCACCCACACAACACCTATAATTTAATTGATATGGTACATGGGTTCCATAGTTTACCAATATAACTCAATTAGCAACTAAATTTTTAGTGGAGAACGGTAACATGGATCTTTTTTTTTTTTATAAATTTTAAACAATAGGGACCTAAATGTATGATTTATTTATGTGTGCCTATTTGTAATTATGGTATAACCCCAGTGAACTTACATAAATTTAACTTTTATAGTTTTATTGAATGTATCGACAAACGTTTTGAATGACATTTGGGTTGCATAGCATTACTATTGTTGACTCTTCCGCTATTATTGTCACTACATACATATATAAAACTGATACCGATTTGGAATCGAGGTTACATGACTAGAATTCGATGCCATGCCGTCTTCTTAACTTTTATAGGTAAAGGTTTAACCTTGTCTTACACTTGCCCTAAAGTTTTTGGTTCGGTTGTGCTCAGTTAATATTTTGATTCACTTTAACTGATTTGGTTCTTTGTTAGAGTCTGGACAAAATCATTAGCCTTTTTATTAAGAGCAGTAATTGAATTAGATGCTTATTGGTAAATCTGGAATGTAGATTGACTTGAATTTGCTCATAATTGTGCTTAAACACGTAGGACTATGTTGGATTGATCAAAATCAGATGTTACTTTTAGATTGAGTTTAACTGATAAATGTGCGCTAGCTTATTACATATGTAAGTATTAAGGAAATTGATGCAGTTAGAGATCAATACACACATTAATACACAAATGATTAAGATTCATCATAAATTAGTTCTATAGTAGCAAAAGAAAGAACATTTGCTATGAGAAATAATTCAAAATTTTAGAGAAATGATGGAGACAGTGACTTTTCAGAAGAAATCATTCATTAACTCTGGGGCTTTGTAGAATGCTCTAAACCAAATGATGGAGGTCGTAGTTTTTGGTTGAGTGAAACTATAGTGCAGAAAAGAAATCATTTATTAACTCTGGGTTAAATTTGATTGCAAGTTCCTTTCCTGAACATTTTGATACTCTTGCGAATAAGCTAGCCTTCATGGTTTCAAAAGAATATTGTAAATAGAAAAATGGGTAACTCATTTAAAAAGAAAGCTTTTTTTAGAATTGTTGATTCAAGTCTTGAAAATAAATGGGTAACTCTTGCTTGCGCATCTTTGACATCATTTATCGTGATGATGACTTCACGTTCACCAAGATGAGCTTGATTGAGAGATCCAATTATTTTATCTTTTTTAATTTTTTTTTTAATAGAGCGACCTTGTTACGAGGACTAGCATGTATATTTTTTCTATCTTGTTTATTTATTTTATTTTGTTGAGTGAAACTATGGTGAGAAAAATTGTGTATTTAAATGAATGTTATGGACTCGTGGTTGTTTATGGAAAGGATGCATAAAATGTAGTGGGCAAGATTTGCATTCCAGTTGATTTCGACAAGTTAACAATGTAAATTCTTCCAATTTGCGACACACCCGTTCTCTCCCTTTGGATCAACTAGGTTGATTACGCAAGAATTGTCGTTGTAAAACGAAATTGATTGGACCATGTGCATAGTATCACCCTTGTTCCTCCAAATCATCAGTCGAGGCAATGAACTAGCGGTCCCTTTCTTGACACATCCACCGGGGGCCCATCTCGCCGTCCACTGAATGTGATCTACAACCTGATTCAATCTCATTCTATGGCCTTGCTTGGGGCTTATTTAGGCTCAGATCAATGACATTTTAAGCAATGATGATTGAAAAAGAAAATGAAGAGCCACAAAGCTTGGTGTGAAGCTTTCTTCTAGGGCGATGAAGGGGATCCAAGATGTAGTCATTGGAATAGACGATGGGTTTTGAAGTAATGATTTCCCACAAAGACTTGAGGTGTGTTTGTGGGGAGCCAGCAGTGGGTTGTGCCCTTTTATCTTTTAACCATGTCTCCTTGGGTTGTGCCCTTTTATCTTTTAACCATGTCTCCTTGTTTTCCCCCGGTTTCCTCTCATATCTCATTGTATTTTTTAGATAATATAATTTGATCCATTTACTTAACTATAATGTCTATCATTTCATTTTGAAGCTTATTTTGGTACTTTACTCATATATGGACCTATGAAAGTTATATTGATGTTATCTTTTGTTGATCTCATGTATTATCTTATCTGGTTTATCTTTGGAGGTTTGCGCAGCCATGAAATCCATGGCATCAATTTTTGGGAAGCCTATTTAGAAAAACCATGCTATTACCTACTATTTGAGACCTTTAATAGCTTATTTTTCTAATTGAAATGGACATTCATAAGGACCAATAAGAATGATTTATTGTCTCAGTTGGAGGTGTGAATAGTTTTAACCAAGAGATTACAGTAACAACAAATTAAGCCTTTATCCTACTTCATTGCACTTTATCAAATAACAAATCTCCATTTAGCTCTAAATATGTAAGACCACTCTGTATAGTTTCTGGTAATGTTTTTTTTGGCTTTCCTTTTTCTCTTTTTATATAAGCAATATCCAATAATCTAACTTTCTTTATTAGAGCATCTATCGGCGTACAATTTATATGTCCAAACTATTTAAGCCTACTCTTTCTGAGCTTATCTTCAATTGAGGCTACTTCAACTTTCTCGCAGTTATACTCTTTTCTCATCTTGTTCTTTCGCATGTATTCTCCCATCCATCTTAGCATCCTCATTTCTGCGATATTTACTTGTGTGTTTCTGCTTTGTAGGCCAGCATTCAACACCATATAACATTGTTAGCTTAATAATTGTTCTATAAAATTTTTTTATCACACAACATGTTAAATGCACTCCTCTCTTTATTCATCTTGCTTAAATCTAATAACATCATTATTTATTTTACCATTATTCTGTCTGATTAATCCAAGATATTTAAATTGTTTGCTCTTCTTGATTACTTGATTATCAATTATCATCTCTCCACTATAAGTTTTCTTTTATAACTAAAATTACACTATATAAGGTTGTCATGTGAAGCGTCAAGAATTGAAAAAATAGTGTTTCTAGAAAAGAAAGAAAATAACCGTAAGAACAGTGTTGCTGTTGAAGAGCGATCAATGAAAACTTTTAAAAAACTTGATTTGCAGCAGTTCAAAAAAGAGGAAATTACTAAGGGTGCGTTCACTTCGATGAAATGATTATTCTATTTCACTCTTATTTCTCATGGAATAATTATTTTTATGTTTACTTTAGTGGAATTTTTTTTTTGGATGGTAAGCAGAATTTCATTTAAATAGTCGACCCCACCTAGTGGGATTAAGACTTGGTTGTTGTTGTTGTTGTTGTTGGTAAGCAGAATTTCATTCAAATTAGAGTTCTTGGATACAATCGTTTTGCAGGACATGAATAAGAAAAGTCAGAATTACATCTGTCCACAAAGTAGATCCTTCAATATTAATAGCATGCCTTGCGAGTATGTGGGCAACTTCATTTCCTTCACGCTTGATGTGTGAGAGTTGAAAAAAGTTTAGTATCTGCTTTTCATTTTTTCATAGTAAAAATGAAACATCGATAATTCCATCCCCTTTTTCTTTATTACTTGTATTACCATTAAGAGTGTGACACCCTCTAATATTAAATTGTTACTATTGAGCTATTTTGCAAGATTGGCTGCGCTTCTAGCTACTGCATTCTCAGCTTGAAAAACATTCCTATTACCTCTACTGTTAGAGGCTAGCATAGCCACAAGTCGCCCAAGGTGGTCTCGTGCTGCAATACCGATTCCTATGGCTTGATGAATATTGTCAATGGCTACATCAAAATTAAATTTTATTGTTGATGTAGGAGGTGGCTTCCAAGAGGTATTTTTGGTAGTAAGCACTTCTTGCTCTCTGTTGTTTACACTTGAGTATTCATTCATGTATTCTTTGGCGAAATTGACAATAGCTTCTAGGGTTTCTTTGGTCTTACTAGCATGCCAACCGTTCCTGTTGTTCTATAATATCCATAGGATACTAGCAAAAAATTCTAGATGAAGCCCTATATTTCCAACTAGAGCTTCATATATCCAATTAAGTACTTGATTTGTTAGCTTGAAGCTAATAATATCCCACAAATTAGCTGTTTTCCAAACCTCCTTAGTAAAGGCATAGTCTCAAAATACTTTAGTAAAATAACTATTTCATAGAAGTCTTTATTCTATATTTTATGAAATAGTTATTCCTTCCACTAACTCAACGAATAACTATTCATTGTAGGCTAAAAATATTATTTTAAGATTACCCTTTGGTCACACACATATACACATACACATGTGTATACATATGTATGTACATTTACGTATCTTTATATATATATAATATAATATGTATATACACGCACATGTTCATATATGTTTATATAAGTTATATTCATCTAATTGTTTGTATAAAATTAAATTTAATAAGAATAAATAATATAAATTTTTATTGAATTATATTTATGAATATTTTAATATTTTTATTATTCACTTCTTATTGCACATTCTATTCCAAGTAAACAAAAGAATTGTTATTTCGTTCTTTTTAGAATGACAATTTTATTTCAATTTTATTTCATTCCATTGAAGTAAAAATACCGTAGAAGTGAAAAATGATGGGAGTAATTTCAAGCTTTAAAACAGTTAAGATCCTTCCCCTATTGATGTGTTGGATGCAGAAAGTTTTCTTAGTAACGCGGACACTCTATGGGTCAAATGCTTCAAGGCCAAGTACGGAAACAGAGAGATTACCTTCTCCACTAAAAGGGGTGATTCGTGGGCCTGGAAACTTATTTGTCAGGGAGGGACAACAGCCTTACAAAACTCTATGTGGAAGATTGGCAGTGGTGGCAGCACCAAAGTTATGGGAGATGCCTGGGTTGACTCCAACCCCTTCTTGAGATGGCCTACCTTTATCAATACTACTAAAATGCCCCCCTTGACTGTTCAACACCCAGCCTCTTCAAGCGTGGAACACTCGGCGAATACGAACCATCCTGAACTCCATTAGATTCTTTAGGCTCAGAGTTAGCGATTGAGATTGGTGTAGGCCATACCAGAGGCTCGACAAAGAAGGAGAAGGGACAGGCTTATTTGGCTTAAATCTGAATCTACCAAATCCCCACTGCAGCTCTTTTAGAGATCTCTTTCGCGGTAGAGAACAACTCCTACAGCTGGGTCTGGAAGTTGCGCGCACAGCCCCGTTTTGTACTTTTCTCTCTGGAGGATCTGTTGTGATGCTATCCCCACTTTTTCTTGGCTCAGCGTAGGCGTCTACGGGAGTCTAACACATGCCCATGGGGTTGCTCTGCGAAGAGAGAATGTCAACACTTTGTCTGTGAGTGTAACTTCACTTGCGCCGTCTTTGATCTGCCTACAACGGAGGGAGCGGAGCTAGTGAGGGGTTGATGATGTGATGCCAGAAGGAGGCCAACTGGGAGCTACCTACCAGTCCCTTGACCCCACCACAGAGTTGCCCAATCAGTCGGAAGTGTAACAAACGAAAGGCCTCCACCACACCTATGCCAAAAGCAAAAAGCGCAAAAAGTGCAGTCTGCAATTCCCATTCCAGCTGAAGATTTTGTCCCGCTAGCACTTCAACTCTTCCTATCTTACAAGGCTCGGGAACAGAATTCGTCCAAGAGAAAGCGTGATGCTGTCCTCACCACTCAGAAGTCCTCTTAGTGCATGATGATACGGCGACAAATCCCCGACGAAAAACACTGAGACCTGCTGGCAGCAGCAGGAATTTCTTTTATTGTAACCTTTTTTTCTGCAGGTGGCGGCGATGAATGGTGATCCAATACAAAGACCGGGGTGCAGACCCGACACCCTGCAGATGCTCTTCTTGCGTGTGCGCAGCTCCGAGCAGCTTCCACGGCGACAGCAGCAGAGTCCCTCCCCGGACAAGCCACTCTGACCGCCACCAGCTCTGGTGGCTGATAACGACAGCCGACATCTCCATCGTCCCAAGCGTTGCCGGTGCGTAATTTCTGCAATTTTTCTCAGCGAACTTGCAGGCATGAGTTCAACGAAATCCAGCTGATCCTCAGATCATCCGTGCGGTGGCTGCATTGTACAACTCTTGGAGAGCTCGCAACGATCGGGTCCACAACAAACCGTTCTCATTGCCATAGAGTAATAGCTGCACTAGTTATTTTAGCGACCACCCAAGAACAATCTTCATCCAAACATGGGGAACTGGATCTCCCACACAGCCTGAAGGCTGCTGTTACCACCCTCTCTCATCCACTGGGGATCCCCCACCCCACGATGGATTAAGGTGAACTTCGATGGCTCCGTTAAACAGAACGGTGCGGCAGGAGCAGGTGGAGTTGTTCGAGATCACCAAGGCAATTTTCTAGCAGCAACTGGGTTCAAGGCTCTACCACTCATGCCTCTACTACAGCAGAAGCGATGGGAGCACTCATCCGCGATGACAGCCGCCCGAGAGTAGGTGGATACGGCGGACGGGATCTGGATAGAGGGCAACTTAGCCATCACTATTGCGGACCTTCATCGGGCAGCCAGAAGGACACCCCCTGACAAGACCACGGCCCAGATCGCCGACCTTTTTTGCGCCTTCAAGGCTTATAGGATTACTCATGTATACAGAGCCGCTAATTAGAGCGGCCCGATTTTGTAAGCTCCTTTTCTTGTTTAGATGATACAGTAGTGGCGTAAGGGGCATGTCCCTCCCACTCGATTTTTGTGCGATTCTCGACGAGGATCGAAACTTTTGTACCTGATGTATCTTCTCTTACTGCTATAGTATTATAGGCTACGGCCGAATTTCAAGAAAGTTTTCTGTTTTGGAAGAAACTCGGGTGGAACTACAAAAAACAAAAATCATGGATGGCGCAGAAGAAAATGAGTAGAGTGATTGATCTCACCCTTGAGTGCTGAGAAGATTATTGAAAACAATGAGGACGAGTTTGAGCCCTGACTCCAAAGATAACAGATTAGAAAATTCATTCCAAAATAGCTTAGCCTTGTGCGAAGTAAACCAAAGGGATACGTGTGTTGTTGCAGAAAGTTATACATTTTCCTAAACCTCAGCAGGAAACCAAACTCTGGTTGATATGCTTCATCCCTATGAAGTCATCAAAAGGTTCAATAAAATGGAGAAGGCAGATTAAAAGGAAAAGAAAGCCCTGAAGAATGGCAGCTATTCGTTAAGTTGTACGCCCTTGTCATTGTCATTAACTTTTCACTTTTTGTCTGTACGTTTTTTATTATGCATTTCATATATAGGAATGCTCGAAGTTTCTCAAATAGTCCTACTATCGAAGAACATTATCTGATTTTAGTCAGAAAATGCTAAACCCTAAACCTCCAGACATTGAGTTGATGTTATTAGTTAAAACCTTTTTGACCAAATGTCATCCCTGTATGGGAATTCTGTTCTCCTGGTCGTCTGTAATGGGGATTGGTGGTGCTCTACTGTGTAATCTGCAAATTCCATCTCTTTGTTCATTACGTAAATATCCTTTTTCATATCTTAGATGTGTATGCTTTCTGTAGTAGCAGAGGGAAAAAAAATTTTTAGCACTCCCAGAATTTTGAAGATTCTTAATAATATGATTGGGGATTGTCAATATAATGCATGATGCGGATAAAAGAAGTGGTGGAAAACCACTGAGATTCCTGGGTTTGATTGAGGTTCAAGAACTGTTTAAATGGAGTCAGGGCTAGAAGATTTGGGCTTTAGTGGTAACAAATTACCCGGGCAGACAGTAGTATGAGCTAGAGAACATATATATATATATATATATATATACAGCTCAGAATCTCTTGATCAGGAGCCAATCTGTGATGCCCATGGCTGATGAGGGCAGGAGTATTTGCTGGGTGATGTCTCCCAAGAGAGGGGAATTACTGGTGTAGCATGCAACTCCTGACATGATTCTAGACAGAATAATGAGTGGTGAGAGGCGCACAGGAATGAATCAACCCACATCGGAAAAAGAGAGAGATCCTGAGCTGTATAAGTAGATAACGTGATTTAAAATAGTAGATGCGCTTTTTGGGGCAAAATCGTGAGACTAATGATAGAAAATTCTATAGTTAAGCGTGCTTGGGCTGGAGTAGCTCTGGAATAAGTGACCTCTTGGGAAGAACTTAAGTCACGTAGTTTTCCTAAAGTTTAAGTGGACAATACCTCTACATTTGGATCACAGGATGTTACAATGTGGATCTTCCACTTTCTGGTGTGGGTGATTCATTCTTGTGCCCCTTTCATCACTCATTATTTGCCCTAGAAGCCTGTCAAGAGTTGCATTCTATACCCGTGATTCCCCTTTCTTAGGACATCACCCGGCAAATACTCCCCACTCTCTTCGGCCACGAGCATCACACAATCTTTGATGTGTCATTTTGGTTCATCTGTTCGATTCTCTCACATTGTCTTTACAGATGATTGCTTAATGTTTTGTAATGGCATAAAAGGCTCCATAAGGCAGTTATAACCATCTCATATGCATGTTCTTACATATGCTGGGAGAGAGCTAAAGAAGATTTTATTCAACCTGTAGCTAATCTTACTGGGTTGAATTATTCTGCCCTTTCCGTGCACAAGGTTAACCAAAAAGTGTTTTTTATCTTTGACGGTGAGTGATGATACTGCTGTGCTTTAAATTCTTGTTACAATCCATGAATAAGTAGACATGCGGCTTTCATTGGATTTTTTTTGTCAGATCACATGATCTACTGTATTGAATAATAGCTGGCAATATGAGGAATGATATATGGTATTTTTATCTGTGAAGGTTAATTTTAATAAAACTAAAGATGAATTTGAATGAAAATATTTTTTTTATTAAGAATTACGTTAAATAAAAGTATTTATTGTATTAAAATATGTGAAATTTATATTAGTTATTGTTATTTTGGTACGTATGTTAGATGTGAAATAAAATTAATTTTATATTATTTTGATATTATATTGGTTTATTTAGAGAAATTTTTTTGTTTTAATGACATGCAATCTAACACTTTTTAGTAAAGAATGCTTTGTTTTTTTTCAAGTTTTGTGTAAATTTGTTTTATGTGACCAAGAAGACCTAGACAGTCTTCATGTTCAATTTTTAATTTCATCAAATTTTCACGCAATATTTCGGTTTTTTTTTAAATTTTTAGCTCTAATTTTCTTTTTTATCACTTGAATCTTCTTTTTATGATTTATTGCTCTGATGCTCATTTCTTAAAATATCTTATACTTTAATTATATCAGTTCTGTAAGCTACTTGGATTCTTCACATGCCTCTCAACTGATGACAGGGGTGTTAAAAATATCCGAAACTCGAAACTCGTTCGATTTTTGAATCGACTCGAAATCGGTTCGAAAATTTTGAATCGAATCATGAGCTAAGGATATTGGCTCGAAGTTCATTTCGAGTCAATTTCGAGTTGGCTCTAGCTCGCTCGAAACATGATTCGATTTGGCTCGAAATTATATGTACAGTATAAATAATATTGATATATTATATAAATATATACATAAATAAATTATTATTTTATATAATTTAGTTATTGGTTTAGTGGTAGAGTAGAGGAGATTTAAGATTTATTTTCCTCAAGTCTAGGGATCAAATCCTCTTAAATAAATAATATTTCTATAATTTTTTTACAATTCCGAGCTGATTCGAATCATGATTCGAGCCGGCTCAAAATTGAGTCATTTCGAGCCGAGCCGGCTCAAAATCGAGTCATTTCGAGCCGATCCGGCTCGAATCATATCCCATTTCGATTTCGGATCGATTTCGAGCAGAGCCGAGCTCGAAATTTTCGATTTCGAGTTGAGTTCAACTCGCTCGAAATCGGCCCGATAACAGCCCTAACTGATGATATCTTTTATCGACAGCCAATAGGTTGAGTTTACCTCCTTACTCACGTGAGAGTCGTTCAATATGCTCAAGTTCGGATCTCGCAAGTTCTCTTTGGTTGGTATCAACTTTATCTCCTCTCTCTTCTTTATTTTAACCTTGTAGTTAGGTTATCTGTGAGTTCGTGTAGTTTAGAGTGATCTCCCATTCTTTGAGTAAGTCGCAAAATTTATAATTAGTAACTTTTTGAGATTCTTTATATCATTACCAATGTTAGCGAATAGTTCGGATCTCCCATTCACCGAGTTCGTCTTACTCATCTTCGTTGAAAACAATTTATATTTCATACTAAGACATTCACTTTAGAGAAAACAATTTACACGAAAGGATAGAATGAGAAATGAGTATATCCGAAAGAAAATTGGTGTTGCACCAATTGAGGATAAACTTAGAGAAAGTCGGCTTCGATGGTTTGGACATCTAAATCGTAGGCCAATTGAAGCTCCAGTTAGAAAAATTGAGTTACTGGATTTTGCCTATGTTCAAAGAGGAAGAGGGAGACCAAAGAAGACATGACAAGAAACTATAAGGAGTGATCTTAGTTACTTAAACTTAGATAAGAATTTGGTAACTGATAGAGCGCAATAGAAACAAAGGATTCATGTAGCCGACCCCACCTAGTGGGATTAAGGCTTGGTTGTTGTTGTTGTTGTTACTAAGACATTCACTTTAAATTTCCAGCTTTATTCGTTCCTTAATAAATAATTACATTTATTTTAGGTAATCAATTTTATCAAATCCTTAGGAGTAAAAGTACAATAGAAAAACATATTCATCTTAGTTTTAGCTCTATTTTTACTTATATCTCAACTCAACCTTCTTCCCATCTCATTTAATTTAATAGAATCAAATAAGGATGAAATAAAATTATCATTTTATGAAAGATAAATTTATCATTTTAAGAAAAATAAAAAGATAATTTTTTTTGGTTATTTGCAAGTGAATAGAAATAAAAATATTAAAATATTAAGAAATATAATTTATTGAAATTTTATATTATTTATTATTATTAAATTTGATTTTATACAAATAATTAGATGAATATAACCTATATAAATATACATGTACACAAAATATATATATGAAGACGTGTGTATATATATGTCTGTATGTGTATATGTGTGTTAATAAGTGTAATTTTAAAATAATATTTCTATACTGTAAAAAATAGTTACGAAATAATTATTTTTTCGGTGAGATAAGAGATTAATTATTTCATAAAATATAAAATAGAAATTTTTATGAAATAATTATGTAATTATTCTATATAGAATACTGGTAGAATAAGATGCTTATTCCATTTAAGTAAATACACTCTTTTTTTTTATTAAACAAGTAAACACAACATTAAGGCTTTGTTTGGTTCGAGCTTTTTTTTGGACAAGTCAAAAAAATATTTTTATTTTTTCAGTTTAATGGGAGAGAAATTTATTTTAATATTAGAAAGTATGTAAAATATGAAATACTTTCAATTATAATATTCGTATTTGTGTTAGATGTGAAATAAAATTGATTTTTATAATTAAAATTTGTGTTGGACAAAAAAAATGCTTCAAACTAAATAAGGCCTAATAGTTAATACTTATCGCTTATTATCTTCTAAGAGTATTTTTTTGTATTCGATCCACATTTTCCAGAAAATGAAGAGGATTTCATTACAAAGAGGGAAAATTTTGGGATTGGCTCAAACTGGCTGGAACTAATATTGATTATGGTTCTAAACTAGTCCTGACCTCATTTTATTCGAGCTTTTTTTTGACAAAAGAAAAGAAATATTTTATTTTTTAAGTTTAATGAGAGAGAAATTTATTTTAATATTAGAAAGTGTATAAAACGTGAAATATTTTAAATTTTAATATTTATATTTGCAATAGATATGAAATAAAATTACTTTTTATAGTTAAAATTTGTGTTGGGTAAAAAATCTGACTTCAACCAAATGAGGTCTAAGAATCCATAATGGTTTCGGTTTCAGAACCGGTACTCGGTCCAACCAGTTTGCAACTGAAGTTGGTAAGCCTTAATCCATAACTAACCAGTTTATGAAAATCTTAGCCTATTCATTATCTATCACATCTAACGTATGGGTAAATTGCATTATCAAAAAAAAAAAAAAAATTGGTAAATTGCATCTAGGCACTTGAGATCGATAAAGCATTGCAAATTAACCCTAATTTTTTAAAAATTTTAATTTCTAAAATTATAAAAGTGCTCTTATATGGTCCAAATTAAAAGGAAATTATTAATTTTAATTATTATATAGTTAAAATATTCTAAATTTTTTTTAGATTTTTAGAATATAATTTTGAAATATAAATATTTATATTTTTTAGTTTTAAATTTTTATTAAATTTTTAAAGAAGGATGAAAATAAAAAAATATAATAATCTTTTAAAATATATATGTTTTAAATTAATTAAAAAATAATTAAATTTTTTATTTTTTTCAAAAAATGCTAACGAAGATTTTAAGATTCTGAAAAGAGATAAAAAATATAGTATTTTTACAATATTAAAGACTAAAATTAGATTTTTTTTAAAGTTGAGACTAATTTATAATATATTTTCAAACTCAAAAGCTTGAGTGTAATTTACCTAAAATTTAAAAATAAATAAATTTTATTTTATATCAAAAATAAAACTCAATATAATAAATTACAAATGTTTAAAATTTTATGAATTTGTTAAGAGAAGCAATTTTATGAGTTATTCAATATAAAATATAATTTTGATTCAGATCCAAATATTCATAAATTGTTTTTTTAATAATAAATGGTTAAGTTAATCAACTTCCATAAAATAGCCACTGAAATGCAAATTTCGCTTGCTCGATGGGAACGGGAACCCTCGTCCACGATGCAGCATGGGCAAAACCGACATTCCAGGTGGTAACATTGTGATGATCTATACCCTAATATTAATGTTGGCACTCCCGATCGACCAGCCGGCCGTAGTTTTATTGACCTGCTGCTGTTCTCTTTGCTGAAGGAACGAGAAGGGCCCGTTCGCTCCCTCCGACTCACCTTGTTCCCCTGGTCTCTACGGATCCGAAGGTAAACGTGTTTTACGAAGCTTATGTACATATTCCCTCTCCAAGATCTGTGGTTCTTGTGCGCGATGCTTGGCATACTTCCTGTTTTTGTTTTTCTAAACCTAAATTTCTTGGATGTTGTTGAGGTGGATTTACGACCTTTGATTATGTTCAGAATGGTTTGTTTTCACTTGTATATCTGCTACCAAGATGGTGTTGAACTGTCCTTTACCTAGATTTAGGCTTTCTCTGTGCGACGATGGAACGGCTGATCAGGTAAAGAAGACGATACAACAGCTGTTTTTATATCCGTGGTTCACTATTGTTTCTTTCGATCTCTTGTTTCATATCTCAGTTTTTTTTTTTTTTGTTCTTTCGTTCCTCATTTGGATGCTGAATTGAAGGAGGCGATCTGTGTTTATTAGTACTTCCTCAGTTGATGATTCTGCTATCTATATATAAATAAATTTTGCGAGATGTCTTCATTGTCATGGATCATAATTTTCTTCATTAATATAGATATTCGATGTTTAGTTTAGATGTGAAATGACAAGAACGCTTCAGAGACTAACAACAGGTAGAAGATATGCATAAGATCTTTGAGTTATATATAGAGGCATATTCAAATTACACATTCTTTATCAAGCTTTCTTTGGATGTTTCAAACTGATTGCAGTTGATCTGCCCAAATGTCGAATTCTGTTCTTCCTCCTGAAATTCAATCTCGTTTTGCATGACTACTTGGTGTGTATCAAATTCATGGTGTATTGTGTGGAGAAGCTATTCATTATTCTTACAAAGTTGTTTACTTAGAAATTAATATTCATTTTGCAGAGCTTTGTAGTGATTGCCTTCTTGATCTGCTAACATGGCTGGTCCAAGAAACAACCGTGGAAAGCGCTCGCACTCCCAGTTTGACCATGCAGACAATGGAGGAAACAAGAGAAGAAATCCCGGTGATGAAAGGGAGGCATATACACCGGGTCCAGAAGATACTGTCTACCGTTATCTGTGTCCAGGTAGGAAGATTGGAAGCATCATAGGTAGAGGTGGTGATATTGTGAAGCAGTTAAGGGCTGACACACAAGCTAAGATAAGAATTGGTGAGACAGTATCTGGCTGCGATGAGCGGGTGATAACGATTTTTAGTTCTAGCAAAGAGACTAATTCCCTTGAATACAGTGGAGAAAATGCATGTGCAGCACAAGATGCACTTTTCAAAGTACATGAGAGGCTGATCGCAGATGAGCCAGAGGGAGATGAAGATGCTGACGCTAATTTTCCTCAAGTTACTGTTCGTTTACTTGTACCATCTGATCAAATTGGATGCATTATTGGGAAGGGTGGACAAATTATACAGGGCATCCGAAGTGACACTAGTGCTCAAATTCGCATATTGAAGAACGACCATCTTCCATCATGTGCTATTAGTACCGATGAGCTTCTTCAGGTTCTGCAAACTGTTTTTGCTTCTTATTTAAGTAATAGAAATGGGTCATTATACTTTCTTATGGTTTTAATTTTTCATCTCATATGATGATGATGTGAAGATGCAATTTAGAGATCAACAAATTATATCTAGCAGAATATTCATAAATTAATGTTAAAATTTCAAAAATTAATTTTGTAATGACTGAGAAATTAACAAAATCCGTAAAATTAATTACTTTTAAAATTTTAAATAAATTAGATCAAAGTTAATTGAAAAATTACCAATTCAGATTATGGCGCAATTCAGTTTTCAACAAATCAGAAACGGGATAACAGAAATATGAGAACTCATAGTATTTAACCAACAATAATTAAATTTCACTCAATAATGAAAGGTTGCATAGGCGGAACAAGTTCGAGCAAGTCACAAGCGAGCAAAATGATCCAGAGTATTCAATTTAACCAAGTTAAAGGTTGTTGAAATTTGTACTTGAGTCAGATAATTCAGGGACCACAGTGTAACTTCCAAAATTAAGGCTAGGCAGTGGCTCAGCAGTACGATGCATAGGCGTCGGTTTCGCGTGGTACAAGCGCCAGCATCGGGCGCGCGCGGCATTGGCGCAAGCGTCGCGCGTGCGGAGTAGTGGCAGGTGGGTGCGGGCTACAGGCGTAGCTGGTGCGAGGACATTGTCAGCGCTGTGGGGGCGCGACAACGCGATCACGTCGGACTGAAATTGGCGAGCTGAACGTAGGGTTGCAGGTGAGTAGGCAGAGTGAACGAGGAGGAGACAAGGTGAATGTTGAGGGTGCAAGATGAATGGAATTGAACTTAGAGGGGAGGAGCTGGAGCGGGTGAAGTTTAGGGATTCTCACCCAAGATTCAAGTCCTTTTCTATCCAGGATATCGATTTATTCTAGAATCAAATAATCTCAAAGGAAACACAAATAAAATTTATTCAGCATTAGAAAAAATAAGAATAACAAGAATGCGTTTATATAGATCTCCTTACAAACTGACTCAATAAAAAAATATATAATGTAATGAATTTCTCACACAAACGAGAAAATATTAGATAATATGCTTAGAATGATAATCACAGAAATAGAAATAACAAATACAAAATAAGGCCTCGTTTAGTTTGAGTTTTTTTTTAGACAAGAGAAAAATATTTTATTTTTTAAGTTTAATGAGAGAAATTTATATTAATATTAGAAAGTGTGTAAAATGTGAAATACTTTAAATTCTAATATTCATATTTGTATTAAATGTGAAATAAAGTTAATTTTTATAGTTAAAATTTGTGTTGGGTAAAAATTTTACCTCGAACCAAACGAGGCCGAGATGCAAAAAATAAAATCATTTCAAAATAGAATAGCCAATCAATCAGAATGAATGAGAGATTTTCAATCCACTGAGTCAGCAATCCACAGCATCCAACTTTCTAAATCTGTCCTAATACTCAGTCAATCCAGATCAAAGCAGTGTGGCTAGATCTCGGCCGTTGACGATAAACTCTGCCAGAAATGAATCGACGGTCGATCGTGGTGTCCCCACCAGCTCTCCCTGTGTGGGAAAGACTCGACTTTGTCGAGTAGTGGTCCTCTCTACTGTGATATCTTTATAGCAAATCTAGATCAAGTCTCTGTAGCTCATCTCTAGTAATCCATAAATCCTCAGACAGAGGTAAACCCTTCTAACAAACCAAATAATGTTGGTATTTTCGATGTCTTGTGGAAATTATCTGCTCATCAAAAATTTGCTCTGTTTGCTCCTACTTATAAGTGGATTTGGCTGGTGGACACTCAGGTAAGGGTTCACTCTCAATGGATAATGAAGGCTCAAACGAATCACTGGGTATTACTGTTGGCTCCTTGTATCCCACCAAGTCTGAAATATTGAAGGTTGAACTGATATCATACTCTGGTGATAAATCAACAATATACACGTTCGAACTAATTTTTTTTAAAATTCTAAAAGGACCAGCTCTGCGAGCTTGTAATTTCTTAACAGTTTCAAATGGGAACCGCTCGGGTTGAACTCGAATCATTACATAATTTCCTTCTGAAAATTCCTATATTCTTTTGTGACAATCTGTAAGTGTCATTGTTGACACTTAATTTTTTTACTAATTTTTTTATGCATAGGTAATGGAATGAGTTCTACAGGAATTCTAGGCTTATGATCATGTACAATTTCAAATGGACTCATGCATACAGACCTATTGACAGAATTATTGTATGCAAATTTAGTACGAGGTAAGACAAGGTCCCAAGTTCTCTCATTTTCTCCCATTAAACAATGAACCAAATTCCCTAAACTTTTATTAATTACTTTTGTTTGTCCATCTATTTAAGAATGAAAGGTAGTGAAAAATTTAAGTTTCGTACCGAGGAGATGCCACATAATTTTTCAGAAATAATTGGTGAATTTAGCGTCTCTATTAGACACCATTGACTTTGGCAACCCATGGAGTGTAAGTATCTTGTCGAAAAATAAACGAGCGATCTCAGAGGCATAAGATGTTTTTGAACAAGGGAGAAAATGTGTCATCTTAGAAAATCGATCAACCACGACATAGATGGAATCATGCTTATCAGCAGTCTTAGGTAATCCTAGAACCTATGAAGCACGAGTATGATACGACAATACGGATACAATACGATACGGATACGACGATACGCCAAGCTTAAAAAAAATAAGATACGGATACGTCAGGATACAGCTGTTATATTTGTGTATAATGTCATATTCTCATATTTAAAATATAAATCTATCGTATATTTTAATAACTTATACATCATGTTGTAATTTTTAAAAATATCTTTTAAATTTTTTTCAAATTAATTATTATTTTTTAAATATTATTAATATTACTAAAAAATATTATAGATAATTGAACTACAAAAAATAAAAATGTCCTTCAACAACTATTGAGTTTTAAAAGATCTTAAATTAAAATAATATTTTAAAATTTATTTAATTACTTTCGACCTATCACAGATTAAATATACATCAGTAAATTAGTTTCAATTTTAATTTAAATCTGATCTAAATTAATTTGCTCGATGCAAACGACATATAATTGAAAATAACATAAATAATGTGACATAAACTTAGATACACTAATCTAGTTAAAGTAGATATATGCTCTCCTTCCTCTGAGTCTTAACTAAATAAATAAATAAAATAAAAAAGATCAAAGTTTAATCTTTTTCATAATATGAGCTTGATTAATGTAAAAACAAATGATCGATATCTAATAGCAAATATAGTCTGGTTGAGATAGAAAAACTAGATGATACAGTTGTTTGTGAATACCAAATCTTTTTTCTATTGCTGAAACACTGGCATGCATTAAGCATTTTGCAATCCCATTTGTGTGAGTTCAGTATATTTCTCAATCTTATTATTTGAGTCTATGCATGAGCTGTATTTTATGTATAATATATTTTTTTATTTTTTATCGTGTAGGCCAGACTAACTGTTTCAACATTTTTTTTTTTAATTAGAAGTATTGAAAAGTATCAAACAAATATCGGGCAAGTATCGGGCAAATGTCGGGAAAGTATTAGATTTTTAAAAATTAAAAAAAATTGATACGCCACGTGACATATTGGATATGTATTGGTGGAGTATCGGGGAGTATCGACATCCGATACAGATACGATACGGATACGTTAGGCTCCACAAAGTATCGGTGCTTCATAGCCTAGAACAAAATCTAGCTAAGAGCTTGCCAAGAACGATCAAGTACAGGTAGGGTGTATAAAGTCCAGTGTTTTGTTTTTGTTGTTTTGCCATAGCATAAGTTCGACACTAATCAACTATACGCGTGACTTCTCTCTTGAGGCTTGGCCAATAAAATTGATTTTCTATGGCCTCAATCGTCTTATTTCGGCCAAAGTGATTGGTTATTCCACTTGCCTGTAACTCCCAAATAAGGAAGTCTCTAACGGAAGTTCATGGGAGGTTTGGAAGCGTTGCTCCAGGCATGAGATTAATTGCGTGCTGGATATCACGCATCAAGGGTAAGCAACCAGTCAGGAAGATCTCCTGGCAACACGTCAGCAAATTCCTTAAGTATAGGAACTGCTTCTGGTGGAGGTTCAACCGGTTCACTCTCCTTCACTCACTTAACAGCAACAGCCCAAATTAAGAAATTTTCATTTATTTTCTTTTCAAACTCTCGAGTGCTAATCAAGTGAAGATCTTTCTTCTTTGATGACTCTTTCTTACTTGAAATTTCTTTCTTATTAATGGCCTTAGGAGGAGAAGGACCTATTATGATCTTGTCACTTTTATAAGTAAATACATAAGAATTGGATCGTCCTCGAAGAGTGACATCCAAATTATACGACCAAGGTCTACCTAAGATGATGCTACCAACTTTCATTGGTAGGACGTCACACCAAACCTTGTTTTGATAGGAATTGAATTGAATCGGGACTAAGCATCGCTGTGTAACTTTCAAAGAAGAGGCATTAATTCAGAAAACTTTATATGAATTGGGACGACTCTCAGGAGTTAAACCAACCCTGGACACAGTCGTTGTGGCGATTACATTCACACAAATTTCATTGTCAATGATAATCTTACACATTTTTTCATTGATTTTTATGTTAGTGTGAAAGATAGAAGTTTTGCGTCAATTACCACACTCTTTGGGCTGGGTTAGAGCACATCTAACAATTCCAATTTTTGGATCACTATGAGATTTGGATTCATAAGTAAATTTGATATATTCTAGAGTTTCATATTTGGGATCTTGAAATTCGTCAACAAGTGCCTCATTAGCCACATAGGTGGGTGGGTCATCCTCATAGGCTGGAGAATCATCGTCCTGCTCTATGATCATTGTTCTTGTAAGACATTCGAATGCCATGTGATCGATTTCCTGACACCTAAAACAACATATAGACTGATTACCACCACTGTGAGAGGTTTCTCCAATAACAGTCTTGCTTTTGTCATTGGCAAGAGGTCGGCTAATGGCTGGTGAACCATCAGCTGGCTTGGTCTCCTAGGGCGTAGACTTTGTAGGAGCTACAGTCAGGCGCGGATCAACTTTATGTAGTATGATCAACCTTTGATACTTCTTTAGATCCTGGGCAACTTGATAAGCTTGCTCAAGGGTTGGGATTTGTCTCACAATAATTTTGCGCTGTAAGTCGTCCCGAGGTCCAGATCAAAATTTAAAAAATGTGACTTCTAGATTCTCATCAACACTACATCGCATAAAAAATTCATCGAACTTTGTGATGTATTCAGCAATAATCTTATTGACTTGAGTCAGCCTCTGCCATTGATTTAATAAGCAATGCTTATATGAGACGGGAACATATTTCTCTCTGTCTCGCTTTAAGCTCATCCCACGATCCAATAGGTTCTTATCGACTGTGTTGCAAGATTCGCTCAACATTATTTATGTAGAGCTTGGCTTGCATAGTGAGCTTCATCTTCGCGAAATTAATCTTTCGATTTTCCGACGTGTCATATCATTTATAATAGTGGTCCATGTCTGCTTTCTAATTTAAGTCTGTCTTTGGGTCCAGACGACCGTCAAAGGTAGGGGCCTTTACTTTCAGGCTACGCCAGTTATTTTCTTCTGCCCCACGCGAGTCTCGTGTTTGATAATCTATAGGGTTATGCTCTATTCTCGTAGGTTCATAATTTTGCCTAAGATGTTTGATTTCACTTTCTTGATTATTTTGGCCCTCAAGTTAGTCTATTCTACCGTCCATACGGTCTAATCTAGTTATAATATCAGCTAACACTCTTTGAAGTTCAGGATCGATACTACTAGTTGGTTTAGGATCAGAAATAGAATACTCAAAACCAGAATGAGTGCGCATGCAATAAAAACAAATATGATGTAATTCATGCAGAGACGAATATACCCTAACCTGACCTAAAGCTCTGATACCAAATTTGTTGTGGGATGGATGAATGAAGATGTAATTTTGAGATCAGCAAATTATATCTAGCAGAATATCCACAAATTAATGCTAAAGTTTCAAAAATTGATTTTGTAATGACCAAAAAATTAACGAAACCCGCAAAACTAATTAATTTTAAAATTTTGAATAAATTAGATCGAAGTAAAATTACCAATTCAAATTAGGGCGCAATATGGTTTTCAACAAATCAGAAACGATGTAACAAAAATATGGGAACTCATAATATTTAACCAACAATAATTAAATTTCACTCAATAATGAAAGGTCGCACATGCGGAATAAGTTCGAGCAAGTCACAAGCGAGCAGAATGATCTAGAGTATTTAATTCAACCAGGTTAAAGGTTGCTGAAATTCGTACCTGATTCTGGGACCACGGTGTAACTTCCCAAATTAGGGCTAGGCAGTAACTCGGCAGGACGACGCACAGGCGTCGGGCGCGTGTGGCACATGCACGGGCATCGGCGTTGGGCGCGTGTTGCACAGGCGCTGCGAACTCCAGCGTTGTGTACGCATGGCGTGGGAGCAGGCTCGGGGAATTGTAAGCGCGAGCGCGGTACGGGCGCTGGCTCGCAGGTTGCTGGGCGCGAGCTTGCACTGGCAGAATGGCGCGGGCGTTGGGCGAAGCCGTCCCTCGAACAGTTGCGTCGCACGATGAACTCGCGGGTGCGGCGTGTGGCGCGCGGAGCAATGGCAGGTGGGTGCGGGCGACGGGCGTAGCCAGTGCGAGGACGTCGTTAGCGTTGTGGGGGGCGCGGCAACGCGACCACGTAGGATTGGAATCAGTGAGCTGAACGTACGGTCGCAGGTGAGTAGGCAGAGTGAACGAGGAGGAGACAAGGTGAATGCTAAAGGTGCAAGATGAATGGAATCGAACCCAGAGGGGAGGAGCTGTAGCGGGTAGAGTTTAAAGATTCTCACCCAAGGACCAAGCCTTTTCCTATCTGGGATATCGATTCATTTCAGAATCAAATAATCTTAAGGGAAACACAAATCAAATTTATTCAGCATTAGAAAAAATAAGAATAACAGGGAGGCATTAGAAATAATGAATTTATTTGTCTTTTGTATTCACAACATTTAACGATTCTATGTATTGTTTATTTTTCATATATATGCATTTATCATCATTGTGTCTAAGAGATGTTCTTCAATTTGGTATTTTTAGATAACCGGAGAATCTTCTATTGTAAAGAAGGCTCTTCTTCAAGTTTCCTCCCGGCTTCATGAAAATCCATCACGCTCGCAGCATCTACTATTTTCAAACGTACCCCATAGTGGCAGTTATGGGGCACTCAGTTCTGGGGCGCCTGTAATGGGTCTTGGCCCGTTGGTAGGCCCATATGGCGGTTATAAGGGTGAACCTGCTGGAGATTGGCCATCATTTTATCATCCTCCTAGGGATGAGACATCTGCCAAAGAATTTAGCTTACGTGTCCTATGCCCTTCTGCCAACATTGGAGGTGTCATTGGTAAAGGTGGTGTTATTATCAAGCAGATTAGGCAAGATTCTGGAGCATATATAAAGGTTGATAGTTCGTCTGCGGAAGAGGACTGCATAATAACTATTTCAGCAAAAGAGGTGAACTACTTTTGTCAACTGCATTGGAAATTGCATTGGAAATTAAATCGTTTCTCAACCACTGTTCTTTATTTTGATCTTATTGCTTTCCAGCTTTTTGAAGATCCAATCTCTCCAACAATAGACGCAGCCGTACGTTTGCAGCCTAGATGCAGTGAAAAAACTGAAAGAGAATCTGGTGAGCCTTCATACACTACACGATTACTTGTGTCAACATCGCGTATAGGTTGCCTCATAGGGAAAGGTGGTAGCATTATATCCGAAATGAGAAGAAGCACACGAGCAAATATACGAATACTACCAAAAGAAAACCTGCCCAAAGTTGCTTCAGAAGATGATGAGATGGTTCAGGTATGGTTCATTTGCAACTATTTTGACAATTGATAACTATTTTTTGGAGAAATTTCTACAGGCTGTCTGGCATTAATCAATGTGTTATTAGATTAGTGGAGACCTTGATGTGGCGAGGAATGCTCTTGTACAAGTAACTACTAGGTTGAAAGCTAACTTTTTTGAAAGAGAGGGTGCCCTATCAACATTTCCGCCCATTTCTTATGGTAGCATGCCAGGTGATGTTCCGGATATTCCTAAATATGGTAGCCGGGATTCAAAGGCTTCTAGTCGTGGTTATTCATACACTAGTGGGTATGGAGCTTCAGGTGACTTACATCCTTCTGAAACATATGGTTCTTCTCAGGTAAGTCTTTATTAAACTTCAAGTGTGCGTTAATTTTGTGCTTGCATCTGTACATTACTTTTTGCGTTGTTGCTATCTTTATCTAATGGATATCTTTATGATTCAATGCAATTGTTCACGTAATTCCTTAAGGTTGGTGGTAGTGGTTATGGAACATATGGAGGATATCCTGGTCGTGCTGGAAGTACAGGGTAATTCATATTTTCTTTTTAATGTATTTTCTTGTTACTTTTTTATGATGTCACACAACCATCGGCTTATATTTGGTGGTCCTAAATCAAATTTAGATCTATGTCTGTACAAGTCAACCTGTAATTCTTTTTGTCATAAACCTAAAGAGGCATCATTTCTCTTCCGAAAAAAACCGTCATTGGCATTAAACCATGACGTTGAAATCAAACAGCACATTTTGTGGTATTTCGTGTCACATGGATAGTGAAAAGGCACCAGGTGAAAAGCTGTCTAAGAATTTGTTTGAAATAAATGATTTCTTTTGACATGTTATACTACTTGCAGCCTATCCTGTTTCCTGATGGAGAAGTTTCCATCTACTTTACACCTAACTGTTGTCTTCTGTTATCAGGTTACCTGGTCCAAACCCTGTATCCCATGGAAAACGTTATGGTTATTAGAATCACCCCTATCTAGTGATGGCAGGTAGACTACTACCTTTACCTTACTGTCATTCAGCTGTGTTGGTATTATCACTATCTTCATAATTTTGGCAGCTTTTCTATCATCAACCCACCATGGCCACCTGTATTAGATATCTAATGCTCATTTTTTTGAACTTTGTTGCCTTCCCCTCATATTAAAACAGCTGAGGTCCTTGATGCCCCGGAGCCAGCCTATATGAAGCCTCGAGCCTAAACCAGAAGACCAGATGAAAAAAAGACTTATCTCGTATCTATGTTCCACCCTGTAAGCTAAATTTAGGAGCACCATCATGCTAAGAGATCTAACTTATTATTGCCTCTTGGCCACTGCAGTTATGTATTAGACATCATTTGTGCTCCCAAATTGCAATCTGTCGTCTGTTTATTTAATGCATTCTTATAAGGTTTAGAACCTCCTGATTGCATGAAAATTTAACTTCCACTTTTCTGACTATCATAAATAGTTTATGATACCCGTTAAAAATGTCATAGATTCGAAGTACTCTTACTTGATTTTGCTTTTAGGTCTTTGCTTATTAGTTAATCATTTACGCTAGATTACTTGTGTTGACACACTCTGATCTTTTTATCCTCTTGTTGTTTGGCATTCCTTCTGCTTCCCTTATCCTAGTGCATAAGAAAAACTATTCTTATAAGTAGAAATTATTTTATTTTTCACGTCTCTTATAAACAACCTAAAACTATATTAAAAGATGAATGATGTGTAAATTTATTTAAATGTTTTTTAGCTTATTCTTTCTTTGTCTTTTCTAAAATTTCTGGGCGTGCTTAAAACCCTGTAGTTCCTTCTTGTTTGCTGAATTTAGTATTACCATGTTTGTTAGTCTAATGACGCTGCATTGCATTTTTAGTGTCTAGTTTGATCCTGTTTTTGATTTGAACGTAGCTTTACAGTTCTTAGAAAGCCACTGGTTTCTCAAAAATGTCTTAAGAATGTGATCTGATGAAATAAAATTAACCACGCTGGCTAAGATACTGATACAGAATGGAGCAAAGTATTGAGCATTAGTAGTAGGGTATAGATTGATCATTGTGAATGCAAGATTCATAAAAAAGCAGTTCAACGTAGAGGGTCAGAGTTTAGGGATATTAGAGCAAGATGGGTCAAGTTTGAGATTGGAGTCATCTGTGCTATATTTTGGGGCCACGTGCTGAGTTTAAAGCCAGTCCTTTGTCTAGCCCAAAGCTATGCCATGTTCACTCTCCAAGTCTCTACTGTTAGAAGATTTTCCAGAACGCCTGGAAATTGATAATAGCTGATGCAAAGTGGCTTTATAGAACCATTCGAGTTCAAATTGCCTTTAGTTTTAACCAAGGAAGCTCCAATTCATCGAAATGTATGCTTGTGATGCAGCAACTTGTGAATTTCCCCATCCCTCTGTTTTTTATTAATTTCTTTTCAATGCATATGTTTAAAATATTATGCCTTTTTTGACCATGACTTGCCTAAGATTTTTGGGAAAATTCTGTTTGGCATTTCGGAAAAAATGTCATTTTGGAATTTTTTGTAATTGTTTTTGAAATATGTGTAGGATGAAAAATAAAATTAGTTATGTTAAAAATTATGTAAGATATGAATTAAAATTAGTTCATGTTTTAAGAATTATGTATGGTGTGATATGAAGTAAATTTTTTTATATTAAAGTCTGTATAGATTAAGATAGAAATTAATTTTTATATTATATAGAAACTTTTGTTTAGAATTTATTTTGTTTGCTGTCATTTTTTCTTAATAGTTGTGGATGATGTTAAAAAAAAGGTTAAATGTCATTTTTTTAGCTACAATTTTTTCAAATTTATTACAATTTTTAAATTATAAAAAAAAATTTATTTCACATCTTATATAATTATCAATATAAAAAATTTATTAATTCTCACATTCAAGAAATGGTGCTTAGTCTTATTTGCTATGGAGGTCCTATTTGAATCGAACACATTCAAGAACAAACATTTTGACATAGGTTTTTCACATATTATATTATTCTTGTTAATAAAATTAAAGATGAGGTTAAGGTGAAACTAGAACCATAAAGTATAATGTTTCTACAACTGAATGTGTTAAGTGTAAATTTAGTTAAGATAAAAATATTTGTATTGGAGAGGTGATAATTGATGATCAAATTTATAAAAAGAGTTCTATTAAAAGAGTTCTATAAAAAAAGTTATCAGAAAGAGCTAGCAATTTAGATATTTCGGATTAATCATAGTAAATGGAAGAATGCATTTGAAGGTAAATTTATAAGACAATAATAAGACCAGTGATATTATATGATGTTTAATATTGGTCTACAAAATAGAAGCATTACAAATAAATGTCATAGAGATGATGTTAAGATAGATGAGTGAATATATACAAAAGAACATAGAGAAATGAGTACAACGTGCAAAAGTTCGAATGGCCTCAATTTAAAATTTGCTCAAAGAGAATTGGCTTAGATGGTTTTGACATAAATCTTAAGTTGATAGCTCTAGTAAGGAAAGTTGAGTTATTAGATCTTTATTCATATAAAAATAGGCAGTAAGGAGAGTTGAGTTATTGGATCTTTACTCATGTAAAAAGAGAAAAATGGAGATTAAACAAGATATATATGCTAATAAACTATAAAAAATGACCTTGTATATTTAGAGCAAGATGAGTTGTTAATTGTTATTTGATAGAGCACAATGGGAACGATGGATTCATATAGTTGATATAGTAGGATAAAAATTTGGTGGTTATTGTTGTCACATCTAACACATACTTTAATGCAATTTGACATTTTTAATAAATTCTAACAGTTTTACTTCAAATCCAATGTCTTCGTACATGATAAAATTTATTACGATGTGGTCATTTCAAGATTCTATTTTATTTTGTTGAGATTGGTGTAAGATGCATGCGAAATAAAATGGTATATTAGATTATAATATATGTGGGTTGTGAAGTGTAATTATTTTTTAAGTATTAAAGTTTGTATATTCTGTGAGCTTTTTTTAGTTATTGTTGGAAATTGTGTTTGATTTGAAACTTTTTTTTTGGGCTGAGTTGAAGGAACTCTAAACTGTTGTCTGATTCTTGGTTAGAATTATATACTCTTGAATGTTTTATGTAGAGACCATAATCTTATTTCTCTTTTAGATGTTCTATTTGTCTGAATCTAATATTAATTTATTTGTGAGGTTGGTGTTTTACTGTTATTTACATGACTTGTTTAGATAATTCCATATAGATTCTGAGTTAGTCTCTAAGATGGATTTTTTTTTTAATGTATAAGATGGATAAAATTACCTGAAGTAAAAATCTGTTTTTCTCACCAATGTTTTAATCGTTTTTATGGTAAATTGTTTATAGGTCTGATGTTTGTAATGCACTGTTTAAGTTTATCTATTGTGAAATTGTTAATCTGTTAGTTCTTTTGAAGAAATCCTTCATTAAACCAAAGGTAATTACATGGACCTGTCAGATACTTTAGCATAAAAAAATCTAATTGAACTTTTTTTTTTCCTGATAGTAAATTCTAATAGAACTTCTGACATACATTTTGGATAGGTCAAGTAGAGTGTAATTTATTTGATAATTGGAACAGACCTATTTGCAATCTTTTGTAATTTTAGGTTAATTAGAATGGATTAATTGGCATTCTTCTGTAATTTTGGTATTTGACAAAATAATTTATATGTCAAGGCTTTATTTCGAAAACCTTGATCAAAATATAATGACTTGTGAATGTGATTGACCCATAATCAATTAATGCATGCTTTATTTGCATTGGTTAATTTTTTAATGATGATATTTATGACTTGAAAGTTTTTGATATGAAGTAACATTATTATTATTATATTGATTTGGTATCTTGGATGTTAAATTAGTTATTATTTTGATGGGTACAAAATTAAAATAAAATTGATTTTTTTTTTGAGTGTGTAAAATATTTTAAACTTAATAAATTTGTTTAAATAAATATGCCCGATTCTAAAGATCCTTTCTTCGATCATTTGAATTAGGTGAAAACTTTGCTTTATCATCCGAAAAATCTTGTTATTTTAAGTTATTCATGAAGATGGATTGCCAATAGATTTGTGATTTGCTTTAATTATGTACTGAAGTAGTACGGTTTCCTAATCTGCCTGAATGTATCTACTCTTCAGAAAGGAAATATATGACGAGATCAAAATTAAACCGAACACGTGCGATGACATCGTGTGTTTTCAGTTGCAATTTTTGGCTTCTGGAATTAGTCATGATCCGAGTTCTGTTTGATAGTCACAGGTACCACAGATTTAGTATAGAGTACATATCATTTAGATCCTTGAGTTTTTTTGATAATATTGAGTAAATTTATGATTTTAAGAATTGTTTAATTGGGTTCCTAAGTTTTGACATGAAGGTTTTAATTAAAATTTTTAGTTAATTTATAGTTTTTTTTCAGTTTTTAAATAAAATTTATTTTTTAATTAAATATATAAATTGAAGTAGTACGGTTTCCAAATCTGCATGCGTGCACAAGGCTGGCACTCATTTTGTTGTGGGGATGTGGATTAATGGAAATTTAAATGTCAATCTTAGGGGTTCAATTGAAGTGCTTTTGAAATTATGAATATATTTTTTATTATTTTTAAATCTGAGTGACTTATATCATATTTTTCTTTTAATATAATATTAGAGTCATGTTCAAGTTTGAATAATTGGTGGTTCTCCTCCGGAAAAAAGGAATTTTTACTTTTATAATGCCATTTTATAGGCTTAAGGTTCAGTAGTGGTAGGGTTCTTGATAGTTGTACTTGTTTTGTGCATTCTTCGTACAATAGTTCATTTATGATATATTCGGTTAAAGTTATTTGTTTTGAGCAATTTTTATACAATAGTTTATATCTAACATACCTTAAAATTAATAAAATTAATCATTTAGTATAATCCCACAACTAATTTTATGGTGTAGATATTTGAGATTTGCTTGTCAGAGATTGAGGAGTTTCAAAAAAAAAAAAAAATCTCCTAGGCAAAGAAAATCAAGAAATAACTTAAATTGGGGTACATAAAAACCGTTGTATATCAAATGTGGAGCTTCTTTTAGCTCATCCTAGTGGGGAGGAACCTTGCTCGGAATTATAGGGCCTCGCGTATGAATTCACAAATACGATTTCCAGTTGAGGTAAGGGAAATTGTAGTGTCTCGAAAAAAGAATCAAAATATCAAATTAATTGCATGATTTGTTATGGGTTCCAAATCAATAGAAAATAATGTACTAATTGCGACAGTTCATGTTATATCTTTGGTATAAAAAAGAGTATAAAGTTATCATAATAATGTATTATGATACTTTTCATTATTTTGAAGATTGTATTTGTGACATGACACAATACAGTATAATAGATGTCTTGCTAAATCTAGAGATCTTGTCATGATGGTGCATCTCATTGATAGTGAAGCTCGAAAAAATTTTGATATGTGTTTGTTTTTACACAAAAGTTCTAATCCTTATAAATAGGAATTAGGGATTGTTAATGCAAGTTGATCTAAATTTATAACTGTCCACAATATGCTACCATTCATGTGAGATTTGAGAGAGAGGAAGGGATTGAGAGTGTTTGAGAGAGAACTTGATATCTTAATTGGAGGGGATTTTGGCCTCTTTATGGCCTTTAGTCCCCTCATCATTAATCGAGTCCTCCAATAATAGAAAATAATTGCTAGCCGACATATGGATGTATTTATATATGTATGTATGTTTATGTTGTAGAGTTTCTCTAGCTCGTAGTTGTAAAATGAGGTCACAAAGGACTTTAATGAATCTTGTGAGAAGCGGACTCTTATGATCTCTATTGAAGATGACCTAATTTGCTGTCAAGTTCATGGATGGAATACTCTAATATTGTTTGGTTCGAGTTGTTTTTTAAATATAAAAAAAAATTATTTTTTAAGTTTAATGAGAGAGAAATTTATTTTACTATTAAAAATGTGTAAAATGTGAAATACTTTCAATTCTAATATTCATATTTGTATTGGTTGAGAAATAAAGTAAATTTTTATAGTTGAAATTTGTGTTGAGCAAAAATCTCACCTTAAACCAAACAATGCATAAATCCTTATTTGGTTTGAGCTTTTTTTTTTAGAAATGAAAAAAAAATTATTTTATTTTTTAAGTATAATAAGAGAAATTTATTTTACTATTAGAAAGTATGTAAAATGTAAAATATTTTTAATTCTAATATTCGTAATTGTATTGGATATGAAATAAAGTTGTTTTTTATAATTGAAATTTGTGTTGGGCAAAAATCTCTCCTCAAACTAAACGAGTCAGTGCATGTATTTCACTCTTTAATTCTACGTAAGGGAACGAAAGATGCTGAGAATGTTCTTTTTTAGAAGAAATTGTTAAGAGATTTTGTGCAAGGAAGATTTGATCCGATAGCATAAGCTTTGCAGAGATAACTAAAGGAATATCCAAAATGAGTAAATTAGAGGAAACACGAAAGAATTTATATAGTTCAGAAAGATCTTTATATATTCATAACTATTAGGAATTAATCCCATTTAACTAGTAAGAATACAGTGAAAATTGGATTAATGGAAATAATACCGATAAAATAAATAACAAATAGACGCTGAATTTACGTAGTTCAGCCTAGAATTTTTTCAGTACTATGTCCATAAGAAATAAGAAAGAAAAATCTACTATTATAGATATCACAATACAAATGTAATCATATAATGAGGCAGAATAAATTCTCAATCTTGATCCCAATCTCACAATAAAAGAGTGCTTAAAATTAAATTCTCTTCTCATGAAATAGAAATACTCTCAATCTCAAAATAAAAAAAAATATAATTAAAAAGAACTTAAAATATATGAAATATAAAATTAAATTAAATTTTAAGATTAAAATTTGTATAAAATATAAAATAATTTTAAAAAATTGGGAAATTTTTTTATGCCCAATCAACCAAAGCCAGCGCTTCAGTCCCTTGTTTTATTTTTCCCTGATAAACGCATAGATGTGAATATCTAGCAATATAAATTAACGTCTGCTCTTGCAGATTCTTTCTTATGACATGCCGAATACGAATGACCAGATAGTCATCAATATTTGGTTGGCTCTAGTTGTTTTCGTGATCTACTTCACAAAAACGCTCGACTTCCTAATTGCCGACGATCTCATCCATTATGATTGATGAAAATTTTCATGCACAATAAGCAAGTATGTATGTATATATGTACTTTTTCTCCTCACTTTTGTGTCTCCTTAATCATGGATGATTACAAACAAAACAGTTACAAAATATAATTGAAGAGATCGAATGATATTGCTGCTGGTCAATATTCATAGAAGATCCACAAACAGAACAGTTACAATGATATATCATAGGAGATCCACAAACAGAACAGTTACAATGATATATCATAGGAGATTCACAAACAAAATAGTTACAAAATATAATTGAAGAGATCGAATGATATTGCCGCTGGTCAATATTCATAGGAAATCCACAAACAAAACAATTGCAATGTTATATCATAGGAGATCCACAAATAAAACAGTTACAATGATATATCATAGGAGATTCACAAACAAAACAGTTACAAAATATAATTGAAGAGATCGAATGATATTGCCGGTGATTAATATTCAAACCACCTTAATTCTCAAATAATCTTTATTTCTATCGTATTCTATTTCAGCGCATCGTTGAATTTCATGTTCAGTAACTCTAACAATAGTATTTAGCATGAAAATTCAACAAATTAAATTTGTACTGTAATTAATTACGTTTAATTTAAACCTGGCCACGCAATGGTATGAAGGGTTTCCAGAAGATCCGTGGGTACATGTCACGAGAGTTAGCAAGCACGACAGTCGCGTCCACAAGGACCTTCTCCCATCTTCCCCCATGAAAAATATATAGATAATTAGCTTCAAACGCGATACGCCACCAGATTTCAGGGGCTCGCTGCTGCCGGACGGCCACCAACCCCTTGAGGAAGAAGAGAAGGGACTGGTGGTTGTTATATGGGGATACATCGTAGATCTCCAGCGCTCTTTGGACGAGGTCCCGCACAGTATAACTGTTCGGATTAGCAGGAACCCATCCACCACTGGTTGCAGGCTTGGCGGCACAAAGGAGGAGGAGGAGGAGGACTACGGCGTGGGAAAGGATGAGACGAGCAGTGGAAGCCATGGGAGTTCTCATGAAGTGCGAGGAGAAGAGAAGGGGAGCAGTGCATTTTATACATGCAGATTGAGAGTACACATGCATTTATCATATGGATAAATTGTATTTGGGTCCTCATATTTTTCCTTCTATGCATATGGGTTTCTATAGCTTTTATATTAAATAGATTGACCCACGAGCAAAAGAGTTTCTTTTTTTTAGTAACAATGTTATTTTTATAACAAAAACGTAGCTATTTTTTATAGTCTTTTGGTTATAAGTGATAATTATCCAAAAATGCTCCTCGCCTAATTACTCTGCTATAAAGTAACTATTTTTATGATTTTTTTGCTATAAAAATAATAATATAAGAAAAAAAATCATCTGCACTTTTACTTAACTCGATGATTCAATATGTTTAATTTAAAAACTAGTGGGACATATGTTCCCTCAAAAGTATATGATAACAACCCCTGATTAGAATGATGAAAAGTGATTGCCAATTGATGTCAAGAGATAACTTAAAAATAGCTCATAGCAAACTTTTAGGTCGAATAATAAGTGATGAGAGACAGAAATAAATTATGGTATATAATTTTTCTAACTGGAGCTTCAATCGGCCTATGATTTAGATGTCCAAACCATCTAAGTCGACTTTCTCTTAGTTTATCCTCAATTAGTGTAACACCAATTTTTTTTTCGAATATACTCATTTTTCATTCTATCCTTTCATGTATATCCACATATCCACCTTAACATCTTTATTTCTGCAACTACAGTTTTATAAAATTTATCCTTAATTTTGGATGAGATTTTTCTATCGCACTACACACCAGAAGAATTTTTCTATTTTATTAATCCTGCTTGAATCTAAAATGGGAATACATAATTTAATTAATTTTAATTGAATTTTCAACTCAATAAGACTGAATAATCTGTTTAACTTTTCTAGAGTTTTGAGTTTTTATTGCCCGTTCTTTTTTTTTTTCGATACATTTATACACATATCACAAATTTTTTAAATATTATATTACACTTATTTTTTTATTAAAATTTAAATTATGAGATAATAAATTTTTATAAAGATGTGAATAGTATAATATAAAAATAATTTGTATGATTTGTGTATAAAACTTTATATTTGTCATAATAATTTTAATATTTAATATGCATTTTCAATTATTACGCTGATTACTAAGTTTGAATAAACTCAAAAGTCGACTTGAGTCAAACTCAATTCAAATTTAAAAAATTAAAATTTAAAATAGAGTTAACTCACTTGAACTTTATTCATTTATAGACCTGCATGCATAAATAATCCATTTAATTGGAAGGTGACTGAAACACTTCAAATTAATGCTTGTTCAAATCTACCATCTCATTTAAATTTTGTAATGAAAATATATGTAGTATAATATTTGAAAATTTGTATTGTATATATAAAAATGTTCCTAATAAATAATAATATTAATATGTACAAATATACAAAAATATTAATAATTTTATTTTTTTAAAAATTAATTTTATAAGCCATAAAATATATATTATTTATCTTAAATATATTATGTAAAAGTGTAATCCATTTTTTCTTTAATCATTGGGGTAATTTTTTTTTATTTAATAATACTCAATTTTCCGACTACCAATAACCAAGCAAAGTACGAAGCATTAATCATTATACAGTGACTCGCTATTGGTCATCAATATTGTTGAACACACCTTTGAAAAATAAAAAATTCTATTATTCTATTATGAAAATTTGGAAATATCAAACCTTCGTCAATGACATTTGTTGCCTTCCTCCATCCTCATGGTAGATAAAGTTGGCTTCAATTATAGTTTTCACGTCTCATAAACTCAGCAGATTATAAGATTATTTCCAATAGTATTACCAGCTCCTCCTAATATTATGGAGCATCAGGTAGCCCAGAATAGTTTTAGTAGACTTGCACCTAGACGTAAGGCTGTTATCGAGCCGAGCATGGCTCGGCTCGAGATCGGCTTGCTCGAAATCTTTACGGCTCGAAATCGACTCGTTAGTCGAATAGTTTCGATTTCGAGCCGGCTCGGCTCGAATGGGCTCGACTTCGAGCCAGCTCGATCACACTTTGAGGTGGCTCGAAATACTTAAAATTATTAATTAAAAATACACAATTTAATTTTTTAAAATTAAAATACATGTAAAAATTATATTTTTATATATATATGCTATTTTTTACAAATATAAAAATAAAAATATCATAAAACAATTTAACCACATCCTAAAATAATACCATAAAAATTATCATATAATTATGTGCAATAAATTTGTTCATTAAATGTCTAGTCAAATAAATAATGATAAATAAATTCATGATCGTCTGATCGAATCTCTCTAATTGCATGAATAGATTATACATCATAATATCTAACAATATTTTATAATTAATATATATATATATGTATTTAAATCGAGCCGATCCTACCCTGGCTCGAAATCGGCTCGAGAAAAACACCGAGCCATAATTTTGGCTCGTTAGTCGGCTCGTTTAAATCGACTCGATTTCGATTCGATCCAAAATCGATTCGATTTTCGATCTTCGATCCAAATTAACAGCCTTACCTAGACGCACGCTATTTGAATTTTTTGTCACTATTTTCTTCTTTTCTTTAATATATGAAATCACATTAGTATTAACTAGGAACATTTCTAATGGCCAGTCAGCTCTAATTTATAACCAACCATCTAATAGCAAATCAAGAAGACACATGATGACCTCTTAGTAAACGTCAGTGAGGTTATGACTAGTGGTTAGTATTGTTAATAGTGACTCCATATTATCATTGTCATCCTTAGCTATAAATAGCGAAGTTCCCCCTTTACATAAGGGACTTCGAATGAGATATTGTCGTCTTATTTTTCATATGAATTATTGAGAAATTATCGTATGCTTTTTTATTATGCTCGGAGAGATATTTTTTTTAGCTTGTTATCAACTTCGATATTCCCCTTCATTTAACTTTGCATGTCATTTGTGAACTTGCCTTTTGTATTACTTGGTAATTTATGGCCAAATGTCCTTCTTTACGTACATATTAGGTATTTATAAAATAAATGACTCACCTATGCGAATTATAAATAAATTAATGGTGGTCAATGCAAGCGGATTAATTCATTTTATTTGTTATAAAAATTACAAATTTTTATGTGGAGAATTTACATATAAGATATGGAATTCTGAAAAATTCATAGATTTACATTAAATTTAAAAAAAAATACTAAAATTTTTTGCATAGTTTTATTTTATTATGTATAATTTATAATTCCATAATAAAGACCTTTGTATCATTAAATTGAATCTAAAATGAATTACATAAACTTAATTAATAATAATTAAATCTTTTATTTAGAGAATTTATCTTTTAATTATTAAGATTTAAGATTTAAGTTTTAGTATTAAAGTAATTTAGAGGTTCGAGTTTATAATTTTAAGTTTTTATTTTGAACTTTAATACTTAAGTTTTGGAGTTCAATAAGGGATTTTTAGTATTTTTCATAAAATTTAGTATGAAAGCTGTAGTTTCTTCAGAATTCTGTATCTCATATGTAAATCCTTTTTTTATATTTTTATTCATTTGTGATCTAAAGGCTACAATAACGATGGATATTAAATAATGATAGAAAATGGAACCTTAATTTGGATATTATGAATTGTAGATAGATTACCTGTTTTGATTTATTACAACCAAATATTAGTATAACATTTCACCTACATGTAGATAAATGATGAAGTAGATAGAATACATTTGAAATCCTTATATAAAAAAATGAACAATTTATGAACGTAAATTCTGAAGTCCATCTCCTCAAATTTAAAGGAAAATTTGAATAAAACCAGAGTTGATTCGACAGAGATTTTGAGTGAGCTCTGTTTTAGTATATATTTTTTTCTTTGTAAATAATTAAGGGCAAATTACACTCAGGTCTTTGAGTTTAAGGGTTATTATCACACAGGTCCACGTTTCTTAAATTATATCATCGGGGTCCTTAGATCTGGGTCCTTTTTTATTTTATTATTATTAAATAATATAAAAATTACTATTATACCATTACCCTCCCTTTCTCCACCAGATCCAGCAGTCGCGCCGTCACCGCGCCGCCCCGCGTAGCCTCCGAGGCCTCGCGCGGCGCGACTGTCGGATCTGGTGGAGAGAGAGGGAGGGTAAAGGTATAATGGTAATTTTTATATTATTTAATAATAAAAAAAAAAGGACCCAGATGATATTTTTGAAAACTTAAGGACCCCGATGATAAATTTTTAAAACGTGAACCTGTGTGATAATAATCCTTAAACTCAGGGACCACGGTGTAATTTGCCCAATAATTAATTACATGAAACGTGTAAATAATATATATATTTGTTTTTACTTTAGACTGTTATTTAAGTTTTATATAGCAAAATCTACTCCAAATGATTTTAAATATAATTAAGGTGAAATTATATATGGAGACCCAAAATGAATATGATAGCCAGATATTATTCATTAATGCAGCCTGAACCTAGTCATATTTCGAGATTATTGGCTAATTTAATGTAATTTATAGAAAGTGATATATATTATCATTTATTGTACACTAATGTATTGAGGGGTACGGATTAATTATAGTGTCAAGTTAATTGGTGTCAAAAAAGGGTTATGTAGTAGAGTTAGAGTAATACTTATATATTTGTCTAATAAATTGAATTTGTCCACGAGAGTTGACATAAATTATGAGGCGTTTGATTTTGATATAATTTAAAGCTTAATATTATCTTGATATTATGTCATATTATTTAGATGTTATTTTTTGAGAAAGTAGAGGTAGAGCCAAGACCTTACGTCGGGGGTTCAATAAACTATTTAGAATAATATTATAAAATTTTAAATTATTTTAATTTCAAAAGTATCAAAAAATTTTAAAATTCTTACTAATAAAAATAATTTTACGTAAACTTATAATATAATAAAATAATGTTATAATTAGTTTGATGAGTTTTCATATTTTAAAAACATTAAAAAATTAACTTATTATTAACTTTATTAAATACATTTAGCTCAATAAAAGTAACTAATCAATCATTCATTTTATAATATTCATTATTAAAAATATTCTTTCTATGGTTGTGAAGGCAATTAGAAGAGTCGGTATTAATTTTGTAAGGAAATAGATTAATAAATAAATAACATATTTAATTTATTTATTTGTACCAATTTTTTAGCAAAGTTACTTATTTTTTTCAAATAAATAAACTTACTCTCATAATGTCATTGCGCATATTAAATATATAATTATCCAATTTTGTCAAGTTTAAGAGATTAAATGAAGAAAAATTTAGTGAATAAATTGAGTATAGGATCGACGGGAATAGGCAAGGGCGATGAGGCCAAGTAGAGTTTCAATTTGGAGGAGCCTGCTGGCTAAAGAGGAATAATGAGGTCACGAAGATGCTATAATAAACATAAAATTTAATTAATATTAATTAATTAATTAATTATAGTATTATATTATATTATAGGGGAATTTACATACAGAACACTGAATTCATCACAAATTACACATTTCATCATCTTTTAGTAAATATTACACATATCACACTCTACTTATGCATTTTACATTTCTATTGTAACAATAGAAATATAAGCAGAGTGTGATATGTGTAATATTTACTAAAAGATGATAAAATACGTAAACTCCCGTGGTAAACTCCCCTTAGTCTGACGAGTTTCAACGAGCATTGCCTCTCTATTCTAAATTTGTGATGAATTCAGTATTCTGTATGTGAATCCCCTTATATTATATATTATATAATTTATGTAAATTTTAGGGGGGAGTGCAGTTGCACCCCTAAGCCAAACCTAGATCGGCGCTTGTGAGAAAGAATGAAAAAAATAAAAAAAATAAAAAATTAAAACATTAGAATTAAAGAGGCAAGCAGAATGAAAGTAAACTAAGCATGGCCAGATCCGGTGAGAAAAAATGAGAAACAATGTGTTAACACGTGGTTTCTACGCTGCATCCTGGCCGAACGCGTGGCGCCCGACGGGTCTGTACTTGATTGATTGATTTGCTGACTCAGCTTCCAGTTTTGCAGGACTGTTGACCCAGGTCAAACCTCGGACACGAGGATTCACTCAACCATCGGCCACGACGTTCCAGGATCATCCCTCATAACTTCGGGCCCGATGGTACGAGGTAACGCCTGTCACAATCAACTTCACCTAATCCCGCCGATTTTCGTGCAGACGCTCTTCCCCATAAAAATACCAGCATTAAAAGATGTCATCTTCCTCGTACAGCCGCGGACCTCTCCAGTGACAGACAAACGGCGCTTAGAACTCATCCATCACCTTCCCTCCGGAAAACCAGGGTAGAGCTACGCACGTCAACGGCTATAAAAACCGCTGAACAGTCCCAGCCCAAAGGAGGGGGGAGGAAAAAAAAAGGAGGAGGAGATTAGCAGATAGACGGAGAAAAGGACAACGTTTTTCTTGATTGCATCAGGATCCCAACTGAGGAGCTCCTGACCTTCTTCGTCTCCCTCTTCTTCTTCTTCTTCCTTTTTCTTCTTTTTTTAGAACATTGTACAGCCTTCAGGGCTATCTTTTTCTTATTAGTGAAATTCCTTCGCTGACCGACCGGTGGACGTAGGGGATTTCTTCATTGAACCACCTTAAATCATTATGTGCTTTTCTGGTTGCTTTGAACTGGTTCTCTCCTTGAGCCTCCATTAACAGGCTCGCCCCCTCGCGCGCCGCCGTCTCCCGGGACTCTCTTTCTCTTCAGTGTTTCCTGGGTCCCCCACATCTTACGTCAACACAATGTGATGCATAAATACGTACAACATTCTAAAGAAGAAAATACAGCATTGATCTGAAATATTATCACGTTGGTGCAAAGAAAAATATTGAAGATCAAGAAAAACTAATATTGTAAATACAACATGGAATAGTGATATTGATCAGCTTCCCATGATCGACTGCTTGAAGAAATAGCTTATTGGAAGAGAAGAATCGTGTAGGCAAGCAAATTACATAAGAGAATAGCAGGTACAAAAAGAGAGAAAATGTCGTAACCAAAAATGTCTGGTGGGGTTAATAAATCGGTTAACCAAAAATTTAATAGCATAGTAGGTGTTTACTGAAGTTAATAAAAATAACTAAATAAGCACAACCATAATAATAAGTTATTTTCCTTTTGTTATACTGAAATTACAATATAAAAAAAATTTACTTTACATCATATCTTTCATGATTCTTAATGTAACAATTAATTTTATTTTGTAATCTACACAATGACTAATTTTATTTTTTTTAATTTAAAAAGGTAATAAATTCTTCACAAATCAAATTTAAGTGAGACCCAAGGGCTGGCAAGCTTCCAATTATATAGTCAAGCTAAATAATTTGTTATAAAAAGCCTTGCTGGCTTGCCTTCTCTCTTAGAACGCATGGCTTCCAACAGCTGTACTTTCATCCTCTCCCACAGAATGGTCCTCCTCCTCATCCTACTTCGTGCCAACCATGAGGACAAGCTCCAGCGATTATACTGCAGTCTCTCTACAAAATCAAATTATGAAGAAAATCCTCATTGGTGCAGTTATACTATACAACAATAAACATGCTAGCGAATATGTACTCCAGGTAGCCAATTTCGTGAAGGCTGAAATGAAGAAACACACTTAATTTGGATGGTGAATACCGGGTGTGGCGTATCTTATTTTGACGCCATCCGGTATGATCGAGTGTTGAAAATTTGAGATTTTTTCCTTGGAGAAGTACTACTCTTTAATTATTGATGACAAAAACAGCCTCGTGTTTAATGCCTACGTCATACCCGTTAGGCACCTTAACCTGGTACATTAACAGTGCATATATAGATTGATAGACATATTGTGGATGCCCATTTAATCAATCTATATCAATCTCTCTATTATATTTGCTCCTTCTTTATGTATTTTGCATGTGTGTGACTCAATAATACATAAATTAAATATAGTGGTTTGTGTTACTCTCTATTGTCTGCATATCTTTGTCAGAGGCTCAAAGCAAGAGGGATTCTTGATAAACTAAAAAATATTTTTGATATATTGTTTTCTGAATTTAATGTTTAATTTATTGATTTTCATGCTTTTGTTAAATTTTTTAAATTCAACAGATAATGAGGTTAACAATATTGTGTTGAAAATAAAATTTATTTGAGAAAATGTTAAATTTTGGTAGCTCGAATTTTATTTGATCTAATACGAAGAAATAGAAAGAAAATATACTATGAATGTCCAGATAATTTTTTTAGGGGGTGTTTGGTTTAATGTTATCTTGATATTTTGTTATGTTATATAGAGAAAGTAATTATTTGATTTAATGACATTTAGCTTCGTTTGGTTCGAGGTGAGATTTTTGCCCAACGCAAATTTCAACTATAAAAATCAACTTTATTTTGACAACTAATATAAATACGAATATTAGAATTGAAAGCATTTCACATTTTAAACACTTTCTAATAGTAAAATAAATTTCTCTCTCATTAAACTTAAAAAATAAAATAATTTCTTTCATGTCTAAAAAAAAAGCTCGAACCAAACGAGTCCGTATAAATAGTTTTCTATGAGATTATAAAATTATTAGTTAAAAAATAATATTTAAATGTAATAACATCTAAATTACATAACATAACACGAAGATAACAACGAACCAAAAGGAAGGCCTAGCTCAAAGTTGTTCAGAAATAGTGTCGTTTAGTTTCTCGATCTTTTGCCTTAGCTTAGCATTTGTTAGTTCTATTTCTCGATGGGACCGGGAACCCTTAATAAACTCTTAAAATAAAAAGTTGGTTTATTATTTCTGCATGTAATTATATGAATACTAGATCTGAAGTCATTATATTAGGAGAATCAAAAGCAAGCATGTAGTTGGCATAAATTTATATTTTTAATTCATATTTCACGATTTTATTTTATTTATATATTTTTTAAAAAATATACATAATATATGTATATTTATATATAAATATATATATCATACACTCTTGAAAGATCTCCTTAACTATGCATATCCGCTCTTGGTGTGCCAAACTTTGTGCGATTCATTTTTTGTAAAAATAAAAAATTTTAAATGTGTGATAAAAATATAATGTACGGTGCGCACAACACAGCAATATTTGTAAAATCAGATTAGTATATCTTATAGAATTAATGCGCACATTTTAAGAATTAATTACATTTTTTGTATTTAAAATCATTAATTAAAATTCGCATTTTTATACCTTTAAAACTTTTAATTTTGACAGGTTACATGCATCTTCAAAATAACAGCCTTTTATTTTCTTAAAATTAAATATTTTAAGCCCCATTTAGTTGGCATCTAATTTCATGGTGATATACACACAATAATATAAAAAAATTTATTTTATATTACATTTTTATAATTTTTAATGCATTATATAATTTTATTTTATATTCAATATAATTTTTAAAGTATTTAATTTTTATCTCATTAAGCAAATTTCTCAAAATATTTTTTCACGATCCAAACTTATAAAATATAAATTATGAGTTTTGGTTTTTGAAAGTAAAAACCCCAAAAAGTGTTTTGAGGGTATTTTATATTTGTTTGAGATATTAAAAGAAAATATCATTTTATAGTTATGGTATAAAATAAAATAATTTTTATCATTAAAAATTATATTAGGTGTTAAATAAAGTAATTATTTTAAGTATTGAAATAAAATTAATATTTAATATTGGAATTTATATATGATATAAAATAAAATTAATTTTTATAATATTTAAATTTATATATAATATAAAATAAATATAAAATATTAATAAAAATATTTTTAAAGGAGTTAAAGAAAAAAGCCAGGTGGTATCTGTAATTTACTCCATAACTGAGAACTCCATCGAAATAGTTCTATTTCTTTTTCAGGTTCGGTAGATCCGTTCATTGACCATCTTGCTTCGCGTTCTACAAAAGTGAACCCAAGCTTGTCCAACCAACGGTGAGGATCTCATCTTCCTGGACCCAACGGTCGAGATATTCTCTCAACCATTGAAAACTCCACCAACCTCGCTACTGTTGTGCCTAACAAAAGGTAAAACCCGAACAATGTAGCAATTGTTAATTGCGAGAGAGCAGCAGGAAGGAAGAGAAGAGGAAGTAAACGAGGAAGACCAATGGCTGCTACCTCGGCTTTCACCTCATCTCAGGCTCTGTTCGTCCGCGCGGTCTCCTGCCGCCGCTATGCCGCCGAACCGGCTCGATCGGACTGCCTTTCAACGCCTAATTACGCCGGCCTCCACTCGAGCTGGGGTCTCCGGCTTACCCCAATCGATGCGCCGCTGGATGCGCGTAACCCGCGGCGTCTAGGGCGGATACGGGCTGCGGTAGTGGAGACGGTGGAGGGGAAGCCTGCGACCGAAGAGCTGTTTGAGAAGTCGGTGAACACGGTCCGGTTCCTAGCCGTCGATGCGGTGGAGAAGGCGAACTCCGGCCATCCAGGGCTTCCCATGGGATGTGCCCCCTTGGGCCATATCCTTTTCGATGAGATCATGCGTTATAACCCTAAGAATCCGTACTGGTTTAACCGCGATCGCTTCGTACTCTCCGCCGGCCATGGGTGCATGCTTCACTACTCACTCCTTCACCTTGCTGGATACGATAGCGTTAAGGTTTGGTTCCTTCTTCCTTTTTGTTAGAGGAGTTTCTGCCAGCTTTCTGTTTAAATATGTATGAGGCAGAGGGCTTTTGTTGTTCTGTCAAATGTTGAGATCTTACTTCCAGTTTGTTTACTTGATTGATGCGATCTTTGGAAAAAATGGAAAAATCAATGATGCTTTACATGGATTTAACTAATTTTTTTATGTTGTATTTCTTGTTTCTTGAGTTTTATGCAGAGAATTAATAAGATTTTTTATGATCTGTATATTTCCATTATTTCCGGGGGAAGAATTTGCACAGTGACAAGGATTGTTGAGATCTGCTTTGTCTCAATTCCTTTAGTTTATTTTGTCCTGATTCTTTTTCGGCATGTTGCAAGTGAGCTCGAAAAGCAATAAAACCAGGGCCTAAATTCTTAAAAGAAACCAAGTTTATGGAAGATTAATATTCTCATTTAAAGGCAAATCTTTGAAATTATGTTCGATCAAAATTTCTGTTTATCTTTTTCTGATATTAGTGGTTAAAAAATGATACTCTAGGAGGATGATTTGAAGGCTTTTAGGCAGTGGCAAAGCAGAACTCCCGGTCATCCTGAGAATTTTGAAACTCCTGGAATAGAAGTCACTACTGGTGAGCAATTAACTATTTATTGAGCTGGGATTTTTCTACGAAGATTGTTATAATATAAAATTAGTCTTGGGTTATAACATACAAGCTTAAGTTTTTAGGTCAGTTGGTATCCAAAGATTTAACATGGTATCAAAGTCAGAGTTCTCAAGTTCAAACCCTAATAATCCTCAATTATCTATAATATAAGGTTAAAAAAAAGACTTAAACTAAACACTACTTTGCAAAGCAAATAAGCTTGCGCGTGAGGGGTTGTTTTAGAATATAAAATTAGTCATGAGTCATATCCTACAAGCTTAAGCTTTTAGGTCAGTTAGTAAACACAGATTTAATAGAGACTTTCTATACAACACTCTTCAATTGGCCAATACATACCTCAGTGGTGCATTTCAACTTAATTTTTAGATTATCCAGTGGAATGAACTTTCAGTCTACTGGATATCGAGTGGATTCATACCCACTATTGGGCTATGTATTGGTCAATTTATTGGACTTCATAGCCCCTTTCTTTGGTCAATGTTGTGTAAATAATTAAGAATTGTGATGTCGCATTTTTCTCTCTATCCTTCACTTTCTAAAGGGGTAATTTCACTTAGGCCTTTGATGTATATTCTCTTTTCCATGCATCACCACACATATCATAACGTGCCATACAACTCCACAAATTTAATAACAAAGGCCATATGAGCCCTTCCGTCACAGTTACTGTCAAATATTATGTAAATAACAAAAATACCCTTATTTATTATATTTCTTTCCCCTTAGCTTTTTCAGATTCTTCTTGCATGACAGAAGGATTTTCTCTTGTGCTCTCTGCAACTAGGGTTTCCCCTGAGCTTAAGATATTTATTAATTAGAAATTTTAACAGGTGAAGAATTTACTGATCTAACCAACTTAGGAATACGTCAACTTTATCTTAAACACATGAATTTAATACATCAACTGTTTTCACTAAGACATCAAAGATTATTGAATATCTCCACAACTCTGGCAACTCCTGCTTGCTCTCGCCAGCGTGAAGAAGATGGGGGAGGAGGAGGGGGAAGAGGAAGAAGAAGAAGAAGAAGAAAGAGGAGGAGGAGGATGGCGCAGATCTGTGAACCCAGATCCTGGAAGATGAAGATTGACGAAGAAGAAGAAGAAGACTGGCGAAGATTTGTGAACCCTAAACTTGGATAAAATGGCAGTTCCATAGCAAATAAAAAATATTTGTTTTAATTTAAGTTCTTACAGGTGGGTGAAATTACTAGGATGGAAAACGTTAAATTTTTCTTTATTGGAAGCTTTTAGAAATAATAAGGACCACGGTAAACTACCAATGATTTTTGTGATCCGTATGGCACGTTTTGATATTTGTGGACTAGCGTGGAAAAGAGGGTATACCTTAAGGGCTTAAGTAGAATTATTATACGTTTTGATATTATGGCACTTTTTCTTATTTATTCTACAGGTCCTCTTGGTCAGGGTATTGCAAATGCTGTTGGATTGGCACTTGTTGAGAAACACCTTGCTGCTCGCTTCAATAAGCCTGACATTCAGATTGTTGACCATTATACGTAATAGTTTCAACAACTGTATTTGTTATTTTTGTTATTGGTCTACAATAGAGATTGGCTGATCTTAACATGATTCCTGTTTTAGGTATGTTATACTTGGGGACGGTTGCCAAATGGAGGGAGTATCCAATGAAGCTTGCTCTCTTGCTGGACACTGGGGACTTGGCAAATTGATTGCTTTCTATGATGACAATCATATTTCCATCGACGGTGACACAGAAATTGCATTTACTGAAGATGTGAATGTGCGTTTTGAGGCTCTTGGGTGGCACACAATCTGGGTTAAGAATGGAAACACGGGCTATGATGAGATCCGTGCTGCAATCAAGGAAGCAAAAGCTGTCAAAGACAAGCCAACACTAATAAAAGTAATTCTTTTCTGTTCTCCATTTCAACTTTTTTGTCTAGAGATATTGCAGCAAATTTTTTTGATGTGTTATTCTATGATATTTTAGACCTTGCTTATGTCAAGGCATATTGTTTATTTCTAATTGTAGCCATCTCAAATCTTAACAAAGCAGGATTGTAGTAGGTTGGTAACCAACCTTAAACCTGTCACTTTGGTGATACGCTGCATATAACTGGCACTTACAGTAGGCATTGCTAAATATATATAACTGAATCAAGAGGAGAAACCAGTGCAAGTTGAGTTGTTTTAGTAATATTTGGTAAGTATACATATTGACGAAAGTTCATCCCTATTTCCTTTCACAGATTACTACCACGATTGGCTACGGATCACCAAACAAGGCAAACACTCATAGTGTACATGGAAGCGCATTGGGTGCCAAGGAAGTTGATGCGACTAGGAAGAACCTTGGTTGGCCTCATGAGCCATTCCATGTCCCAGAGGATGTCAAAAGGTATGCTTAACCTAACCTGTAAAACCCATCTCTCTAGTCTATTGGTAATGAAATGATAATTTTGCATTTGAATTCTTGTCAGCCACTGGAGCCGACATGTCCCTGATGGTGCAGCTCTTGAGTTAGATTGGAATGCCAAGTTTTCTCAGTACGAGAGGAAGTATGGAGATGATGCTGCCGAGTTGAAAGATATAATTTCAGGGGATCTCCCAGCTAGATGGGACAAATCCCTTCCGGTGAGGAGCTAACGCTTTTAATTTGAAATACAGTTTAGTTAAATAGCTTTCTTAGATCATTCTTGCGTTGTTTGCTAGAAATATACTCCTGAAAGTCCTGCTGACGCTACTAGGAACCTTTCTCAACAATGCCTTAATGCACTTGCTAAGGTTCTTCCTGGACTTCTTGGAGGTAGCGCTGATCTTGCTTCTTCCAACATGACTTTGCTGAAGATGTATGGTAACTTCCAGAAGAGCACACCTGAAGAGAGGAATGTGAGATTCGGGGTTAGGGAACATGGCATGGGTGCTATCTGCAATGGAATCGCTCACCATAGTCCTGGCCTCATCCCCTACTGTGCCACTTTCTTCGTCTTCACAGACTACATGAGAGCAGCCATAAGGATGGCTGCATTATCTCAGGCTGGAGTTATCTTTGTGATGACCCATGATTCCATTGGTCTTGGTGAAGACGGCCCCACTCATCAGCCCATCGAGCACCTAATGAGCTTTAGAATGATGCCTAACATCTTGATGCTCAGGCCTGCGGACGGTAATGAGACTGCTGGGGCCTACAAAGTTGCCGTTCTAAACAGGAAAAGACCGTCTATCCTTGCTTTCTCGCGGCAGAAGCTTCCTCAACTTGCAGGCACCTCGATGGAAGGAGTTGAGAAGGGTGGATATATCATCTCTGACAACTCTTCTGGTAACAAGCCCGACTTAATACTTATTGGAACTGGGTCAGAGTTGGAGATTGCTGAGAAGGCTGCAAGTGAGTTGAGGAAGGATGGGAAGGCAGTACGAGTTGTGTCCCTTGTTTCCTGGGAATTGTTCGAAGAGCAGCCGGCAGAGTACAAGGAGAGTGTTCTACCTAAATCCGTAACCCAAAGGATCAGCATAGAAGCAGGCTCAACATTTGGGTGGGAGAAATACATTGGAAGTAAGGGGAAAGCAATTGGGATCAACAGGTTTGGGGCAAGTGCTCCTGCTGGGAAAATATACAAGGAATTTGGTTTGACTGCAGAGAAGATCATTGATGCGGCCAAAGCCTTGTAAGTTTTTCTTATTTTCCGAATCGGCATCTCATACTTAGAGTTTGCACTCTTGTTGGTGTTATCTAGAGCTTCTGTTTACATCCAAGATGAGATCAGAGTTTACTGCATTCTGGTGTGGCCTCTCGGGACTAATAAAGAAATGGATTATCTTCCATGATGAATTCTTGAGTTATTTTCTTTGGAATGAACTTTTCATGAGAACTATTGTATTTCATGCTTCAAGAAACTTAAATATATGCTTATGGATTTTGTGCACTTTGATGTTGGATCATAATGCTCTTTCTGTGTTGATCTGTTATGCGATTGAGACAGTCATGTTTCCTTTTGTGTTTCCTTGTGTCCTAACTCTCGTGCATGAGATTACAATGAGACACATCTCTGAGCTCAAGGTCCTGAGTTGCTATGCAGAACAACATATGTTTGAGGTCTTGTTATATTCTGCATAATTATTTTTGTTCTCTGCTACTAATCGATAGTGTGACTCTATGTGAGGAAAATTTATTGGGTTCGGATGCCCCCGCCACGTCACATTTTTGGACCTGCTTGTAATAAGCACTTTTAACTATAGGTGCTTGTTATAGAGATTTCTATAACAAGCACCTATAACAAGCACAATTTTTAGATTTCTATAACAAGCAGTTTTAATTCTATAACAAGCACATTTATACCTATACCAAGCAGGTCCGAAAATGTGCCTGTTATGGGATATCCGAACCCAAGTTTTCTTCCTATGTGAGGGCCGACCTCATTACTTTATGATTGTGTGTGCTTCAGTCTCTATTTGCATTTTCTTGCCAACACATGTGGCCGTCATTGTTTAGCTAGTTTACTTTAACTTGCTTAACTGTAACAAAGGTGTGAAATAAAATTAATTTTCATTTAGGGGGCGTTTAGTTCAATGTTATCTTGATGGAAACCTTTTCACAAGAATAAGAGAGTCGTTCTTCTGCTTCAAGCTCAGTTAATGACCTCTGGCCCCAGCTTTTGACTGCAGATTCAACAGCATCTTTTGCTAAAGAAACGGTCTCTGGAGAGAGTTCACACGGGAATAAGCTCTCCTTAACCTGCAAATGTCGCATTCAAAGATCTAAGTATACATTAGGTCAGCAAATTGGGATTTACTCTTGTTTAATGTAGTTATTTGTGCACCTTCCAAGTCTTTCTCGGTGGTGGTTTCTTCACAGAAACAAATCCTTCTACAGGTTTCACGATTCTGCACGAGTACTGAACTATAAGAGCCATTATAACAATGGAAGTGTATACATCTACCCACTTCTTGTTTGAAAGTGCTAATTAAATGAATTAATTTAGGGGTCATTTGGTTTAATGTTATGTCGGTGTTATGTCCTATTATTTAAAGAAAATAATTATTTGGTTTAATGATATGCATAAATAACCTTCTAAAACTTATAAAATTAACACTCAAAAGATGACATCTACATGTCATGATATTTAGATTACATGATATAACACTAAGATAATATTAAATCAAGGCTTAGGATATTCACAAGGTACAAATCACCTAAATGTTTAGCAAAAATAATGATGTTGAGATGGATATGAATGTCAAGTAGGACTATTAATTTTGCTTGAAGATCGCTAGGAAGTTGAATCGGACTTTGGTTTTAGTTAAAATCGACTCGATTTAAACGAGCCAACTAATAAGCCCTTTTTTGCGTCAGGGTTCTTTTGATCTGATCTTACGCCAACACAGAATTGGACTGAGCCAGTTCTAGATCAGATCAATTTAAAAAGTTAATAATAATTTTGAGTTTATATTATATATTATTTCAAATATTATAAATTGTTGGCTGTTGATTAGTGATCTATTATTTCAGCAATTCTCCTTGTGACTATGTGACCTCGTCGATCCGAGTATTATGTTATCAAATTTTGTTTCAAAACAAGAACGAAATTTAGTACCACTTTATGAGTATGGAAAGCTTCTCAGAGAAAGTGCCTTATAAAGAAAGGCTATGAGTCTTTGTGACTAAATATTCTAGGAGATTCATACAAAATTAACTATCAATCTAATAATGAAATAAAATTTTAATTAGACTATGCATTACAAGCTGGCTTGAAATGAGTTCAAGGTAGATTGAGAAAATATAACTATTTGTAGTTAAATAAGGTGAGGAGTAATCGTTGAGTGATATTTCATACAAAGTGAATTACTAGTATAAGGAGAGGCATTTAGCAGACTTTTAAGTCTGGATGATGAGCGGTGAGAGAGGTAAATAAATAAATTATTTTACATTAAAAATAGTAATTATTTCTGAAAATATATAAGTAAATAGTGTAATCTTAATATATAGAATTATCTTTTAAGAGCAAAATTGTAAAGCTGTTAATGAGTTCTTGTGGTTAAACGTGTTTAAATTTGAGGAGTCTTGAGATAAATACGTAAATGCAGCTCTTTGAGAGCAAATAAATAATACCTCTATTTGTATAAATGTTTTATATATCCTATAAAACAAGAAGATTTTGCCCACCGAAGACATCGGAGACGCGTTATAAAAAAAAAGAAATTAATGACGTCGGAAACGTTTTTTTATAATTAAAATTCCGGAGGTCGAAAAGCGAAAGGGAAAGAAGGGAAAGGGCAAGATTTGGGAGTCCGCGAGAAGGCAGCCACAGCGAGGAGAGGTAATGGGGAAGGAGCTGACTGACGAGCAGAAGGGGTCGATGCGGGAGGCGTTCACACTATTCGACACCGACGGCGACGGCCTGATCGCTCCCTCGGAACTGGGAATTCTGATGCGTTCGCTCGGGGGGAACCCCACGCAGGCACAGCTGAAGGCGATCGTCACGGAGGAGGGGCTCACGGCGCCCTTCGACTTCCCGCGCTTCCTGGAGCTGATGCGCAAGCACTTGCGCCTCGAGCCCTTCGACTGCCAACTTCGTGATGCCTTCAAGGTCCTCGACAAGGAATCCACCGGATCCGTCTCCGTTGCTACTCTCCGTCACATCCTCACCTCCATCGGCGAAAAGCTTGATCCAGCCGAGTTTGACGAGTGGATCCGCGAGATTGACGTCGCGCCTGACGGTACTATACGCTACGAGGATTTCATCCTTCGCATGGTAGCAAAATGATTTTCTCTCCCATTATTGAGCGACTGGTCTGGCTTATCGGTTTTCATGGTATTTGCTAGGGGCTTTTGACGTTTCTTTTGTAGATTGCCCTATCTACCGAGGGGTCGACGATCTATTTGATTGGAACTTCCTTTGTTTGATTCATATGCTTGCTATTGTTTTATGAAAGGTTTGATTAGGAGAATGCCCATTTTTCCATGGGATTAATGCGTGGTTGTGAACGTGTTAAGCCCATCCATTGCTTTTGGCTTCTGTCTATTTCATTTTCTGATTTTTCCTACTTTACCCATGTTTTTCATTCATCTGTGCAAGTTGAAGGGAAATGATTATTCGAGAATCAAATGAGCCTTTGAGATTTGTATGGTGTTCTGATCTTTATAGAAGTGTGTTGTATTTTGGAACTGTTATATAATTGAATTCGTGTTTCCGTTACCCTTATGCCTCAATAATTCATGCATGCTGGCTTTCTTGAAGATGTGCAATAGCTGTTAAGCAAAGTGAATAGCTCGGCAACCTAAGGGGCCGTTTGGATAGAGGGTAAAACAAGCTAACCCGGGTTAGCTTACCCCCATTAATAACTTACCCTAGCTGGGATAAGTTATTAATTGCAATATGATATTTGGATGCTAACTCGGGTTAATCTAGGATAACCTTGAATTCAGTTTGACAAATAAATAGTTAACCCAGGATAGCAAAAAAAAGATGAAATAGAAAGAAGACATTTACTGATCCACCCAACACAAAAATAATGCAATCTTCATCATAAACAATAAAACAATATGAAGTTGTAAATATTCATCAAGATCAACATCCTCGTACAATTGAGCACCATGATCATCATCAATTCACTAATCCCTACAACAAACAAAGTATAATTAAATATGATACATTCAGTAGTAGAAGTAGTAGTATGTCAATCACTTCAAAATTTCAGTACAAATTAATCTGGCTCATCCACATCTATTCAATAATGCTCGTTCTGATAATCTCCCCCCTTCGTTGTTGAGTTGCAGGTATATGAATTGTTTGGTCTTCATCTTTAGCCTCTTCCTCCAAACTCTCATATTACTCTATGTCAGCCTCTCGCATATTGAAGTACGTATCATGATCATGATACCTGCTAATGTAATTATGCAAAATACAACATGCAAGTACAATATCCGCTTGTATATTAAAGGAAAACGGTTTCATATCAGTTAATACTTTAAACCATTTTTTTAATATACCAAATGTGCGTTCAACAATATTTCTCAGTTGAGCATGCCTATGATTGTATAACTCTTAAGGAGACTCATATCTTCGTTGTGAACGATTACGAAAACTACTCAAATGATATCGTACACGATGTACTGGTGCCAAAAACTTGTCATTATTAGCATATCCAGAATTAATCAAGTACATCTTTCCTGATTTATTCACAACACAAGAAAAAGTCACTATAAACATAAAAAATTGAATATATAATATTACTGGATTTATCTTGTGGTACTAAAAAACCACCTTGCTCGGATGCCCATTTAAGAACACGCATGTCAGCAGCTGATCTTTCCTATCCAGTTGCAACATATACAAATTGTCTATCAAAAGAGACAGCAGCCATAACATTCTGAGATATGAAATATTTTCTATTTCTATATCGATTTTGCTTGTGAACAGAAACTATGGCAGAAACATGTGTTCCGTCAATAGCACCAAGGATATATTTGAAATATAGATAAAAATGTGAGTTATTTCAGATGTGAGGATGATATGAGTTGGTCGCATCTGGAAGTACAATGAATTCATCTTTCAAAGTCAGGACTCCTTGTAAGACTTGTCTAAAATTACGGCTAACAGTTTCTAGTGAGTGTTGAAAAAATTCACACACACTGCGATAGCTATCAGCTTGTGCAATAACTCTCAAAAATACTGCTAACTGGTTCGTTGCTGGCATGAATCGAGTGTCTCTCAGAACACCACGGTCCGCTAGCATGTCCCTCAAGCCAATAAAAGCTTATGCAGGCATACGAAAACAATTGTATGCTCGCACATCATGCCTATTTAAGATCTCATGGATGTACAAATTACCGGAGTATGGTCTATCATACATAACTCGAAGGACTTGTACATTAGATTGATCTAATTCAGCAAAGTCAAAAACAAATTTCAATAATGCCGCCTCTTCATCTAAGCATGTAATAAGGTTAGCAACCTCATTCCCATAAAATTGACTAATATCCATCTGTAGCATATTATAACAAAAAATCAACTATCAAATTGAGAATACAAATACATCTTATTATTTCAACAAAGCAAAACAATGAGACAGCATTACAAAGCATACTAAGACAGAAAAAAAACAGACATTATTACTGGAAAGTACAACAAAAGTGCAACAAAAACCAAATATAGGTCTGCAGAAAAGTTAAAGAGAAAATGAATAGAATGCTCAATAATACGCTAAAAAGTGGTGGGAGGATCAAAAGGATGGGTTTGGTCGATCAGTAAATATTGGCATTCGACCAAATTGAGCATGTCGCATAACAATAACACCAATCCAGGTTTCTAAGCGACTCCCATCTAGCATCATGAACACTGTAATACTGTGAGGATTTTTTATTTAATGCATCTATCATTGCACAAAGTGCGGTATCCATTAAATTTGTATAGATGCTAACTTTTTCATTGCGTCATCCATAATGTACGGCATTGCGCATTGCATTACATGCAATGCAATATTTGTTTTGTTCCTTGCCTCAATCAGTAGGGACTCTGCATCGTCTTTAGTAAAACTTTTTTTCCACCGCCTACATTCCTTACCTATTTCAGCCGCACGCTTACCTCCACTTCTTGATGAAGGCTCGCATGTTGCATCATTGTCCTCAACGAAAATGTAATTCTCAGCAAAACTAGATCTTCACCAGTACTATCTAGCGTAGAACAATCAGGGTCTTACATTCCATCTTCATCTACTTGAACATTGGCCTCAGCTCTGAAGATTCAGCCGTTTGACACCGTATTTTGACAGAAGACCTTGCATGGTTCCCCAATGCGTACGTGTTTGTAATCAGGTCTTCAACTGCTTCATAATGCTTAAAGGGCTTCTTCTTAACGATTCATATTCTAGATGAACCTACAGAAATTAGGATTATAAGGTGAAGAAACAATTAGTACTGCTACTAAAATTAGGTAAGTAATACTATATCGCACCTGAAGAATTTATTCCCACAAATCATTAGTAGCATCTGGTGTGTTTTTAACTAGATCTCATCCCCAGCCACTCCGCCCGCAAGTTCATGATACTTGTATTCCTTTTTCAATGTTTTCTAAGCATCTTTGAGTTGTTGAGCCGTTTTCTTAGTACCCACTTGGCTATTATAAGCCTTACTAATCCAGTACAACCAAAGGCTTCGGATTCTCATAACATCTCCTTATTATGTTTCTCAGTGATAGCAAATTAAGACATCTCTGTCTTCATTAGAAAAATTTAGATCTCTACTTTTTCCTACTTGCTCTTACGTTTGAGGGACCAATTTTTGTCACATCTTCGGTTTCTGGCATTTTTTCACCTGCAGACATAGTTCTCGATGATTTCCTAATTGATAGCTTTATTTTGGCCCATGCGTCGAAAGCCGAAGTTCATGTTGCCTAACAGAAATGTTAAATTATGAAATAAATTCAAGGGATAATTATCTATATGCCACACCATTTAGTTTTATTTATGCTTTACTCATCCATTCTTAGTTTATTATGCTAGGCACACTCAAAACATTATAAAACTTACATACACACATTTTAACTTATTTTTATTATAATGAGTAATCATAATTTTTCAATAACCTAACTATAATTAGATTACAAAAAATCTGAGCCGTTCATCATATTATTTTAGATAATTTAAATATATTTTTGAAAGAAAATCCTAAAACCTTAATGTTTAGTGGCGGCAAAGGAATGAGACATCCGCGACGTCAATATTATTTTAAGACAAATCAGCGCTTTAGTGTGGTATTGAGGAAGAGAAAAAATATGTACCATTAAGAATAAAAATATAATTAATGGTTTACTAATAGAATTTTTTTTTCTAAATAGATTTGATTAGCTTTAATAAATGTGTGTATGTAAGATTTTATAATATTTTGAGTGTGCATAGCGTAATTAATTAAGAATGGATGGGTAAGGCATAAATAAAACTAAATGGTGTGGCATGTAGGTAATTATCCCTAAATTCAAATATTAGTATGCGTAAAATATTTATTGTAGGCTCAGTAAAGTAAATATTTCACATTCAACCAAACAGTTGACAGGCCACCATAATTCTTAAACCGTATCATTGCATCTCTCAACTCAATTTTGGCTCGGCAAAAAGCATAACATCACCATGTTTACCTCTCCACCAAGACACCAAGAATAGTTGACATTGCAAGAAAAAAATAGGTTAAGTTTTCATCAAGTGTACAGATATGAAAATTACTACAACCACAACAATGGAGGTGCATCATTGCCCACAACTTAGGTTTAACGCAAGTTTAATTTAAGAAAAAGTACATTGCACATTGACATTGATTCACTTATTTAAACAGGGCCTTTGAACCCAAGCCACATGGTTCATGGAATAGAAAGAACACTAACCAAAAAAGAAGGAAAAAGTCAGTAATAACCAATATCCAAAGCAAACAATTTTGCCAGTAATAAAGAGAGCTGTACCCAAAAAATTGCTAAAGCCAAACTTTATATGATAGCAGAAAATTTTGCAAATAAGGCTATAACTGTCAAAATGAGAGAGCAGCTGAAACAGATCAAATGAACAGATATTGTGGCAAAGAAAAACAAAGAATAACAAAAACACTGCTAACGTGAAGGAGGAACGAAGCAACAAAGGGAGAGAAACCTGGATTGGTTCAAAACCTCCAGACTCAATGTGGCCTCGATATTTCCCATCAGAAACGTCGAGGCCACAATTATTATATAAAAATTTCATAACTTATCAATGCTACACTTGTATAAGGATTAAGATAAACAGGAATCTCAAAACACTATTTCGCAAGAAGTTAAATACAAATCTCTAGCCAATATAATGCGACCAGAAAACATGCACAGCAACTCACTATACCTTTGATCTTCATTGATAACACTACTCTAGAATTCTAGGATAGCAAGAAAACAAGGGAAAGAAAAGTATCCGATCTTTACGACTGCGGAAAATCTAGATTGGCATAAAAGGAATTCGATTTGAATTCCATGTTAAAACCATATTCATCAAAACTCCCATGTGTGGCAATTACGAAGGATATTCAAATCGAATTCATGTATGGATATGCGAAGGATATTGGGTTCAGAATTATGTATGACAATTACTGTTCCTTGGATCGACAAAAAGCATAATATTTATATGTTTACCTCTCCATCTGGATACTAAGGGTAACTGACATGTAACATGAAATCACATTAAGATTACTCAGAGCTACTTTTTTTTTCAAATAGTAAAAAATTCATCATTGCTCATATTTCAAAAGAGCTACAAGTGCAAGTGTAATACCTGAGCATATAAGTATAGTATCTATTCATATACAAAGTATTGCATATTCAGTAGTAGTACATAAGCATTAAATGAGAATTCAGAAGAGACTTACTACAAAGCCGCAATAGCAAAACAATTTGGAGAGAATGCTAGAAGTTGGAGGCACAAGTAAGATGACCCGTAACATTCAGCAATAAATAAAGAACCAAGCTCTATTGCAATTGCAAAACAGCCAAATCACAATGAATAGATAATGGAATAATTAAGTGGAGAAAAAAAATATATAAACAATGGCATAATAGTAACATGGCATGCATTATAGAGTAACATGACAATAAAAGGAGTAATATGGCTTATATAGAACAAATTCTAGCTCATCAGCATGTTAACATTGCTATACATTATATAAAATACATCAATAACAGCAAGATGATAAACATCATAAGGCAATATGATAATGAGATTAGTAACATGGGTTGGATGACACACATCCAACTCATCACAAAGCAAGTTCAGCCCTTGACTTACATAAAATAAATTTCAGCCCATCAACATGTTAACATGGCTATATATCATATAAAATACATCAATAGCAGCAAGATGATAAGCATCATAGGGTAATATGATAATGAGATTGGTAATATGAGTTGGATGACACAAATCCAACTCATCACAAAGCAAGTTCAACCCTTGACTTACATAAAACAAATTTCAGTCCATGAGCATGTTAATATGGCTATACATCATATAAAATACATCAATAACAACAAGATGATAAGCATCATAGGGCAATATGATAATGAGATTGATAACATAGGTTGGATGACACAAATATAATTCATCACAAAGCAAATTCAGCCCTCAGAAAATTCAACTCATCACATGGTTATAGATTATCAAGAAGTGAACGGAAAAAACAGAGAAATCTGTAATCAGCCCCCTCGATGAACATAAACACCACAGAAGCAAGAGAAAACAGAGAAATCACAAATCGTAGAACTCAGATCTGGGATTAGAGACTGGATCCACCACATCAAAGAAGGGAACAAGTAAAAAGTGTCAAAACATAGGCATACGAATTAGGGCAGACGGAGAACACAGGCATACGAATTAGAGCAAATGGAGTTGTCGACACCGAAAGGAGAGAACAACGTTTACCTCATCGCACCGCAGAGAAAGCCATCATAATTTACCGTCACCAACCCACAAAGTCGCCGCTGCCGGACAGGCACATGCCGGCCTGCGTTTCAGAGCGGAATACCGCGCCTCAAGCGGCGCCATCAGCCTGCAGGTAGCGCAGAAAACCATTCACCAACCACTCGTGAGAGCTGCGCGCGCGACAGAAAACCGCGCGCTCCGCCATCTCCGCCCTTATCCCAGCATCGCGAATGGGGCAGCTAAACCCTGGGGTAAGGGGGGTAAGAGAATCTCGCTGGGTTTGTTAACCCAGGGGTAAGAAAACGCTAATAATGCCCGTTTGGTGGGTTAGCTGCGTTAACTTAAGTTAACCAAGCTAACCCACCCTATCCAAATGGCCCCTAAAAATGGTGCAGGGTAGCTCATGTTCCGTTAATTCTTTTGTTAAACTCTTTGGTAATCGGTTTACTTAAAAGCTTCAAATCATAGGTCAACGCACAAATAGTTGCATATTCTTGCACGCGCCATCATGCTTGAGCTCGATCAACTCTGCAGTGTGAGTTTTAACAACATATTTCGTCTGTTTATCTTATGCTAAAAATAATTGGGGTCTCTAGTGCGTGAAAATGTGACCTCTGGTTTTGTTGTTATTTTAATTCTTTATTAACTAATTGACTTAAAAGTTTAGATTTATAGCTTAGGAATAAATTTACATTCTTAAAATGATTTGTACAGGATTTCTTTTTCAAACGAGATTAAAATCCATAACCTTACTCGAGCAGTATAACCCTCAGCCAACATGGTGCCCAGAGTTGTAAATGAATTGAGCGTTTGGTGAATAGCTCGCGATCAGTTCGATAAGAGGCCGTTCATGTTCAATTCATTGAGATTAACAAATAATTTTGAACATAATTTTAAAAGCTTGATTGATAAATAAAAGAGTTTGAACATATTGATGATTAGTTCATTAATGTTTGTGAATTATTCAAATGAAGCTCATGAACATGCTCTATTAGAAGGGTCATTATGAGGCTCCTTTAGAACTCAACCAATTTGTGGCTCATATAGAGATTTTAGTATATCCTGTTTGTTAATCTAAAAAAAAGTTCATGAATTGTGAATTAGCACAACGATACTATTTGTCAACACATTAATGTATTTGATAAAAGCTTGTTTATAAAGCTCGTTTGTGAACCAAACATTAGCCAAGCCAAAGCTTGTCTTTATGTTCCCAAACTAATCCCAATACAAGCTTGAGTTCGAAAGCTGGGTATTAATAAATAAACTTGAACTTGAGCAAACTATTACTCGGTACAGTTTAGTTTACGTACAGTCCTTTGCAATGTGAATGAGAAGGCTGCCAGATATTGTGTTTATATCAAGGCTTTGTTTCAACAGCTTTCTGTCAAAATTTGTGCAATACCAGTATTTTTTTGTGTTAACTGCTATTGAATCAGTTTAATATTAGCTTTATCTTACAGTAATTTGTTTTTAGTGAGGCATTTATGTTAACAGTTATTACACTCTTAAGGATATCGAACTTTGATCACACTTAGGGGGCGTTTGGTTCAGTGTTATCTCAATGTCAATGTTATTTAGATGTCATGTTATCTAAATGTCATTGTTATTCATCAATAGACATTTGTTTGGTTTAATGTTATGATATTAGAAAATATCAATGCTATCCAAATTATTTTTGTTTAGTTGGAAGTTATTGGCATTATAATGATAAATTGATGGTGTTATCTTGAGATGTCGCCCAATTTGGAGTGACATCTAGATGTCATCATGTAATGACATTTTTGTAATTAATTGTAATGTTATTTAAAGATGTCATTAAACCAAACAATTAATTTCTAAAGATAACATAACATAACATTGAGATAACATTGAACCAAACGCCCCCTTAGTAAAACCCACAGTGACAAGGTCCAGTAGATGGAGTACAGTCTGCTTCATAGAAACCACTTTGCTTATGCTCACAGATGAATGCACGAGTCCTCAAATCTGTATTACCTTGTAAAATTCATCTGATGCTGTCGTATGCACAGGTGTCATTCTAGTATTTTCTACTTCAATTAATTTCTATTACCTGTTAACGATGTGATTAACTCTTGATGTCTGAATCTCATGCATCAGTGTCCATAGAAACTCTATGCTGGACCTTATCCACGTCTTTGTTAGTGTTACCATTATCCAAACAAACAAACAAAAAAAAAAAAAAAAAAGATTCTGCACTTCAATCTGTGGTGAAAGAATTATCTTTTCAATTTAGTTTGCCTTCATATTTGATATCTGATTCTGAGATGTGTACATGTGAGAGGCCTTCAATCTTAACCTGTCCGATGTTCTTAATTAGGAATCCGAGGTCTGTTCAGCATCTTGCTGCTTGGTCTGTGGGGGCCGGGTTTTGGGGATCTATAGCAGTTCAGGAATACGGAGTAGATTCGGATTAGGCTGTCGCTAGGGTTTGATTTCAGTATAGTCGTCTCTTTTTCTGTCACTGCCCAAGAGCGTAACTGTAATTTGGGGCGAATTTTGTTAAATCTCCGTATTTGTATGTACATGGTGATTTCTTAACATGCATTATGGCAACAGCAACCATCATTATTCAATAAATTTTTAAGGCCTCAAGGAAACCTATCTTATCTAGGTCAATGGGGAGCTTGGGACCATACAGTCAATCAATTATTAGCAGCTTAACTGTGAACTTAATTTACATGTTTAGGATTTCCTTGTGTTTGTAACATGTTATAATTCATTTCTCTGCCTTTTTTGGTTTTATCCTTGTTATGATGCACCATTAGGAATGGCAACGGGGCGGGTTTAGGTCGGGTTTATAAATACCCATACCCGCCCCGCTATATACTATTTATTACACATACCCGCCCCGTCCCGCCCCGTTTCCTCACTAATGTTAATGAAAATTGAATTATTTTATTCTGTTTGAAACAACAAAAATCATAACCATATGGTGAATATTAATGACATTTTCTATAGAAATCATTCCCTGTATGTAAATATATGTAACAAGATCATGAATAATCAATTACCTTCATATAAATTCTTCAGATTGTCAACTTTCTTAGCATAGATTCTCATATAAAGTAAACATTGGACAATTAAAAAGAACCAAATATGAGGCAGTTATAAGACCCTTGCAGGCAACAAGTATCAATTGATTTATGAACCAAAAATATTAATATCATATGTTAGCGTGAACCTTGTTTTTAATGACAATATACTAAACATTGGCATATAACCAAAATAGAGAAAATGATCTGGACACTATTGTATATTAGTTTGTTTACTCTGATTAATCACCTCAACATAGGCCGAGGCACTGGTTGGTCCGGTTTCGAGTAATATTTTTATTTAGATATTAATTTTTAAAATTTTTAAATTATATCGAATCGGGTACGGGGCGGGGCGGGTCTAGATGATTCATACTCGAACCCGCCCCATTTCATAACGGGGCGGGGCGGGGCGAGTATTGCGAGTAAAATTTGAATACCATTTCATTAGGGGCGGGTCGGGGCGGGTTAATAGGGTACAAGTACAAATTGCTATTCCTATGCACCATGAACTATGAGGATATATTTGTAATTTAATTTGGATGCTATGATGTGTTTCTTGATATATATTAAGAATTTTACATAAATCCATACATCATTTATTATGCTGCTGATGGTGAACAACTTTTCTGTACTATTTAAAAAAGATTTGAATAGAATGTTAGTATTTAATATTTGATTCATTAAATTACAAAATATTTAACAAAAATCTGATAATGTTTTATCGTTATATCGATATATTTTAATTAAATACATATATTTAGTGATCAATTTAATATATAGTAAGGTAGTTTAAATAAATACTGATAATTATATAAAAATTTGAAGATATATTAATATATTTATCAATTAAATATATGCTTTATAAATTAATTTGTAACATATAATTATATTTTAATTAACTATTAAAAATTATATAATTATATTTTAATTAAATATTAGAAATTATATAATTATTTTTTACCATATTAAGGAATATAAGTTAAATACCCTAACTTAGAAATTAATTTATTAAATATTAAATTATTTTTAATAAAATATTTATAAATATATAATTTTTTATTATTATTTTATTATATTTAAATAGAATACTAACATATAAATTTTAATTTATTACATATTAAAATAATTAATAGAATATTAATAATTTTATAATTATTTTTTTACCTATTTTGAGAACACCTGTATCATCAATATAATTATGAATATTACACATAATTTATCTAATTTTTATAACATTGAATATTACACATAATTAGTAATTATATAGCAAACAATGTACTATAAAGTGTCAAGCAAAATAAGCTTAAATCTAGAATTACAAAAAACAATCTACAAATAGCATTTAAGATTTACCAGATACATGTATATATTTACAATATTAAAAGAAAACTTAAAACTAACACTTAAAAGTTTTAGCACATTTAAATATTAGTTTTAGTTAATAATTAAGAGAATAGTACAATATACTATTCTCTTAAGTAAATTAGAAATTATATAGTATGATGTCTTTTTTTGTTATAAATTACAACTTCACGAAGAAAAAATTAAGGTATTGAGTATATAAACATAACAAAGCGGGCTAACGCATGTGAGACTTTATATCCTTTTGTTCTTATACGTGCAATAATAATATTAGAAAATGATTTAAGAGACTCTCAGCTCTGAAAGATGGGGTTAAATTTGATATGATATGATTATACACTCAATAAATATGTTTACGGTGATTCATGATCAAACTTGATAATGACCAACTAATTAAATGTTACTTTTCTATTTCATGAATTGAGCATGAGACATTCCTTCAATTTTTTTTTTAAATTCGGTTGAAACCTATAATATTCTAGAAAGCAAAATAAGTACATCAAGCATAATAGTCACGATTCTCAGTGAAGATCGTATAAAAATTAGGTGATAGAAGTATACTCTTTTTCTTTCTTATATCAGTCATGCAAATAAAAGAAGGTATAAAGTCAGTCACTTTGTTAACAGATCTGTATATATGTGTAAATTTATAGCCTTAAAGGCACTCAAAAATCAAAAAAATTTAAAAAATGTCGTTTCCAACAACTTTACATGGTGAAAATAGAATATCTCCTACAACAATAATAGAATCAATCTCCATATAACCAGGAGTCTGTACTCTATCTATTCAGATGCTAGTCAATTTTATTGTCTGTACTATTTTTTTAATAAAAAATAATGTAGCAATTGATACAACATAGAAGTACGTAAATGTGATGATTAACAAATTTTTTGGATTTATCATTTTTTAAAAATTAGAAATCTAATGGCTCAATAATTATCGAGTGTGTTAGACTAATTTTATTTGCATATAATATCATCCTATGAGGCTTATATTTTATTTGAAATTGAATAATTTATCTAAGACAAGAATACTTTAAAGATTTTTTTTTTTTCAAAAAGTGGCAAAGCCATAACAAAAATACTCTAAAAACATATCTGATAAATCAAATTGCTATAATCGAATACATAATGAAAAGGCACTCCCTTCAAGTTTTTATGTCAAATCTAGGGACTCAGTTTTAGTTAATTAAATCAAGTATCTATTTAATTTTTTTCTCTATTTTAAGTATGTCATAAAAAATTGAATAGAAAATATCATAAAGAAATAACTAAATCACTAAGGCGTGCTTAAAATTGTGTAATAGTAAAATGAGCTCTAAAATGTCATGAGCTATATGTGCAGTAAAATTCTAATATGAGAATCAGCATGTAGTTCATGAAATCAACTCTTAATTAAGCCCCAAGATCTTTAAGTAATTATTTTATTATGGTATATTATATCATCCCCTCAATTATTTGATAAAACTAATACCTAAAAATCCTAAAACTTTTGAGACCTAATTTTTTAGACTCTATATTATTTTTCTTTTTCATTATTTTTTTTTCTATGTGTGTTAACACGTGGCTCCAGTGCTGTATCTTAGTTATACATGTATCACCCTAAGAGGTTCTCTAATTCTACTTCCCAGTCATCGATGATGAGGTTTAGCACCATCAAACACGAGGATTGGCTAATCTAATCATTCATTGCCCTTCTAGAAGAGCTATACCATCAGTTCCAAAGATCAGCTCTTGCAATAGCAATCGACGGCGATATATCGCTCAAGTCGTAGCTGTCACACTCCTCCAGATTGACAACCGTATAATTTGTATAGGCCAGGCGGCCATACCCTGTACACATTCTATGCCTGGAGTGCTCTGCCACAATTAAAGTTAAATCACCGGAGGGGAGAAGTCATTCTTCTGACAAGACAGCTTCAGCTTGCCCCAAGCTTATAGTCTACAAACTGTCATTACAAACTAACTATAAATACCCTTGAGCAAGGCCTCAAGGAGGATCTGGGTCTTTTTTCTTAAATCTTGAATCTCTTCAACTGGGAGCTCTCCGAACTTTCGGCGCCTTCTCTCCAAAACATAGCCAAGTTTTCATCTTTTCTTTCTGTACTTTATACAGTTCTGTACTAGGCTTTAATGGCCTCTTCTCTGAAATATAATGAAAGACTTAGCGTTCGCCAGGTAGATGTAGGGAACAAGCTGTTCCTGAACCATCTTAAATCCCTATGCGTTTTTCTGGATGCTCTTCATTCTTAATTAAGTCTTATTCACCAAACTCAGCTCTCTGCGTATCGCTGTCTTTTAAGACTCTTCCTTCTTACATCAACAATGTCCAAATCTTTTCTAATTTCTACCCCGCATTGCTTCTGCCAAGACCTTGCATGCACACTTGGCCATTTTGCTTATTCTCAATATTACATTTAGATTTAGTGAAGGCGAGTGAAGTATAGCGGAAAAATTATTGCGTACAGCAAGCGGATCACATTAGTGGTTGGTGGGGAATTCGATGGGCACCGTGTGAGCTGCAGTGGCCTTGCACATGACGGAGAGCAACAAAGCAAAACGATCAGACCATACGGTTATACCAACAGCATGGTCAAAACAAAACGGTTCGAATGGATAGAGATAACTTGACCGGATGGTGTGGTCAAGCCGTCAGCTGACCACGCTAGATTGTTCGGTCACATTGAACGGTCCAGTTATATCAGACCGTCCAGTCAGGCCAACGTAGGGGTGGCAATTTGTACCCGTACCCGATAAACCCGCCCCGACCCGCCCCTAATGGGACGGGTATGGGTACTCAAATTTTACCCGGAACACCCGCCCCGCCCCGTTATGAAATGGGGCGGGTTCGGGTATGAATCATATAGACCTGCCCCGCCCCGTACCCGATTTAATAAATTTAAAAATTTTAATTTTTAATACCTAAATAAAAATAGTACTTTGGAAAGAGAATGCATGTACTCTTTACTGTAAAGTTTTTCTTACTTGTGATAGTTTACATTTTCAGTTGGCTCTTAAATCAATTGATACATGTTGCCTGCAAGGGCCTTATAACTACCTCATATTTGATTTTCTCTTTAATTGTCACATGCTTGCTTTATATAGAAATTCATGCTAAGAAAGTTGGCAATTTGAAGAATTTATATGAAAGTTATTTATTATTCCTGATCTTGTTACATATATTTACATACAAGGAATGGTTTCTATAGAAAATATCACTAACACCATGTGGTTACGATTTTTGTTGTTTCAAATAGAATAAAATAATTCGATTTTCATTAACTGAGTGAGTAAACGGGGCGGGGCGGGGCGGGTACGGGTTTATGAAAATTAGAAGCGGGGCGGGGCGGGGCGGGGCGAAAACGGGTATGGGGCGGGTATGAGTAATGAATGATATATAGCGGGGCGGGTATGAGTATTTATAAACCCGACCCAAACCCGCCCCGTTGCCATGCCAACGGCATGACCTGGCGAGACGCTCATGGAAGTGAAGGATCACTCGCCGTCGAGTGCGGGCCGCGTGCAATTAGCCCGCGGACGGCTACGCTGCCGCAGGCCGGCATCGCATGCACTTTCTTCTCTCCATCCCGCCCTGAAGCTGTTGGACGAAATGCCGAGCTGAAGGCGCTCATGGAGGTGAAGGAGGCTCTCGATCGGAGGGGAGGTGGCAAACATTTCGCTGCTGGGGAAGGGGATCTCGGGCTCCATTTTTCCCAGCGGCGGCGAGGCTCAAGGGCCTTACAGGACTCTATCTCCACTACAATCCTCTTTCAGGGAGTATTCTGAAAGAAATCTTGAGCCTCGAGAAGCTTTCCGATCTCTTCTTGAATGTTAACAATCTCTCAGGGAAAACCTCGTCTCGCCGTCTAGGATTTCAGTCTTCGCGGTGGCGAAAAAGTTGAGCAGATCTAGGGTTTCACGGTGGCGCGGAGAAAAGGGGGAGGGCGCAGCCCCTCCCCGACGACGGATGGCCAACCTCCAATGACGGACGACGTCGGGGTGACATCGCCGGAGATCCGGTGGCAAATCAGGAATCCAAGGGCAGAGGAAGCTCGGGACATCCAGGGGTTCCTGGGGAGCTCAAGCAGGGACCGTTGAGTAAGGGAAAGAATGGTGAAGGTGGAATAATGAGCGATGCAGATGTTGTTCCCTTAAAAGAGGCTTCAGCCGTGGAGGAGGAGGTCCATGTGGTCTCTGTTGCTGCTAACGAGAAGCTGGAAACTCTCCCAAGCGCCATCATCATCGACACACCGGACCACATCACTGTTCCCTTGCTTGCGGACGGGACTCAAGCATGCGCAGAAGTTGACATGGAGGAAGATGAAGACGTGAGCCGGGAGAAAGAAATTTACTTTTGGGAACCAGAAGAAGGATCACGATCCTCAGATCCGGAGGACTCAAGCAAACATCCATGGCCACACGCTGTCAAAAAGATGGTCTCTAAACATGGCTTGGCTTTGGAGAACAATACCACCTCAGGTATAGTCCCTACTCACTTTGCAGCACAGGTAATGGCTGCCCCTCTTATGAATAATAAATGTGAGGATGAGTTAATGAATGTTTGTGGAGAGAGTCTTTCCCCTAGCCCAAGTGGGCAAGTTTCTATGCAGGACATAGAATCTAGACGAAGGAAGCTGCCTTAACAGCAATGCCAACCGGTCAATAATGAAGTGCGCATTTCAAGTGCTTATCAGAATTCCAAGGCTGGACAACATAACCAAACAACTCAGACCAGCTTCACTCCAACACCCAAACCTTTAACACCTTCAAGAAGCCAGAGGCAGAGCTTTGCTGCAGCCCTAAATAATGCTGAACAGTGGGGGACAGAATAGAGCAAATAAGGGAGTCACCATCCCTTCGGAGATAATAGAACAGACAAAAAGTCACCTAGGCTCAATTGTGGAGCCAGATCAAGAGGAAGTGGCACAAATAACCTATGAATGGAAGTTTACTCTTGTTGGAAGGCTGCTAGGCAGAAAAATACCATTTTTCATTTTTGCTACTGAGGCTAAAAAACGATGGGGCTATAAACTTGGTTTCAGGATAGTGAGGTGGAGCAAGGATGCTTTCTGATGAACTTCGCTTTAAAGGAAGATAGAAATGAAGTTTGGTGTGGGGGACCATGGATTGTAGCTGGTCAAGCTGTGGGGTTTGATATATGGACACCAGGCTTCAAGGCATCAATAAACTCTATTAGCACCATACCAGTTTGGACCAGGCTTCCAGGCCTCCCCATGGAGCTCTGGGGCCCCAAAACCTTGGCTAGGATCGCAACACAAGTAGAGACTCCCATCATGTTTGATCAATTTACTCTAGAGAGGACCAGAGGTTTGTATGCCAGAGTTTGTGTGAAACTGGACCTACGAAAGCCACTAGTAGCAGGAGCTTGGGTGAATGGATGCAATGGTAAGTTTTTTCAAAGATTTGAATATGAAGGGATTTCCAATCTATGCTTTAAATGTGGTTTGATTGGTCACACTCCCTTAAATGCCCCATCAAAGTAAGTAGCACCAAGATTTAGACTAGGCTCAATTTGGGTGGAGAAAGTAATGTAGCAAGTCAACAGAATTTAAAACCAATGACAATGTCAGGGAGCCAAACATCCAACGCTAACCTTGAAAGTACCTCACTCATTGAGCAGATCACAACTAAAGAGGAACAACTAGGGCCCTGGACCTTACTTACCAACAGAAGGAGGAAGAAGGGAGGGCAATCTAAAGGAGCAAATATTATGCCAGTGATAGATAGTAAAGGGATAAAGCAAGCAGGCAATAGCAATATCCCACTGCAAGCAAGTGAAGGGACTACTTATAAGAAGCCAGTTTTTGGCCAGAAAGCTTGGCAGCCTAAGGAAGATGCTAGTAAGAGCACAAAGGGCCAGCATGAGGAGAATGCGAATAACCCAATAAATCTCAAAAATCTCTTTCATTACAGGACTAGTTAGTCAAACCCTTCAAACCAGCCACCAAACCCAGCACAAGTATGTACAAATGAACCACTAAGTTTTCGAGCCAACAAACCTGGTTTGAAAATCCAGAAGACTAAGATCTCACCTTGCTCTCAAGTAGAGACTAGTGCTGGAGTGTTTTCATCGGGCAACCCAGATGTTGTCAAGGAGCCTCCATTGCACAGAAAACAGAAGAAGAGTGGTAGCAAACACTAGAAGGTAGTAGCTACTGATCTCTTAACCTTAGTTGAAGATCTCCCATAAGAGTCAGCTATTATGAAGAGGAAGAGAAGCAATATACCTAAGACACTGTTAGAACAGAAAATAAAAGAAGACCTCTTGGGCCAGGTGCACGTCCTTAATATAGTCAATGAATAAGATCCTTTTCTGGAACTGTAGAAGGGCAGTCAAGACAAGTGCTCATAATTATTTGTATTGCCTGATTAGGGATCACAACGCCCCTCTCATCTTCTTACTAGAAACAAAATTAGAAAATGTAAATAGAAGAGTTATAGACAATTTAGTTGGTAGAATATGAGAATTTGATGCTGTTGAATCATAAGGACTTTTGGGGGCATTATAATGCTTTGGGATAGTAGTAGGATTAGAGTCTCCACTATCATAATTTATTCTTGCAGAAATCATAGACCCAACAAGAGACTCGTGCTTTGATTGGTGGAGTTTATGCTGCTAATGATTTGTATGCTAGGAGGGAGCTTTGGAATATGATTACTGGTGGGGACAGATCAGCATCGAATTGGATAGCTAGGATGACGTAATGTGTTGAATCAAAATTCAAATTCAAATTAATTAAAGCTATTAGAGATTTCCGTATTAGCTTTATTTGATTTGATTTGATTTGATTCAGAGCATATCTGGAAGATTTGGAGACTCACCACATTTAGAGCTGATTTTATTTTATTGTAATAGAATATCCATATTTGCTTTTGTTTTATTTGTATTTTATTTCCTGCATTTAGTATTGTATTTCCAAATTTTACATGGGATCTCTCTATATAAAGAGATCGCCTTGCATTGTAAAAAAATATAGTATTTGGATGAATGAAATTGTGTTTGAGTTTTCTCAGAGCTAGATCGGGTTAAGGGGTCGATATTCCGGTGAAGAAAGGGTAGGGTTTAGCCTTTGGTGAGAATCCTCAAAATAGCCTAGTTATCCAATTTTTAAAAAAGAAAAAAAAAAGAGAAAAAAAAAAACTCTCTTCCTGCAGTTCAACCAAAATCCAGCCCCGGGACGTAATTTTTCAGCCCTAATTTCCCAAACAGAACCTCGCTCGTTCTGTCGCCGATCCCGCGCGCGCCCACGTCCCGATCTCCAATCGCCGGACAAGCTCCGCCCGCCTCGCCGCCGACCGGCCTGAGCCCCGCCGGTGCACCTGCGCCGCCGATCGAGCGCGTCGCCCGCCCGCGCTCCCGCCGATCGCCGCGCCAGCTGGGCGCTCGCACCGCTCCGACGCGCCAGCGCAACCCGCCGGCGCATGCCCGAGCGCGGCCCGCCGGCCAACCGACCCCCGGCGCTCGCCCGCCGCGATGCCGCGCCCGTGCACCCAGGCAGACCCGTTCACGTGCACGGCTCGCGCCCTCAGCGATCCGACCACCGCCGCCCGCCTCCGGCCCGCCGTGCCCGCCTGCCGTGGCGCGCCGCCGCTGCCCGCATACGTGCTCGTCGCCCGCGCCCAGCCCGGCCGCCCCCCGCGGCCCGCGTTGCATCGTCGCCCGACCGCCCGCCCGCGCCCGCTGTGCTCCGCTCGCCCGCGCGACGCCCGCAGCACGCGCGCGCCCGCGCGCCTCCTGCGTTCGTCGCATGTGACCACCGATCCAACACGCGCCGCTCAGATCAGTGTGCCGTCTCCGATTCAAACTCGTTGGTAATTTTTTCTGAACTCCAATATATCTGAATATTACGATTTCTATGTAAATTATTTGTTTGACTTGAATTATTTATTTGGCTCTAATTGGTGACCCGATAATCTCGTTGTTAATTAACTGTTGATTTAACGTGAGATATCTGTTCCTAAAATTCTGAACCTCGGATCTGATTTATTGAATTTTAAATTGACGCTCTAATCTAAATTGTATAAATTCTTATTTATCATACCGATCCAATTTAATTGTTAATTTTAAAATATCTTAATTTGCGGGATTTAAAAATCTTATTTATCATATAATTTATCTAGAAAATATTTTCTACTTAATTAAAATAATTTGCCAATCAATTTGCTGAATATTAAAATATAAATTATCATTAACACTTATTTTTCCGTCCCGCATCAACTTGGTATCAGAGCATGGTTGGAGTAGGGTGCATTTAGGCATATTTATTTGTCTGCATATGCCCACTAGGTCTAGTTTAGAATACACTAGGTCTAGTTTCCCTATTCCCATGGATCCCAAACTAGAGGCTATGTTGACCACTATCATGGCTAAAACCGACTGTTTGAATGATATAAAAATTAAACTGGATGAGGTGAGTGATCAAGTCGCCCGCCTTGAGGTTAAGCGACGCACCCACACCTCAGAAATTGAGGTCGATCAGCCTAGGAGAGAGCCTAGATTAGTACCAGTTGCTCCAATTCCTACTCTCATTGCCAGACCTATTGAGACTATAGGTGACCAATCTAATTTTCTCGTGAAAGAAATATTGAATGAGTTCTCTACAGAGGCCTTCATTCTTCCTGAAGCATTGAAACTTGTACCTATATCTATTTATATAGCAGATCCTAGTTTAGCTGAGGAGTACGAGAAGTACGAGGATGAAATGCACGAGGAAGATGGCTATAGGATAGAAATTGAGAGTCAAATTGAGAAAATAGTTATAGAGCTGAGTCATAAAGAAGAGCAGGTCATAAATTCGATAGAGGCTACTGAATCATCTTATTGTGTTTATAACACTATCGATCATATTGAGATGATTATATGTCACGGTCATTCTGGGGTCAATAGATTTAATTTAGTCAAGTATACCCATGCATATCCTCGATTTAGTAAAAGCTCGACACCTATAGACCAATGTAGGCAGGTGTTGCATGAAACTGAGTGGTTGGCTACGCGAGCATCTAACTGGTGTTCTGTACAGTTTGCCAGATATTTCTGGAAGACTTTATGGCACCTATTAGGGACCGCATCTCTTGTGACTCTGACCTATTTTCCATATGCCTATAATCAGAATTTAGTCTACATACATTTTATTTTATTTTAATTTTTTCTTTTAAAATCGTAGGTTTGAGTCTAGTCAGTATTTGTATTTGCATTTCATTTTAGTTTATTGCATGTGTCAGTTTCTTTATTTATATATTATAAAATAAATGAAATCAGTAAACTTAATGGTGAGCTATTATAATTAAGTGTAGAAAAAAATTTCTAAATATTTTATTATGATAATTTAAGATAATTAAATCTCTAATTTAATTTATTTTAAAATTTTTATTAAATTGGGTCAACTGAATAAGTTTGGATATTATTATTAGATCATAGGAATAGTTGATACTTTCAATATTTCAGATCTATTGGTTATCAGAACCCAACAGTAATACCTAGTGAAGCAATAGCCTTTTATTCCCTTTGAGTGTAGCTTTACCCATGAGAGTCCACAGCCAAAATCCACCTCAATAATTTTAGAGCTAATTGAATAAGCTTGTTGAGCAAGTAATTTTAATAGAATTCAATTATCAGTGATATTTGGTTCGGTGGAGAATTTTACCTTTTCAGGAGGCTCAAAGGTTACAGTTGATCTAACCCACTCGAAGACACATGAGTCGCATGACCCGTACTCGACGGGGTCGAGTTCCTCCCACATGGGGAGAATTGGTGGGGACAGATCAGCATCGAATTGGATAGCTAGGATGATCGTAATGTGTTGATCAAATTTAAATTCAAATATTAATAAGCTATTTTAGAGACTTTCACGTATTAGCTTTTTGATTTGATTTGATTTGATTCAGAGATAATTTGGAAGATTTGCAGAACTCACCACATTTAGAGCTGATTTTATTTTATTGTAGTAGAATTTAGTTCATATTTGCTTTTGTTTATTTGGTATTTATTTCCTGCATTTAGTATGTATTTCCCAAATTTTACATGGGATCTCTCTATATAAAGAGATCGCCTTGCATTGCTAAAAAAATATAGTATTTGATGAATGAAATTGTGTTTGAGTTTTCTCAGAGCCCTAGATCCGGTTAAGGGGTCGATATTCCGGTGAAGGAAAAGGGTAGGGTTAGCCTTTGGTGAGAATCCTCAAATAGCTAGTTATCCAATTTTAAAAAGAAAAAAAGAGAGAAAAAAAAACCTCTCTTCCTGCAGTTCAACCAAAATCCAGGCCCCGGGACGTAATTTTTCAGCCCTAATTTCCCAAACAGAACCTCGCTCGGTTCTGTCGCCGATCCCACGCGCGCCCCGTCCCGATCCATCGCGGGACTAGCTCCGCCCGCCCTCGCAGCCGTCCGACGAGCTCGCCGACCGGCGCCTGCGCGCCCGCCGGTGCATCGCCGCGCGCCCGCTCGAGCGGGCGCCCTGCCGTCGCCGCTCCCGCTCCGCCGATCCGCGCGCCGCTGGCGCTTCGCCCGCTCGCGCCTGCCAGCGCCCCGCCGGCGCTCGCCGAGCGCGCCTGCCAGCGCCCCCGCCGGCGCTCGCCCGAGCGCGCCCCGCCGGCGCCCGCCGCCGGCGCTCGGCCGCGGCGTGCCGGCGCACGTGCACCAGCGCCGTCAGCGGCACGCTCCGGCCCTCCACGCTCGACCCACCGCCGCCCGCCTCGGCCCGCGTGCCCGCCTGCCGGCGCGCCGCCGCGCCCGCTGTGCTCGTCGCCCGCGCGCCCGCGCCTGCTGTGGCTTGTCGCCGCGCCCGTCCGCGCACGCGCGCGCCCGCGCGCTCCTGCTTTCGCTTTGCCGTGCCGTCGCCCCGCGCGCTCAGATCAGTGGCTCGTCTCCGATTCAACTCGTTGGTATTTTTTTTCTGAACTCAGTTAATCTGAATATTCGATTTCTATGTAAATTATTTGCTTGACTTGAATTATTTATTTGGCTCTAATTGTGTGACCCGATAATTTCTCGTGTGTTAATTACTGTTGATTTAACGGTGAGATATCTGTCCTAAAATTCTGAACCTCGGATTTGATTTATTGAATTTAAATTGACGCCCTAATTTAAATTGATAAATTCTTATTTATCATACGATCCAATTTAATTTTAATTTTAAAATATCTTAATTTGCGGGATTTAAAAATCTTATTTATCATATAATTTATCTAGAAAATATTTTCTACTTAATTAAAATAATTTGCCAATCAGTTTGCTGAATATTAAAATATAAATTATCATTAACACTTATTTTTCCGTCCCGCATCAATTACTTTGAGCTTACAAGAAGTGGTACCAACTCTTGTAGGAGGGGACCTATACGATACTTCTGGGAGCCTAACGTACCCGTATCCGATACTTATCGGATACTGATACGTATCCGATACACCACCTAGCGTATTGAAATTTTTTATATTAAAATATATCGCCGATACGGACCGATACTTTGGCGATACTTCTCCGATATGTTTTTTTTTTTAAATTAAACCGAACTGGTTCAGTGGCCGGTCCAATTCAGTGCGATCATATTTGGGTTGGCGGAAGCTGCTAAGTGCGTCGGTGAAAAATCAAATCACGCTATAATTGCTCTCTGCTGCCGTCGCTCTCGCCGTCCGCTACCGTCGCCCTCGCCGTCCGCTACCGTCGCCCTCGCCGTCCGTTGCAGTCGGCTCGCGTCGCCGTCGTGGTCCGCTCGCATCGCCCTCGCGGTCCACTCGTGTTTACTGCCGCCTGCCGTCGTCCTAGTCCTGCGCTCCCGTCATTTTCTGGCCTTGCGCTCCAGTTGCCTCTCGTTATCCGTTGCCCTCACTTCTCGACTTTCTCTGTGCAGTCCATAGCCTTCGCGACATCACCTCTCGCCGTCTGCAACCCTCGCCCCGTCTGCAACACTCCCTCTTGTTGTGCTGACCACAGCCCTTACGGCGTCGCCTCTCGCCGTCCACACCACTCACTGTCGCTGCGCTATCCGCAGCCCTTGCGGCGTCGCCTCTCGCCGTCCACAACACTCACCTCTCGTTGTGTCATCGGTTGCCCTTGCGGCCTCGCCTCTCGCCGGTTCAGCCTGACATCTGTGTACAAGGATTTAATTTTGCACTCTATTTTGCTCTTTTTTTGTCATTTATCTGCCTCTTCCTTTTGCTTGTTTTCATTCATTATTAACTTGTGTGCAAAAATAGAATTATTTTTAAAGCTGTATGCTATTTAGGATATTTTTGTTATAAGTTTTTATTATACTTGCGTTTTCTTCAATTAGCTAAATGATATATGTTATCAATTGCAAGGAAGTTGAAATCATCTATCATATGTTATCAATTGCAATATTCTTTAATAAATATTTTATGGTTTCTAAGATATTTTTCTAATTGAGTAAAAGATTGATTTTTTTTTATTAATTACTATTTTTTGTTTTGTTTTAGGAAAAATGACATATAGTGGTTTTGGGTCTTGTGATTATTCAAAAGAGAATGGTGAATTTTCTTTGTGGAAGTATGTTGAAAAGTTAGAAAAAGAAAATTTTGGTGGTGGAAACACAAAATTTAAATGCAGTTATTGTAATTTGACATACAGTGGATCATATTTTAGGGTAAGATCTTATTTATTGAAAATATCAGAAAATGGAATTAGATGTTGCCCTAAAGTAATTTCTTCACATCTTGCTGAAATGCAAAAGATAGATGCTGAAGTAGAGAAAGCTAAAGCTTTAAAAACAAAAAGAGTATCACTTCCTTCTACAACATCTCATTCGGTTGTTGGTGCCTCCTCTTCGCGACACTCTACCTTCAAAATGGAAAGTTTTAACACTAGTTCCAAGAGAAGGAGGAGAGGTGGAAACACAGATATTGAAAAGGCATTTAATGTACAACTTAGGGAACAATTGCATGAATTGGTTGCACGTACTATTTATTCTGCCGGTTTGCCTCACTAGAAATTCTTATTGGGTCGATATGATACGTTTGCATGCAAAGGCCTCAATGGAAAGCTACGTTCTTCCAGAATATAATAGTTTGCGGACCACATTACTGCAGAAGGAGAAAGCAAACATTGAGAGGTAATTACAACCGATTAAAAATACTTGGAGTTTGAAAGGTGTGACATTAGTAGTCGATGGATGGACAGATCCTCAGAGAAGACCTCTAATCAATTTTATGGCAGTCTCAAATGGATGACTTATGTTTTTAAAGGCTGTGAATTGTGAAGGAGAATATAAAGATATTTTTTTATTGCACAACTTATTAAAAAGGTTATCACGAAAATTAGTTCGAACAATGTTGTGACGCCCGTGGCCGAAGAGGACAGGGAGTGATCGTCGGGTGATGTCCTAAGAGAAAGGAATCACTGAGGCAAAGTGCGGCTCCTGGCAGGCTTCTAGGCTGAATAATCAGTGGTGAGAGGGGCACAGGAATGAATCGTCCCACATCAAAAAGGGAGGGAGATCCTGAGCTGTGTATGTAGATAACGTGATCTCAAATAGTAGAGGTGCCTTTTGGGGCAAAACCGTGAGGCTAGTGATAGAAAACTCTGTAGTTGAGTATGCTTGGGCTGGAGCAGCACTGGAATGGGTGACCTCCTGGGAAGCACTCAAGTCACGCAGTTTTCCTAAAGCCGAAGCGGACAATATCTCTATAATGAGATCACAGGATGTTACAATATGGTATCAGAGCCGAACTCCCGCAGTACGATGTGGTTCGAGGACGAACCAGGCGGAAGCTGGTGGGCCTGTGACGCCCGTGGCCGAAGAGGGCGGGGAGTGATCGTCGAGTGATATCTTAAGAGAAAGGAATCACTGAGGCAAAGTGCGGCTCCTGGCAGGCTTCTAGGCCGAATAATCAGTGGTGAGAGGGGCACAGGAATGAATCGTCCCACATCGAAAAGGGAGGGAGATCCTGAGCTGTGTAAGTAGATAATGTGATCTCAAATAATAGAGGCGCCTTTTGGGGCAAAACTGTGAGGCTAGTGATGGAAAACTCTGTAGTTGAGCGTGCTTGAGCTGGAGCAGCACTGGGATGGGTGACCTCCTGGGAAGCATTCAAGTCACGCAGTTTTCCTAAAGTCGAAGCGGACAATACCTCTACAATGAGATCACGGGATGTTACAAATGTGGTGCAAGTGATCACTGATAATGCACCTGTTTGTAAGGCTGTAGGTGCCATAATAGAGGATTATTTTCAGCGTATTTTTTGAACACCATGTGTTGTGCATATATTGAACTTGGCTTTAAAGAATATTTGTTCTCCTAAAAATACAGAAGAAAATATTGTGGTCTTTGAGGAGTGTCATTGGATTAGTGATATTGCAAGTGATGCAAATTTCATAAAAATTTTTATCACTAATCAATCTTTGAGGCTTTCCATGTTTAATGATAATGTGTAATTAAAGATGTTGGCAATTGCAGATACTCGCTTTGCTTCTATTATTGTCATGCTTAGAAGATTTCGACAAATAAAAGAAGGGTTATAAAAAATGGTGATATGTAATAAGTGGAATATGTATCGAGAAGATGACATGGAGAAGACTTGGTTTGTGAAAGAGAAGTTGCTTAGTGACTTATGGTGGGATAAAGTTGATTATATCATTGCTTTTACTGAATCTATATATGAAATATTGCGTATTGTAGATACTATCAAACCATGTCTCCACTTAATATATGATATGTGGGATAGCATGATTGAGAAAGTAAAGATAATTATTTATAGGCATGAAGGAAAAGTGAGTAAAGAAGAATCAAGTTTTGTTAATGTTGTTTTTGATATTCTCATTCAACGTTGGACTAAAAGCAACACTCCTCTCCACTCTTTGGGACATTCGTTGAATCCAAGGTAATTAATAAAATATTTATTTTGCATTCATATATGTTAGATTGCTTAAATTCTTCAAATGTAATATGCATAATTGTATATTTTTATTGTAGATTTTATAGCAAAGAATGGCTCTCCGAAGGTCCAAATAGAGTTGCTCATAATAATGATTAGAAAGTACAAATTGAAAGAATGAAGTGTGTGAAGAGGCTATTTCCTGATAGCGAGCACAGAAAAAAGGGTTAATGAAGAGTTCGAAAAATTTTTCTTTAGTCTTGGTTCCTTTGGTGATCCAGATTGTATATCAGATAGAGCAATGATTCGTTCAATTTTAAAAACTTTTGATTATGTTTTGTTATTATTATTTTGTGTTTTGGACTTTTGGACCTATGATTATTACTCATGAATAATAATCATTATATTCTAGTTGATATTATGTTTATGGTCAATATAAATTCAGTTATATTAATTGCTTATTAATTTTAATAATTGTTGTTATTTGATATGATTACTACTCTTAATATTTATTAATACCTTTGTTAATGTACATATGCTAATATGTCATAGGAAATGAGAAAGTCATAATTTACTGCATGTAGGTTATTCCATAATATAGTTGACTTGTGGGTTAGCTCGGCTCTCTTAGGTAAGTGTTACATTGAAGCACTAGTTTTTTATTTTATTTTTAATGTTTGTAAATTAGTAAATCACTAATTTGTTGTACAATTTCTACAATTCTTAATAAAATAAATTAAGATGTGAGGATTCGAACCCCATACCTCTCACTTACTAAAATTAGTGCTCAACCATATGAGCTACATCTCAAATATAATATATTTTTTATTTTATGTATATATAAATGTAATATTTAAATGACATATCCTAACGTACCTGTATCCTAGTTTTTTTGAAATTATTATATCGTCGTATCCGTATCGTACTGTACCCGTATCGTCGTATCGCTCCAGTGCTACATAAGAGGGGACTTTAATGTCGTAGTAAACCAATAAGAAAAGAAAAGTGGACAACCTTTCAAGAGAGACATTGATACTGAAGAATTCTTGGAATTCCAGCAAGTCAATGACCTTCATGACTTGGGCTTCACTGGACCACCCTTTACCTGGTGTAACAGCCATGGAGGCGAGAAGAGAATCTGGGAGAGACTTGATAGAATTTTAGGAAACTCCTCGGCTCTAATCCATTGGCCTGGGATCTTTGTTACCCACCTCACAAGAATTGCATCAGATCACTGTCCTGTCCTCACAACCTGCCATTCAAATATTTTCAAACCTCAGGGGTATTTGAAATTTGAAGAGACTTGGTTTACCTATAATGAAGCTAATATTATTGTGCAAAATGTTTGGTCTAAGCCTATTAAAGAAAGTGCAGTCTCTGTTCTAAACAAAAAGGGAGAGAGGACACTTAAAGTAGTGGGGACACTACAATCGATGGTTGATTCATTCCTAGCAGAGTTTACCGTCGACTGCCGAGATCTAGCCACGCTGTTTCGATCTGGATCGATTGACTGTTAGGACAGATTTAGAAAGATGGATGCTGCGAATCGTTGACTTGATGGATATCTTCCATTCATTCTGATTGATTGGAGATTTCATTTTGGGATTATTTTATTTCTCGCATTTATTTTGTATTAGTTGTTTCTATTTCTGTGATTGTTATTTTAGGCATGTTATCTGGTACTTTCTCATTTGTATGGGGTATTTATTATATTATGTATTTTTTCTTTATTGAGTCAGTTTGTATGGAGGTCTATACAAACGCCTTTCTGTTACTCTTATTTTTCTAATCCTGAATGAATTTGAATTGTGTTTTCTTTAGGATTATTTGATTCTGGAATGAATCGATATCCTGGATAGAGAAGGGCTTGAGCCTTGTGTGAGAATTCCTAAACTCTACCCGCTCTAGCTCTTCCCTTTGGATTCGATTTCATTCATCTTACATCCCTCAACATTCACATCACCTCATCCTCGTCCAACCCGCCTACTCGTTTGTGTTCTTGGATCTAGCTCGTCGATTCTGGTTCGACATGATTACGTTGTCAGGTTTCCACATCACCGACGACGAGCCTGCGCCGACTACATCGACACGCCCGCGTCGACGTCAACGTGAGTACACAGCTTCGCTCGACGTCGCCGAGCACGCCCAGTCTGCTGCCCCATGTGCTGTTCTGCGCGCACCGACCAGTCGCTCTGCGCGAGCTGACCCACCGTCCTGTGCGTGCCTTCCAGCGCGCCTGCCCGTGCGCCTGCCTGCGCCGGCCCCAGCGCCTCCCGCCACAGCGCCGCCTACGCGCCCGCGCCCCAGCTGCCCGAGCCCTAATTTTTAGGAAAAATTACATCGTGGTCCCTGGACTCCCTTACTCAGGTGCGAATTTTAACAAAGCCTTTAACCTGATTAAGCCGAATAATCTAGATTTTTCTGCTCGCTTGTGATTTGCTCGAATTTGTTCCACTCGTGTGACCTTTCATTATTAAGTGAATTTAAATTACTGTTGGTTAAATATTGTGAGATCTTTAATCTTGTTCCATGTTTCTGATTTGTTGAAAACCAGTTTAATAATATATATAAATAATATTTTAAAAAATTATAAAATTTTATTCAAAATATAAAATTTAAATGTTATAATATCTAGATTATATAATATGATATTAAATTAAATATCTCTCAAAAATTACATTAAATTGTGTATTTCCAATTTCACAGCTGGAAAGTTAGCCAAGTCTCGATGATAATAATAATAATAATAATCATCATCAGCATTAAAACAAACTCGGCCTTTAACCAATTATTCAATTGTTTAGTGCTTTTTTATCTATTCAAATATCATGAGTCCATAGGAATAAATAACTAGTGATGTATTTATCAAAAAAAAAAAAAAGTAACTAGTGATACAGACTGGTCATTGGGTAATTCAATCAATTTGATTTGAATAACATTTTTTTTATTTAAATCAAATTGATTGAATTTCCCAATGGGACAAATCAAAGTCAAATATCTATACTTTTTTTTTATGCCAGCTGGTTTTTTTATTCAAATCAAATTGATTGAATTTCCCAATGGGACAAATCAAAGTCAAATATCTATACCATTTTTTTATGCCAGCTGGCATCATGTGGGAGCATGTAATTATATTTGAAACTCATAATTAGTTCAAATTTTAATCTATTTCATATTAGCAGATCTGATTATAGTGCAAGATAGTCAGGTCCGAATGTAATTAGTTCCACTTGAATTTAATTCGAGTTTCTCAGTGATATATAGAACATTCTTTTGTCCATCTCGATAATATCATTGAATCTCAAATCTTCGGCAGCATGCTCTCGTGCCCTAATTGTTATGCCAAAATTTTATAGCAGGGTTTTATGCCTTCGCTATAATGTCGGACTCAATTCTTACGACATGTTTTCATACTATTGGTATGCTATCTCAATTCTCAATAGTAAGATTTTATTTTTTGTTATGGTGCTATTACAATCTTTTGTAATAATAATATTTAATATGATAAAAAAAATAAGGGTAAATTGCATTTGGGCCCTTCAGGTTAGAGAGAGAATGTAAAATAATCTCAAATTTAAAATTTTTTCAAGATATACCTCAAATTTGTATTAGCACATTTGATCTCAAACATTATAGTTCTATTTAAATGAAAGTAAATAATTATTTTACCTTGAAATTTTTACATCACCTAAGATAATAAGTTTATTTCAGATATTTTTTTTGGAAAAAAATTTAAATTAAGAAAATGAACTTGAGCCACAGTAAGAATTAAAAAAAAATAAATGAAAAAAGATTATAGTTATTATGAGGGCTAAATAAAAGAAATTTTTATATATATAAAAAAGTTTAACGACTATGTTTGATTAATATTGACAGTTTATATCAATAGAGATCATGTTAACTAACAGGAGTTAAACTTAAGAGCTAAAACATACCTATGTGCCCACACAAATTATATATGAGGGATATGTTTTGCAATTTTTTAAAATTGAGATCATTTTCATTTTCTCCGACCTGAGGGATCTAGATGCAATTTACTCAAAAATAATAATAATATGTAATGTCCTTTCTATATTGTTAATGCATTAATTTCTCATATATTTATGGTGACCATGTAAACTTATATGCTTTAGTAATCATATTTATAGTAATCCCACATTGAAGAACTAATTGTTATACAATCCATCACTCTTAAATTCTCATACTTTCTTCCTTGCATATCTAAGAAATTATCTCGATGAAAAAGAATCAAGAAAAAGCACTACCGAATTCTCTGACACCAAAAGTGTAAACCTCAAGAGCTAGTGTGGCTCAATTTGTATGATGATGACATACTAATGACGATCACTAATATGTTTTTTAAAAGAATGATTGAAAATAAAGTTCTAAGAGCACAAAGAAAATGTTAAGAGAACACCTTAGAATTGAGGACATCATAAGAAATGTGAGTAAATAGTATTCTAATGATTCCCAAATAACTCATATTAAGTACAATGATGTGCATCGAAATTTCCGATCATGTCGCAAAGATATATAGATAGCTTTGAGAAAATTGGATGATTTAATAACTTAATTGGACAGTACGATCCCCATATGGACAGTTCAAAGGGTAGTTTTAAAAAATGAACAGATGTTTTAATGGCACAATTAGATGATCGTGATCTACAACCAGAATACTTTAATTAGAACTTAATCCTCAGTTGAGGTAATATAACATGTTAACACACAAAACAAGAGGATCAATCTATAACGACTAAATTAGTTGTGGCCATCAAAATCAAAGAGTTCAACAAGAGGATGCAGCTTTGAATGGACTCCTCATTTGTGGTTCTCTCACCGTGGCTGTCAGTAATGGATCTGATCCAATTCAATCTCTTTCTTCCTGAGGCAGCTTTATGAAAGAAAGAAGTATTTTTGTCTCCTTTAGCTAACCAATTAGCTTTGGCCCTTTGCCACCACCAAATTTCTGCCCTGGCTGTAGTAGTGTTAAATTCTGCTATTAAGTCTAGTAAGGTTTTGTGTTCATTTGCAGACAGGCCTTGGGATGTTGTCTTTTGCTCCTGAAGGCCAAGGATGGCTTGTTCCAGCTCCAGACTTGGAAAGTAAGTTTCCCACATCATTACACCTGCAAAATCGATTTTTTTCAAAATTTTAAATAAATTAGATCAAAGTAAATTGAAAAAGTACTAATTCAGATTAGGACGCAATCCAGTTTCTAAATAAAATAACATAATATTATTTATCAAAAAATATAATACCAAAATAATATTCAACTAAAAATTACATTTTCAATTATTTGCTAATAATATAATTAAGAATAAATTACATTTAAGTCTCAAAAGACATATTTGTAAATGGATCTCAACTTTTTAAATTTCACATTTGTATTATTGACGTTGAGTATTTTGCTGCCATATGGTGCATGGGATAAAATGATTATAAAAAATAAGAACTTTTATGATTTTGTCCTCCTATGAGAGCAAAATTCTCTTTTATTTCTCCAGGATATAGATCTAGGTCCATAAATTATGCTCAAAAATCGACTAAAATTGATGTGATTCGAAATTCAACGAAAATAAACTCCAATATTTTAGCTATTTTATCAGCTTATAATTGAGAGTACATTATTATTTCTGAGATTTTAATTATTTCTTTAAATTATTTTAAAGGTTACAAAATTTCCATTTACTGAATGCAAGCAAAGCCAGGAGAGTAAGAATGAAAAAGAGGAGAGCTTTGTTTCGGTTCACGTACCAAATCATTCGGCACTCAACTATTGCCTACCACGTGTGAATGGGCAGTACTGGGCCTGTGTACACGTGATGGCGCCAAACAATTTGACTGAAATTTGATATTTTTTCGAAAGAGGACGACTGCTTTAGAGCTTCTTGTTAGAAAATTAGTTTTCAAATAGTCTCCCAATATTAGAGAAGAAGTCCTTTAACAATTTGTCAGTAAAAGAGCAAAATTGTTATGGACATGATAGACATAGCATCAAAATATGTATAACTTGTAGATTCATATGTTAACACCACTAGTTCAAGCCATAATTTGCCGACTTTGTTTGAGGTTAACAATGACTGAATATTCTTTGATGAGAAAGAGAAGAATCATCAAAAGATAAATCGCTTGTAAATTACTGAGACTAATTATATATTGCGGTAGAGATCACTACAGGAAACCCTAACAATATAATAAAGAGATTTCATGATTAATATGTTAACAACAACAATTAAGTCTTTATCCCACTAGCTAGGTTCACTCGACAATATAAATTTTTTATTTTTATTGTACTCTATCAAATAATAATTTCTCATTTGGCTCCAAATATGTAAGGTCATTCCTTATTATATAATTTTTGTCATGTTTTTTTCAGCTTTTCACTTTTTCTTTCCACATAGATAAAATTCAATAATTTAATTTTTTTTACTAGATCTTTTATTGGCCTGCAACTTATATGTTCAAATCAACTAAATTGATTTTCTCTGAGTTTATTATTAATTGAGATTATTCCAACTTTCTCCTGAATATACTCATTTTTCATCATATTTTTTTGTTTATACTCAGTCGTCCACATTAATATTCTCATTTCTACAATACTTATCATATTTATATATTTCTATTTTATGGCATTAATATTTAGTATCATATAATATCACTGATATTACAACTATTTTATAAAATTTATTTTTAGGTTTGAGAAAAATTTTGCTATCACATCACAGCATTAATACATCGTTGCAGACAACTATAATATAATAATACTCAACTAAGTACATATAACCTACTAATAGAAATATACTCTAACCATCCATAGCTATCATGAATAACTTAACCACATATAATATATATCCATGTGCTGTGTGTGTGTGTGTGTGTGATGCGTAGAATAATCATTAGGTGAAGTCCTAAGAAAAGGGAATCACTAGAGCAAAGTAATGTTGCTAGCAGGGTTCTAAGCTGATAAATAGTGGTAAGAGGAGCATATAATAAATCATCTCATATCAGAAAGTAGAAAAAATCTTGAGCTATATAAGTGAATAATTAATGTAATCCGAAATGAGCAAAACTGTGAAACTAATGATGAGAAATTTCATTATTAAATGTGTTCCTGGTGGAGTAATACCTGAACGGATGATCTTCTAGGAAATACTTAAGTCATGCAGTTCCTTAAAATTAAAAATAATAATATTTTTATATTTGAATTACAGAATATTATAATATATCTATTTATTTCTGGTGAAGTTATATGTTTTATGTACTCCCATGGGTGATGATATATCAAAGAGGGTGCTGATCTGCTTGTTAATTGAACTAATTCAAGTATTATTTAACTCCGGTTAGGCTTGTCTAGCTTGGCCCTAACTTGACTGGTCAGTGTGTGAACTTGTTGACTGTATTCGCACTTGAGCATCTCAAATGGAGCAAATGGCTTTAGGTTTCGTGTGTGTGTGTGTATATATATATGTATGTATGTATGTATGTATGTATGTATATATGTATGTATGTATGTATATATGTATGTATGTATGGATGTATGTATGTATGTATGTATGTATGTATGGATGTATGTATGGATGTATGTATATGTATGCAGTGGCGGTGCTACATGAGAATCAAGGGCTGCAGGTACTCCCAGATTTTTTTTTTATTACAACACCTAAGTTTTTTTCTAATTTTAGTCCTGAATTTTATGAAATAAATATCATATTATAAACTGTGATAATAAGTTAAAAAAATATTAAATTAACAAATTATTTAAATAATTTATAATATTAATTTTTGCATAAATTATTCAATATATAAATTATATAAATAGACTTTATATTAATTAAAACTCGTTCAATTTAAACTTTTTATATTAATAAAAACTCGTCCAAACTTGTATGTATTATATATATATATATATATATATATATATATATATGTATGCATGTATGTAGTGACGGAGCCACATGGGACTCAAGGGGTGCAAGCACTCCCAGATTTTTTTTTTAATTACGATACATAAGTTTTTTTTTAATTTCAATCCCAAATTTTATGAAATAAATATCATATCATAAATTGTGATAATAAGTTAAAAAATATTAAATTAATAAATTATTTAGATAACTTATAATATTATTTTTTCATAAATTATTCAACATATAAATTATATAAATAGACTTTATATTAGTAAAAGCTCGTTCAATTTAAAATTTTTATATTAGTAAAAACTCGTCCAAACTTGTATGTATTATATGTATATATATATATTGTATGCAGTGGCAGAGCCACATGGGAATAAGAGGTGCAAGCACTCCAAGATTTTTTTTTAATTATGACACCTAAGTTTTTTTTTAATTTCAGTCCCAAATTTTATGAAATAAATATCATATTATAAACTATGATAATAAGTTAAAAAAATATTAAATTAACAAATTATTTAGATCTTATAATATTAATTTTTAATAAATTATTCAACATATAAATTATATAAATAGACTTTATATTAGTAAAAACTCATTCAATTTAAAATTTTTATATTAGAAAAAACTCGTCCCAACTTATATGTATTATATATATATATATATGCAGCGGCGGAGCACGTGGAAATCAGGGGAGCAAGCACTTCCAGATTTTTTCTTTTAATTACAACACCTAAGTTTTTTTTAAATTTCAGTCCCAAATCTTATGGAATAAATATCATATTATAAACTGTGATAATAAGTTAAAAAAATATTAATTTTATAAATTATTTAGATAACTTATAATATTAATTTTTTATAAATTATTCAACATATAAATTATATAAATAGACATTATATTAGTAAAATTTAAAGTTTTTATATTAGGTAAAAACAACGTTCAAACTTGGTGTATTATATATATATATATATATATATATTATATATATATATATGTATGCACTGACGGAGTCACATGGGAACCAGGGTGCAAGCACTCCCAGAATTTTTTTTAATTATTGCACCTAATTTTTTTTTAATTTCAGTTCTGAATTTTATGAAATAAATATCATATCATAAACTGTGATAATAATTTACAAAATATTAAATTAATAAATTATTTAGATAACTTATAATATTAAATTTTTCATAAATTATTCAACATGTAATTATATAAATAGACTTTATATTAGTAAAAATTCATTCAATTTAAAATTTTTATATTAATATAAACCCGTCCAAACTCGTATGTATATATATATATATATATGTATGCAGTGACGGAGCCATATGGGAATCAGGGGTGCAAGCACTCCCAATTTTTTTTTTTTTAATTATGACACGTAAGTTTTTTTTTTTAATTTCAGTCCTGAATTTTATGAAATAAATATCATATCATAAACTGTGATAATAATTTAAAAAATATTAAATTAATAAATTATTTAGATAACTTATAATATTAATTTTTTTCATAAATTATTCAATATATAAATTATATAAATAGACTTTATATTAGTAAAAATTCATTCAATTTAAAATTTTTATATTAGTAAAAAACTCATCCAAACTTGTATGTATTATTATATAATATATATATATATGTATATGTATATGTATGCAGTGGCGAAGCTACATGGAATCACGGGTGCAAGCACTCCCAGATTTCTTTTTTTAATTACGACACCTTTTTTTTTTTTTAATTTCAGTCCCGAATTTTATGAAATAAATATCATATCATAAATTTTAATAATAAATTAAAAAAATATTAAATTAATAAATTATTTAGATAACTTATAATATTAATTTCATAAATTATTCAACATATAAATTATATAAATAGACTTTATATTAGTAAAAAGTGGTTCAATTTAAAGAATTTATTTACGTATCTTATATTTAAATTAAAAAAAATATTTAATTAATCTTAATTTAAATTTTTAATTTACTAAATTATTTAATAGATTAACACTTAATTTATTGAATAATCTAGTGTATTAAAATTTTAATTTATGAGTAGCTATTTTATTAGTTAGTTATTTGAGATATGCAAACAGAACTCTTAAAAAATCTTTCATTTTAAATAAAATACAGGAAGAATTTTGAATTTTTTTATTTTATAATTTAAATAATTTTGAATTATTATAATATTATTATAAATAATTTATTTGATCCTTTAATTTGAGGTCTTGATTCCGGCACTGTATGTATATGTACATATGTATATGTGTGTATGTATATGTATGTATGTATATATATATATATATGTATATGTATGTATATTTATATATATATATATATATATATATATATATATATGTGTGTGTTATTATAAGTTTAGTTATTAAAGTAATACAATTTGATTTAGTTAATAATTACTGTTATTTAACTAGACTCCCGCTGCAGGCATGTTAATTGGGTTGGTTTTCACAAATTGACTTCTCATGTCATTTTCTTCTAGAAATTAATATTATTTATTTAGCCTGGTCAAAATTAATATTTTAAATAAATATATCACATCATCAATAAAATTAAATATTAAAAACAATCGAGTTTCCGCCAAATTTTGGCCGAAATTGCTGAAACTCCGTTAAAACTATCAAAACTCATTTTTTCCCAAAAATAAATTTAATAATTATCATTAATAAATTTAATTTAAATTTATAATATTTAAAAAATTTATAGAAAGGACTGAAGCTGTCGATACCGAAACTATCGAAATTATTAAAATTACCAAAACCAATACTTTATCGTGCGACTCAAAACCAAAATTAAAATCGAATTTTAAAACCTTGATTTCAATGATTTGATCAATTTGATCAATGTTACAATGATTTTCATAATGCTGCAATTTAACAAAAATTGACCATTTCCGTCAACAAATTATAACAATATAAATAGATTTATAACTGCAACAGACATTATAGCCCTATTTCATGCTACAAAATAGCTAAATTATTATTATATTAATATTTTAAATTTATTATAAATTTTAATTATTTTATTTTATATCTAACATAAATTTAAATAATTTAAATTAATTTTATTTCACAACTAATATATATTTTAATATTAAAATTAATTTTATTTTATATCATACATATTATTTAATATTAAAATAATTTTATTTCTCATTATTAATTCAACTGATTTAAGTATTATTTAACCAGATTTAGGCTTGGCTTGGTGCTAACTTGACTGATCAATTAAATTTATTGAGTTGACCATTTTGGCACACAAATAGCTAAAATAGAGGCAATCACGGCTTGGGGGGTGTGTTTGCATATAGGGTAAATTATGTTTGAGTTCTTGAAATAGTTCTAATTTATGAAAATGTTAGATTTAAGTCCCTCGCATAAAGGCTTCGCATTGCTGTGTGAGGTTTGACGGAGGAAAAATTATTGGGTTCGGAGAGCTCGCCACATCGCCTTTTCATACATCAACTAAATGGCGACAGCTGACAGCAGGTGGCCCACTACAGTTGGGATGTGCTTGTAATAGGTATAAAAGTGCTTATTATAAATATAAATGTGCTTGTTATAGACATAAAAATGCTTGTTATAGGCATAAAATTATTTATTTATTTATATTTATGCTTATAACAAGCACATTTATGTTTATACGAGCACGTTTAGGCATAAAGGTGCTTGTTGTAGGCAAAATTGTGCTTATTATAAGCATAAATATACTTATTATAAGCATAAATGTGCTTGTTATATACTGTTATGGCATATAGGTGTTTGTTATAAGCTGTTATAGATATAAATATACTTATTATAGACATAAATACTCTTATTATAAGCATAAATATACTTATTATAAGCATAAAAGTGTTTATTATAGGTATAAATGTACTCATTATAAGCATAAATATATACAAAATAAGCATTTTTATACCTATAATAAGCACATTTATGTCTATAATAAACACATTTATGCCTATAACAAGCACATTTATACTTATAACATGCACCTTTATACCTATAACAAGCACAACAATCTACGAATCCAGCTGTAGTGAACCGCCTGCTGCCAGCTATCGTCATTTAATTGGTGTATGAAAATATGATGTGACGAGCTCTTCGAACCCAATAATTTTTCCTGATGGAGCTGTTAAAATTGTCTCTTTATCGAATTATCAGCATTCTAAATCAATGATGGGAGATAAATGGTGAGAGAAGAAGAAAAGATGAGCAATTCTAAAAAAAAAAAAAATCAGTAATATACTTTATTTTTATCCAAACGGATATGACAAAAAAGCGGAACTAACCCCTGATGAGCATACAAATTGTGCAAATGTTATCTAGGGACTTAAAATTAAAGATTTTAAAATGTTAGAATCTATATGCAATGCTCGCCTAACTTTAGTGGCCCAAATGTAATTTACCCATTCATACACGATCTTATAAGTTTAGTAAATAAAGTAATAAAATGTTATTTAGTTAATAAAGTATTATTTAATTTGACTCTCGCTACAGGCATGCCAATTGGGTTGGTTTTCATTTTTTTTTTTATAACCCAATTGTCACAAGCCATTTTCTGCTTTAAAGAGAAATAAATATAATACAATGATTAAGGATGACTTTTTTTATTATTTTTTATTCTAAATATCTTAAAAATATTTTATACGATTTAAAAATTATGATGATAATATGATTTAAGCCTAATATTCTTTGTTACTCATGCAAACACCTTTTGTATTGAGACTGAGGGGACGTTTGGTTCAGTGTTATCTCAATGTCAATATTATTTAGATGTCATGTTATCTAAATGTCATTGTTATTCATCAATGGACATTTGTTTGGTTCAATGTTATGATATTAGATAATATCAATGCTATCTAAATTATTTTTATTTAGTTGAAAGTTATTGACATTATAATGACAAATTGACAGTATTATCTGGAGATGTCGCCCGATTTGGGGTGACATCTAGATGTCAGCGTTTAATGATATTTTTTAAATTCATTATAATGTTGTTTAAAGATGTCATTAAATCAAACAATTACTTTTTAAGATAATATAAGATAACATTGAGATAACACTGAACCAAACGCCCCCTAAATTTAAATGTAAATCGACCTAATTTTGATTGCGTTAATGAACTCGAGACTTATTTGCTTTCTTTATAATAAAATGAAATTTGACCAAGCTGCTATCTCCATGAACTCAAATTAATATTTAAGGCTAACTTAGCTAGGACTCGACTCAAATATGGGAAAATTTAGAAATGAATTTGATTATGTTAATCTCAATTACATTAAAATAAAAATAGAAGCCACTTGAAAATATATTTGTTTAGTGCCAGCTAACCACTTCAAGTTCATATAAAGCAAATTAATCATTTAGCTACTTTAAATGATAGTAGAATAAAAAATAATTTTATCAACCAAATTTGTAGTTGTTACTTTAATAAAAATAAATTAAATTTAAATGAAAATATAATAAAAAAATAAATTATTGTTATTATATTGAGATATTTGATATGACATAAATTACTTATTATTATATATATATAGTATATGAATCATACAGATAATTTTTATTTTTAAATATATAGGATGTAAAATATATATAATTAAGTTTTAGGACCCATTATATTCGGGCTCTGAAGTTGGACGAGTGTTACCATTACATGCCCCAACTTTTTAAAAATTAGTAATAGCTTTTCTAATTACGTTATATACTTCTAGTTAGAGATGGGTTAGGCAGAAATAAATTAAGGGGGCGTTTGGTTCAGTGTTATCTCAATGTCAATATTATTTAGATGTCATGTTATCTAAATGTCATTGTTATTCATCAATAGACATTTGTTTGGTTCAATGTTATGATATTAGAAAATATCAATGCTATCCAAATTATTTTTGTTTAGTTGGAAGTTATTGGCATTATAATGACAAATTGATGGTGTTATCTTGAGATGTCGCCCAATTTAGAGTGACATCTAGATGTCATCATGTAATGACATTTTGTAATTAATTGTAATGTTATTTAAAGATGTCATTAAACCAAACAATTAATTTTTAAAGATAACATAACATAACATTGAGATAACATTGAACCAAACGCCCCCTAAAAGGAATTAGAAAGTGATAATTTTAAACTTAAATGAAAGAAGTTAAAATTTTGAAAACTAATCAGTAATTTTTTATGGATTTGCACCTCGCGGCCTCCGCCGGCAGGGCGGATGGGAGACTATATAAGACAAAACCATTTAAACTTATCTTTAAAAAAAAATTAACAAATAATTTTAATTTATTATATAATTTAAAATAAAAATAAATTTTATATTATATCTTGTACACATACTAAGATAATAATTAACTTATATCGCATTACTCATATATTTTAATATAATAACTAATTTTATTTTACATCATTCAAAATTTGTAATAAAAGAATATTTTCATTCAAATTTAATTTTAATTTTATTAAAATTAAACTTTACACACAAAAAATCCCAAAGAATGACATGCTTGGCTAAATAGACATGAAAATTAAGCCAACAAACAATGAAATATAATAAAGATAAATAGTATTTATTTATCTTAATATTATTTCACCTAAATTATGTTTAATTAAGAAGTTTTTTTATCATGTATGTCATAGTTTTACTCCCAAAATCACTTCTATCATTTGGAAATAGGTAGTTCACATATATAGCTCAAGAACTTAACTTTATTGATGATGTAACATAATTTATTTTTACGTCTCTCTCATTACTTATTATTCAATCTAAAAATTTATCTTGAGGTATTTTTAGTTTAGTGTTTTCTTTCTATTGATATCACTTGGCGATCACTTTTCATCCTCTTTAATCACGGGTCATTATATACTTTTGAGGGAGCATATGTCCCACTAGTTTTAAAATTAAACATATTGATTCATCAAGTTAAGTAAAAGTGTAGATGATTTTTTTCTTATATTACTTTTATAGCAAAAAAATCATAAAAATAGTTACTTTATAGCAGAGTTAGGCAAGGTGCATTTTTGGATAATTATCGCTTATAACCAAAAGACTATAAAAATAGTTACATTTTTGTTATAAAAATAACATTGTTACTAAAAAAAAAAGAAACTCTTTTGATCGTGGATAAATCAATTTAATGCAAAAGCTATAGAAACCTATATGCATAGAAGGAAAAATATGAGGACCCAAATACTATTTAACCATATGATAAATATGTACTCTCTCAATCTGCATGTATAAAATGCACTGCTCCCCTTCTCTTCTCCTCGCACTTCATGAGAACTCCCATGGCTTCCACTGCTCGTCTCATCCTTTCCCACGCCGTAATCCTCCTCCTCCTCCTCCTTTGTGCCGCTAAGCCTGCAACCAGTTATGGATGGATTCCTGTTAATCCGAGCAGTTACCTTGTGGAGGACACCGTCCTAAGAGCGCTGCGTATCTACGATGATTCCATCATTGACAACCGCCTGTTCCTTATCTTCTTCCGCCGAGGGTTGAGGGCCAAGCGGATGTCGATAGGCCCAAAAATATTTTGGGATATCGAATTTCAGGGCAGAATGTATATTTGTAATGATGGAATGATTGCGGAAGTCAGTGTGCACATCATTATCATATTGGCTCACTCTCATGACATGTTCCCACAGATCAACTGGCAATCCATGACACCATGGCGTGGCTAGGTTTAAATTAAACGTTAATTACAGTGCAATTTGTTGAATTTTCATGTTAAATTCTATTGTTAGAGTTACTGATCATGAAATTCAATGATGCGCTGAAATAGAATATGATAGAAATAAAGATTATCCGAGAATTCAAGGTGGTTGAATATTGATCACCGGCAATATCATTCAATCTCTTCAATTATATTTTGTAACTGTTTTGTTTGTGAATCTCCTATGATATATCATTGTAACTGTTTTGTTTGTGGATCTCCTATGATATATCATTGTAACTGTTTTGTTTGTGGATTTCCTATGAATATTGACCAGCGGCAGTATCATTCGATCTCTTCAATTATATTTTGTAACTATTTTGTTTGTGGATCTCCTATGATATATCATTGTAACTGTTTTATTTGTGGATCTTCTATGAATATTGATCAGCGCGCGGCAATATTATTTGATCTCTTCAATTATATTTTATAATTGTTTTGTTTGTGGATCTCCAACTTATATGCCTTTTGACATGTCAAAATTGGGCGAAATAATTATTAATCTTTTAGGCTAGAAGCTTTAGTCATCCATGGTTAAGGAGACACAAAAGTGAGAAGAGAAAAAGTACATATATACATGCATACTTGCTCATTGTGCATGAAGTTTTCCATCAATCATGATGCGATGAATGGGATCGTCGGCAATGAGGAAGTCGAGCGCTCTTGTGAAGTAGCTCACGAAAGCACCTAGAGCTAACCAAATATTGATGGCTATCTGGTCATTCGTATTTCGGCATGCCATAAAAATTATGAGTTTGCTTTAAAATATGTGTACGGTAGGAAATAAAATTAGTTATTTTTAAAATTGAGTAGGATGTGAAGTAAAATCGATTTATATATTGAAAAAAAAAGATATGAAATAAAGAAGCTTTTTTATATTAAAAATTACATAAAATGTGATAAAAATTAATTAACTCATTATTTTTTTATAATGACTTTTATTCTTTGGCATAAGCAAAGTGATGTGAAGACCAAACATGTAATTGTAAGGGAGACTAGATCATAATATTCCAGCTCTTGTTAACTAATATAATTTGAGTCTTTATTATGGTCAAATTCTATGTTCTTACTGAACATTACACTTAGGTCCTACAGCCATTGAAGCATTCAATAAGCTCTACATAAATAAATCTAGGTATATATAAGCATTGAAAGTTCAAATCATATACTCTTTTGTACAATTACGTGATATAAAATTTACAAATATTACATCCAAGACCTTTTTAGTATGTACAATTAAAATCAAGGATCAGATTTTTATATCATGTTTGAACATTTTAAATTCTAGCGAAAGTTATATGGGATGTGACATATCGGGTTGCACTACGTACTATCCTAATTAGCAGATGTACATGATGTATTTCATATATCCTCACTATAACTTTAGATTTATGCATCATCACAATGTATTTAGATTCATGTATCATCTGAATCTAGCATTCAGATGCTTCACGTTTACTAAACTTGATCAAACCAAAATTTGTAACAAGAAGGTCTCTAAAGTATTTAAAGGGACCATTTGATGGAATTAAATTTAGGGGTAATTCCACGATTTTGAAAACATGCCATACAAGTTCTCAAAATTTACTGTAAAGGACATTGTAGTCCTTAACATTTACAAAAGGCTTTCAATAAGGTCCAATTAAAATTTTAAATAAAAAAAGTTAAAAAAATTAATTAAAAAAATTATAAACTTTTTAATGTTAAATTACTATTGTACCCCTCACCTTCACAAGCACGAACGCCTGCGACTGCCAGAGCCTGAGCGCCGGCGACACTGCAGCGCCCTGCGCGCCGGCACCGGCGCGCACTGGCGTCTGCGCATGGCTCGCCGCAGCGCGGCCAGCGAGCTGGGCCGCGCGCTGCGGCGACCCGCTCCCCGGCCACCCTGCAGGCGGCGGCGTCCGCTCCCCGGGCCACGACTAGGGCAACCCATATGCGGACGCCCGCGTGCGCCGGCATCCGCTCCTGGGTCGCCGCACTGCAGCCAGCCCGCGAACTGTCGCGTGCAAGCGACTTGCGCATGGATGCCTGTGCGTGCTTGTGTTCGCACGTCGATCGCCGCAGCGCGCAGCCCCGCTAAGTGTTCTAGTTAGCTTCCTGCGCATGAACACTGGCGGCCGCGTGCTGCCGACCGCCTGCGCGCGCACGCCGGCGTGTGGGCGCTGCCGGCCGCCTGCCCAAGCACGGCGGTGGCCGCGAGCTGCCGGCCACCCGCGCGGTGCGCAGCCGAAAATTTAAAAGGATATAAAGGGTATTTTCGTAATTTTAACTGCGTTAAGGATCACAATGGCTTATACAGTAAATTTTGGAGACATGTTTGGTATGTTTTCAAAATTGTGGACCTACGTGGCAAGCCGAGTAAACCTCAGGGGCCAAAGTGGAATTACCCCATTTTATTCCCTAAGTTGATAGACAACTCAATGCTAAATCCACAGATACTGCATGCATGCATGCATGCATCTTAAGTTTTCACGCGCAAGCTGCGTGGGCCCTACACTCAGCGCCAACAATAACTCGGGTAGTTTTCTCGCCCGTTTCATATTATTTTTTCATATTTTTATAATTTTTTATTAGAATACATTTTAATTAATGTACATTTATATACAAATTTTACCAAATTAAATACAAAGTGAAATAAGCTCAAGATAAAGATAAAAATATATTGTATTACATGTACCAAGCAAAACTTATTCTATAAACAAATGACGAGAAAATGCAAAATGGCATTTTCTCGACATTGCATGGTGTGCTTCCCGAATCAAATAATTTTTCCCACTTCAAATACAAAAAAAGCTCTAACTCCACATATAAAGTCTAAAACCCAAATCATTAAATCCCAAGAAATCTTGTACGTCTGTTTCACATGTCCATAATGGTAACTAGGAATATTTATTTTATTTCAAGATCACTTCATGCAAATATCCCATCAAATGCCTAGAACTTCTTCCTTCTTATAATTTCCCGCTCACAGCGCTTATGCTCATTCATCCTTATAATGAACAACGGGATTTTATCCATAGATATACTACTAGCGGTTTTAAACCACGCGATAGGCTTTCATGCATACCTTGCATACATCATCGTAATTCAAATCTATAGCAGAAAGCTCCTATGCCCTTACAAAGAGATCGCCGGAGGTGGTTGGCGCCGCACGTGGAATATTCAGAGATGGTGTGGGCCAACGGAGGCGATGCGCGGGCAACGGCTGATTTTGGTCATTCTGTCCGCTCAGCGAGAGCCGCGAGACCGTGTCGCTGCTGATTTTGCCTTTAGTCGTTCTTGCCATTCGGCGAGAGCCACAAGATCTCGTTGTCGTGAGTCGCGATGATTTGGGCTGCGGAGTCACGAAGATAGAGTGGGCAGCGGCCATGGGCTAGGATTTATAATTTAAAATTTTATTTTGAAGTTTAAAGTTTAGAAATTTATTAGGAGTAATTTACGTATAGGTTCGCCCTCGCTGAGATGCGTTGCTGACTCACAAACGTGACTCTAATGAAGGCACTGCACAGGGTTTGGCCACCTAAAACTATTCCTATCTTCTACTGCATCCTGAAATAATATGAGGTTAGAAGTAATAATAGAAAATGCATAAGCCACACTTTTTTCTAATCTTATCGAGTTTTGCACTCCTCTGCTAGCCTTCCTTGTAGCAATAAAGTAAGGCTCCTCATTATATTAATGTACTGAATTTTTATCTTGATGTGAAAAATCTCTAACATGCATGCAGCCCATTTCACCTGACTTTTTTTCTAATTTCACTTGAATAGTGTTATCAGTCATCTTTTCACCTTGAACTTTTCATTGAGACTTCTTAAATATAGAAGTTTCATCAAACATAGTATCTATGTAAAATTCTAAATTTTTTGTGTTAAGGTCTTAAACATTTTATCCATTCACACAAGAAACGTACCCCATAAATATACATTTTTTAGATTAAGCATCTAACTTAATCCTCTCTCCATTCTGTAGCAAAGCATAAATCGAATAACTAAACATGTGCAAGTTAGCATAACCGAATGGCTTACATGACCATATCTCCTCTGGTGTCTTGAGTTTCAATGCCAATAAATTATAAAGTGTTCATTGTCCCTTGGCTATCCACATTGCCCCTTAACAAGCTAGTGGCCTACTTACATCAATGTGCAAGCAATTCAAACTGCATAGGGTTGTAGATCTAATGATTGATGACAAGAATGAAATTGGATTCTTTTTCGGGAGAACCTCAAAAATAGAATTTCCACTATAAGACGGAAGGAAGATGAAGGGGAAGACCGTTTGGTGTGGGTTATATCAGATTTATCAAATATTCCAACATCTGAACTGTACTACCAACAATTTCATAACAGAACAGATGCAACTATAGGTGATTGATGCTAAAAATTATAAACCTTCCCAGAATTCAAGTTTTTATTTGGCGAATGTGCAAAGATGTTATCCCAACTAAATTATGGATGCAGCGGAGAGGTTTAACCGACACCAACTTATGCCCATTGTGCTGTAATCAAATAGAAGACCAATTCTATAAATCTTGTACCCATTCACACAAAAAATGTACCCCATGAACATATATATTTTTGACTAAGTTTTTAGCTTAATCCTCTCTCCATTCTATAGCAAAGCATAGACCGAATAACTAAACATGTGCAAGTTAGCTAGCTTAATCCTCTCTCCATCCTTGCTGCGGCTGGCAGTGCACGGTTGCCGGCATCCGCGCGTAGGCGGCTACGTGTGCCACTGCATGCCGACGTCCCTGCGTTGGTCGCTACAGCGCGGGACCCCGCTCGCCAGCAACGCTGTGGCTACCCGCGAGCTGCAGCGACCCGCGCGCCGATGCCAACGCGTGCGGCGCCGGCGAGGCGGGCAGCACGGCGGGAAGTCAGAAATCGAAAATATGGAAAGGTAAAAAAAGGTATTTTCATGATTTTAACAGCGTTTAACGAATACCGTCACAAAAGGACCAAAATGACCTATACAGTAAGTTTTGGGGACCTGTCTGACAGTTTTCAAAATTGTGGACCTGCATGGTAAGTCAAGTAAACTTCAGGGACCTAAGTGGAATTACCCCTAAATTTTATATATAGAATGATAATTTAATATGAATGATTATAACTTATGCCTCTTTTAATAAATTTTTTTTTATTACTTATATTAAATCAATTAATAATTTTAGAATAGAATAAAAGTATTTTTTAATATTAAATAATGATCATTAATTCTAAAATTTATATATATTAATTTCTATTTAAAATTTTAAAACTTTAAAAATGTAAAATAAAATAATATTAACAATAAAAATTTGAAATTAGGCCTATAATGCAATATTCTTTAAACATCAAATTATATTTAAAATAATATAAAAAACAAATTGCATTTAAAGTATTATTTTAATTTTTAAATAAATTGTAAAAAATTTTCCTCCAATATTACATTTAAATATTAATGTTAATGACATATTGCATATTAAAAAGATTCAGAAAAATAATTTTTTATCGTTGTATAATATTTCTAATGAAATCCTGTACCAACATCTAAATCTCCACATGCATCTCACGTTCACATTTCCAAAGAGCCTTCAAAGCCAGAAGCTCCAAATCAAAATTCCTATATTACTCCCATAATTATATATTCCCGTGACCTAGTAAGCAGCTCCAAATCAGAAATCTTGCATTATTTACTTGATTATTCCCATAACTTAGTAATCTCACGTACGGTGTTACCGATCCGATTTCGAGCCGAGCGAAAACCGGCTCAAAATTAGATCGATCACATTTCGATCTACTCGAAGTCGATAGGGTTCGACTTTGAGCCAGCTCGAGTCGATTCCAATCGACATCGATCGAGTCTATTTCGATTCATTTTCGCGGCTCAAAATTGGATCGATTATATTTCGATCGACTTAAAGTCGATTGGGTTCGACTTTAAGCCGGCTCGAGTCGATTTCAATTCATTTTCGAGCCAGCTCGAAAATGAATCGAATCTCTTTTTTTTCGAGCCGGTCTCAAGCCGGGTAAGCTCGATTCGATCCAGCTCGATTTCGGCTCGATTTATAATATATATATATATTATATACATATAATATTTATATTATAATATAAAATATATTTTAGTTCGAGCCAATTTCGATCTAAAATCAGATTGAAATCATTACCAAGCCAAACTTTTGGCTCGTCAGTTGGCTCATTTAGATTAACTCGTTTCAATTCGATCTAAAATCAATTCAATTTAAGATTGATTTTCGATCTCGATCCATATTAACACTCTGAAATTCCCATGAGCTTCAGCTGCCTAGCTAACAAATAATATTTTGATAAATAAAATTATGGGACGTTTGAACATAATTTAGATGTCATGATATTTAAATATTATCTTTTAACTAATAATTTTATAATATAATTAAAAATTATTTAAATATATTATTAAATTAAATACTTATTATTTTTAGATAATATGACATAAATTTAAAATAACATTGAATCAAATGCCACTAAATCAAACTTTATCTCATAATAGATTTATTTATAATAAAGCATAAGGATTAAATAATCCTTTCACTTGGGCTTTCACTAAATGGCCCAAGCCCATTAACCTTTAATCAAATTACATTTTTACTTTTTATAAACTAGACAAAGTCAATTGAGAGAATTTGAGGGGAAGGGGATATATAGTTGAAATCAATGTGCATGCAGGAAATTGGGAAGGTTCATTGGATTTTCCTAATTGACGACATGAATTAAAATTGCCTATTAAATAAAAGATTACAGAAATTCCCATTTAAAAAGAAACAATTAAATTTCTCTATTTCTCGTTAGAATTTTACTCACATATTCATATTTATATATATATATATATATATATATATATATATATATATAATAAGTATTGAAGTATATATAGACAAACAACATGCCAGGCTAAACAAACATTAAAACCAAGTCAGCAAGCAATGAAATATAACAAAGGTAAATAGTATTTGTCTATCGATCCCAGTATTATTCTAACTCAAATATACTTAATTAAAAATTTTCTCATCATTAACTTTACAATTTTGATCCCAAAATTTATTACTCTGTCATTTTGGAAGATGTTATTTACTAATTATATAACTCAAGAACCACTCACTCTTGATAATATGTATAGTACGATTCATTTCTATTCCCCTCCCATCGCTTCTTACTCTAATGTTTTCTTTCTCTTGAATATATCACCCAGCAATCAATCCCCACATCTTATTTGCTATTATATGTATGTAGCTAGGTCCTTCTAGTTTTTAAATTAAGCATACATATTGATTCACTAATTTGAGTAAAAGTGTATAAAAGTCTTTTTCTTGTATCGTATGTTGCTTTTATAGCAAAAATAAAAATAAAAATGACTACTTTTTAACAGAGTTGAGTGACTGAGAAGCGCTGTCGGATGGCTATCACTACTTAAAAGTCTATGAAAACTATTAACTTTTTTCTATATAAGTAACATTTGTTATCACATAAGAGCTCATGCATGCTTTTACTAAAATCGGTAGATTAATTTATTTAATTTAAAAACTAAAAAGACCTATATTCAAAAAAAGGGCAAATAAGAGGATCGAAATGCTATTTAACCATATAATAAATATATTTTTCTCAATCGCCATGTATAAAATGCCCTGCTTGCCTGCCATCTTCTCTTCACCCTTCAAGATATTCTCATGGCTTCCGCTGCCCAGCTGGTCCTCGTCAACGTCGTAGTCGTCCTCCTCCTCTGTTCTGCTGTGGCGGCAACAGGCGAGTGGGTTTCTTTTAACCCGAACAGCGACCATGTGAGGGAACTCATCAAAAGGGGACTGTTTGTCAACGACGAATCCTCCTATAATCTCCACCGTTACATTCTCTTTTTAATCAACGGGCTGAGGGCTTACCGGATGCTGGACCGTAAAAGAATCACGTGGCATGTCGTGTTTACGGCCGCCAAGTTTGAAGCGGGAAGGTGGATGGTGGTCCTTGTGGATGCGATGCTCTTCAACTCGGAGACCTCAACCCCACAGATCCACTTCAATGAACCCTTTGAACCATGGGATGGCCAGCTTTAAATTGCAATGCGTATTTGTTGAGTTTTCATGCTAAATACTGTTGTTGGGCTTTTCAAATTCATCTATGCATGGAATATGGTAGAAATATATAAAGATTAATATTTGAGAATTAAGATGGTTGATTGATCACAGGGCAGCTATAACAATGTTATTAATTTATCCACTGTCGTATCATTAGCTCGCATCAACTATATCTTGTATCTCTTGCTCCTATGATATACAAAGAGGTTCATCTTTTATACATGTATATATGTGTGTGTGTTTGTATGTATGTATGTATGTATTTATTGAAGATGAGGATTTTCATCGATCAATCACGATGCGATTGATGAGATCAACAGTAATGAGAAAATCTAGCGCTCTTGTGAGAGTAGAACAAGAAAGCATGCATCAAAAACAAATTAAATATTGATTATTATCTTATTGGAAAGAGAGGGATGATGCATATTATCCAAAGCGATCTTGTTAACTCATATAAGTATATGCAGCACTATTTTTTTTATAATATATGACACTAATTTGGCTCAAATTATGGTCAAATACCTTTGTTTTTATTGAACATTAAAACCATTGATGATGTGCTCTTTCTCTCTCTCTCTCTACATATGTATATATATATATATATATATATACATATATATATGTATTGGACATAAGCATTGAAAACTCATCATACAAAGCTCTGTACAGTAATGAGCATGTTTATTTACAATGAAATTTTAAATGAAGAGATTTTTTCTTGAGAGTTGTGAACAATATAAAATAAAGTAAATAATTATGTTAAGATGTGTAAAAGATGTAATATAATTTATTTATTAATTTAATAAAAGTTCAAGATGTAAACTAAAATTAAACTTTGAAAAAATAAGTATATGATGTGAAGTATAATTAAATTTTAATATTAAAATTTATATACAATATCACATGACATATTACGTACATCCCGGACCCTTTTAATTAGTACGTACAATTAAAATTAAGGATTGGCTTTTCACATTGTGTTTTGACATTGATTTGGCATACAGATGCGTTATGTTTGCTAAACTTGATAAAACCTAGAGTCGTAAAAACAATAATTACAGGAAGGTCCCTAAAGTCTTTAAAAGGACCATTTGATGAAATAAAATTGAATCCCTAAGTTGATAGACAACTCAATACTAAGTCCACAGATACTGCATGCATGATCTAAAAATTTTTACAAGCATAATTACAAATAATTAATCTCATGTTTAAAGAAGTTGTGTTGATCAGTTCATTCTCCAAATTATTCAATTACTCATGAAATTCACTCTTTAGCCTATAAAACAGCTCATATAATACCTCCACGTCAAATACAAAAAAAAAAAAAAAACTCTAGTTAGCTCCACATAGAAAGTTAGGCTTTCATGCATGCTATTAAGATTAAAACATTACATTTATATAAATTATTAAATATATTTATAAATGTAAAATTAATAATAATAATAATAATAATAATAATAATAGTATGTCACTTAAGATGATTTCTATATGTTTAATTTCAAACATATAAATTGTATTTTGTGAATATTGCTAGCATTTTATAGCATATTTATCTTGAAAAAACCTATTTAGAATCATAATGCTACAAAGAAGAAGAAGAAGAAGAAGAAGAAGAAGAAGAATATATATATTTATGAAGTTCATAGGTGACATAAAATTATAATATTAGATAGAAATAATGAAGACTATCAACATAAATCTTGAAGTATACAATGTCAATTTCAAAGAGAGCTGGCCAGATCTGGGGAAATATTATAGAAAATTATAGTCAATTTAAAATCATTAATTAAAAGGTATATAGTTGCATGAAAAACATTACCAGCTTTTAATATGGATGGATGATAGATGGCATTAAATATAATACAGTAAAAGAGGTGGCTGCTGGTGGCTGGTGGCTGGTGGCTGTGGCTGGAAGTGCTAGCACGCAGGGAAGCTTAAGAACTTTGGCCAAGCACATTTTTCTTCTTCATTTGTATTAGTTTTTTTTTCATTAATCATAATTTTTTTAATATTATTTCAGTGAATTTTAGCTCTAATTTTTATTTTATTTTAGCAAAAGTAGTTTTATTTTATAGCTGATCATTGAGTTATAGTTTTATTTTATTAAAAATTTTATATTCTAGTACTACTTTTTCTTTAATCACTTGTAAATTCAACTTTGTTTTATGGGCTTATTGTTTATGGCACATTTCAAGGAAAATCTAAAAATATTCAGTATAGCTTAATTCCACCATTTGGTTTTTAAAAATTCTTCTTTGCAGTTTATTTTTTTCAATCAAATCATTCTAAGAAGCTAGACTAGTGCTTGGTTTATTTCCCATAATTCATATGAATTCGAATCATAGTACTCACATTTACTTTCTACAATAGCATCGTGCATTTGCGTTTTACTAATTTTCATACGAACACAAGCCCTGCATATATCTTTGTAACCCATATTTATGCCTCTGCAAACTTGCAACATCTTAAAGCCTCGACAATAAATTTTCATTCTCTTGCTATGCTAATTCTTGACAGTCTTAACTCTAGAATTTATTATATTTATATAATCTCCTCCTTGTATTTACCTTTATTTGATATATTGATCTCTTCCTCTGCCTGTAATGTTTTCCCAATGTTGGGATTATCTACAAAAATCTGTGTATTTTTGTCTTTATATTTCTCTTCATTTATCATTTTATTATATCACTTGCAACAGCTGAATTCCATATATTTGCTCCGATATTGATGATGTCTACATGAGTCTAGCTAGATTCTTTAATTATCATATTTGATGTATCCCACGTAGTCTATATTCTGATTAAAGCACTATTTCTACTCTAATTACCAAAGTTTCTGTCAAATTTGTGATATCTGCCTCTTCATAAAAAGTTGTCTTAACAATATTAAATGCTGTTTAATTAGCAAATTCAATTAAAAAATTAAATACGGAGACGTGCAAAAATCAAAATGGGAAAAGCTCCAATTTTATGAACAAGACAACGTAAATAGAGAGAGTTTGTGTGGAATGGGGAGGTTGAAATCGATGCTGTCTCCTTGGATCTTCCCCAGACTTATTATATGGTCATCTTTTGTGTTAAAATGGTAATCTCTTGTTTCATGCATGATGTAGTTTGAGAGCAGGGAATTTGATCTATGAAATTGACGTACGGCAATTCTCTATTCTTTCAAAAAGTCAATCCATGTCATCAACATATAAAGTTTTTTTAATATATAATTACAACCATAACATTTTATATTAACATATTTATATTTTAAATATTACAATATAGACACCATAACTTTCTATATTAATCTCAAAAGTTAAAAAATTATATGAAAAATAATATTTTGTATCTATAGTATATATAATATTTAAAAATAAGTATATATGTAATATGTAAACATGATAGTATAGAGTAATATATATGTAATTAGTGCCCCTTTTATAGTAAAATTTAGGATTAATTACTGAAAGGTCTTTATAGTTAACTCATAATTACTATTTGGTCTATAATTTTTGAAAATTTGCTGAAAGGTTCCTACAGGTCACTTCGTTGTAAAATTTAATAGATTTTTAATTTTACTCTTTACATTTTTTTAAATTTTTATATTTTTGTCATTGCAAATTCTGTGCTACTCGCCACTATATAGCTTTGTTGCCGCCGCCGCCTCTTCAACATCACTTCGTCACAACCACCTTGCCGTCGGCGCCTTGTTGGGAGACAGAGGGGGAGGGAGGGAAGGAGAGAGAGAGAGAGAGAGAGAGAGAGAGAGAGAGAGAGAGAGTGAGGGAGGTGAAGAGTGTGTGTGAGTGAGGGAGGTGAATCGGTGGCCCCCCGCCACCCTTGCGCAGGTGTGCACACACCTACACAGGGGAGAGAGGGAGAGAGAGAGAGAGAGAGTGAGTGAGGGAGGGAGGGGGTGGCTACCGATGTGCGCCTGCATAGGGGGAGAGGAGGAGAAAGAGAGAGAGTAAAAATAGAATTTAAAAAAAATTAAAATGAAATATTTCTTAGATGCTGACAGAGATCTTTAATAGGGCCTCATTATGTAATAATCATAATTTACATGGATTTTTATTATTCCAATATTTTTAAAATAGGAATTATTAGCAAATTTTTAAAAATTATGGACCAAACAATAATTATATATTATTTATTAGAACCTTACAATAATTAATCATAAAATTTATATTTATTGTGAATAAAATAAATTTAAATATAACATCATTTTTGTTGGTTAATTGATACCGTATTTCTCTCCCTACATTGGTGTCCGACATCCAATGGAAACAAGTTGGTTTCCACTTCTATATAGCTTGACATATAGTATTATAAGTATAATACTATATATAAATGATGCATGCTTGTACGTAATAATGCAATATTAAATTATGAGTAGACTCTAGTAATTCGGGACAAAATCAATTTTCTCTGAGTAAATTTGACTTGAACTCGAACGTAATTTAGTTTTAATCCAAGTTAAAAATCATATTTTAAGTCAAACTTTGAGTTTACCCTAACTTACTTGACTTCAACTCCTCAAAAGGTTCAGCAAAATATACTCTGGGACTCATGGAGTAGCACAATTTTTAATAATTCAAGCTAAAAATTTGAAAAATTTGGAATAAGAAAATTAAAATGAGATTATGAGATTAAACGTTTTAGCATGTGATGGCGAATTAAACTTAAGTTTTCTCATTGTACTCTCCCTTGCTTGACTCGAGCAAGATGTTATATGATTTAGTGAGTTGTATGTCATGGTGAGGGCTACCCTATTAGAAGATAATAGTCTAAGTCTACCATAATGTGGATATGACAGACTTAACCCTAAATTATGTTAGCTTATGAATTGTAGTCGTGCTGAGGACTACTCCATGTGTGTAGGGCAGAGGAGGCAATGTAGTGATCAGAAACTAGGGCTCAAAAGCAAAGATAATTAATTAAGAAATGAATTAGTACATAAATTTGATTTCAATAAAATTTTACTTGATATTTATCTTATTATGGAGCTTTTATTTGAGTGTTCAATTTCAAAATATCTTATATATATTTATTTCTTATCATCTTACTTATTTGGACTCCTAGTTTATCTATCGAGTTTGTTCTAACGAATTTTTGCATGAGACATGACATGTATAGTGCAGCATACAAAAGATGGGAGACGACAACAATGAAGAAAAGATTTGTAATCTTAAGCTTATAAATTACGTGGCCTTATAAAATAGTTCTAGTTTTGATGTCATATTATATATAGATGAAAATACGAACTGTGGCATATAATAAACAGTAAAAGAAGTTATATATACTAGTAGATTAGCATTAAAAGTCGTAAATTTTAACTGATCTAACGTCTCAATCATTAGTAATCTAAACCTAGTAATGGTAAAGTTTGGGTTACGGACTGTTGGATGTTACATAGCATATCTTTATATATCAAATGCAAATATAAAATAAATATATTTCTAACATTCCCCCTTAAACTCAAGTGGTTGATATGAAACCATCTTGAGTTTAGAGACTAAATCTTTGAAACTCCCAAGAAGATAAGACTTAGTAAATATATTTACCAGTTGATCAGCAAAAGCACTAGTTAGAGTAAGCTAAACCATGTGCATGTGTTTATGAAATACATCATTATGAGCAATCTAGATAGTATTTTTATTATTGTAAAGAAGAGGAGTAGATCCATGCGATTGGTATCAGCAATGGCACGATATTCTACCTTTGTACTAAATCTGAAAGCAACATTTTGCTTCTTGTTTTTTCATAAAATATATAGGTGTTTCTTGAAATTCGGTCGTAGCCTATAATACTATAACAGTAAAAAGATACATCAGGTACAAAAGGTTCGATCCTCGTTGAGGATCGCACAAAAATCGAGTGGGAGGGACATGCCCCTACGCCACTCTGTGTCATCGAAACAAGAAAAGGAAGCTACAAAGTCTGCCGCTCTATTAGCGGCTCTATAAACATGAGATATCCTATATGCCTTGAAGGCACAAAAAAGCTCAGCAATCTGGGCCATGGTCTTGTCGGAAGGGTGTCCTCTGGCTGTCCGGAGAAGGTCAGCAATAGTGATGGCAGAGTCGCCCTCTATCCAAATCCCGTCTATCGTATCCACCCACTCTTGGGCGACTGTCATCGCGATGAGTGCTCCCGTCGCTTCTGCTGTAGTAGTGGCATAACCAGGTGGCATAAAATATATAGGTGTTTCACTTAATAGATACAATCACCAGGTGTAGAATAACTATTCGTACGTAGGACCTCTAGCCCAAGCTTCTTCAGAGTATGCCCTTAGTTTAAGAGAAGAGTTGCTCGAAAAATATAAGCCATGAATCAATGTGCCTTTGATGTATCTTGGAATTTGAAGAACGGCAGCAAAGTGTGTAAAAGGAGAAGCTGCCATAAATTGGCTTACAATGTGAACAATATGTGCAATATGTGATCTAATTATTATCAAGTATAATACGCCACCAACCAATTGTCTATAGCGTGTAGCATCATTTAAAATCTCTCCATCAGGTAATTTTAATTTTGTATTATGCTCCAAAGGAGTGGTGTTGTCAGTTAATTCAGCTCTAAAAATCAGTTCAGAAGCATATATATTTTGTTTGAGATGATGCATGATATTCATTTGAGTTGGACAATGACTCAGGACCCAAAAAATAACAAAGTTTACCGATGTCTTTCATGTCAAATTCTGCACTTAAGATTGCCTTCAGTTCTTGAATATATACCATAAGAATTATCTCAAGTGATAATCATATTATCAACGTAGATTAATAAGAGAACAACTCATGATGAAGATTTTCTAATAAAAATAGCAGAATCATATGAACTTGAAGTAAAATGCAGTCGTGATAGTCTAACTAAATTTAGAAAACCAAGCTCTTGGTGTATGTTAAAGATTATATAAAGCACGCTGAAGACAACAAATTTTATGTGGAGGATGATGGTAATCTGGTGGAGGTTGCATATAAATTTCTTCAGAAAGATTGCCATTAAGAAATTTGTTTTTAACACCGATCCATTTGAAAAATCCGCCATGCTTCGCAGCAGCTACTGCTAATAGATTTTGTGTGGAAGTAATCGAGCAATAAGGGCAATTGTTTCTTCATAATCAAAATCATATTCTTGATTATATCTTTAAGCCGTTAAACAAGTTTTGTATCTTTCAATTGATCCATGGGAGTGGGTCTTGATTTTATATACCCAACGATATCCAATGGAAGATTTTCCATGGGTTAAAATCCACTAAGTCCCGAGTGTGAGCATGTTCTAAAGCTTGTAACTTATCAGATATTGCTTGTTGCCAAAGAGGATTAGCTTCATGAAAAAGTGCTGGCTTCATGAAGAGAGCCAATAATAGAATAACAATGCTAACCTCTTAAGAGAATTGGAAGTTCTCTTACTCGTGATGAACAACAAAGAGTGTCTTCAGATATTTCAAAAATTTGCTGCTGAACTATGGAGAATTAATTGCAGGATGTGTGCTCAATATCATCAAGTAGAGTATTCCCATATATTGATAGGTATAGATAAAGTTGCTTCAGTATCATCTTTGGATCACTATCTTGACTCGTAGGGAATAACTCAACTAGAGATCCAATTGAAGATCTAGAAAATACTTGAAAATTTGACAAGAAAATTGTGTATGATCCTACATTAATACATGATGAGATATGCAAAGTCATTTAGAAATGAGACCCCAACATCGATATCCCTTATGTTCTATCCCATATCCAAAGAAACAGCACAAATTAATGAGCACGAGGTTCTAATTTATTGCATTTGTGAGATTATAAGAGAACAAAACAAGGTAATCAAAGACTTTAATTTGAGATCATTGAAATTTGTTAAGTGCCATAAAGGCGCTCATGATGGATGTCATTTTTGATAATGAAGGATGGTGCACGATTAATTAAAAAAATAGATGTAAAAGCAGCTTGCTCCTTAAATTCTTTAGGATATGAACTATCAATTATAGGTAGTGCTAGAATAGTGTCTAGAATATGCTTGTGGAGAAAAATATAAAGACATCGAAGGAAATTAAAACATGTAAGGAAATTAAGATAATTATTTTGTTACAATTTCACTAATCACTCATAACGGGGTAAAAACTATGTAGCTCGTAAGAAGCCTACAGAGCACGTTGATTAATTACTTGGTTAACAAAATGGTAACAAGCTACACCAAATAGCTAGCCTAAAAGGGATAACAAAGCTGTCCTTCTCTCTCAGTTACAAGTTATATAATGGAGTATTGATTGCTCCCCAATGTAGTATCATAAGATCTTGTAGAGGGTGAAATAATAACACTTTATATTCCCCATGATCTCCATTACGGTAGGTGACTATATCCGGATTTGCTAGCATGATGTTTGGCGTCGAAATAGAATCTAGAGAAATAATCGATGCCTCCATATATACTGGAATGTGAGCTTGGTATATATCCGGCTTTATACTTGTTGATGCAAAAAATGCACCACAACAGAGAGAAATGAGACGGCAATTTTAACGTGAAAGCCTGAGTGTCCGGGGGAAAAACCACGACGCCGTCCAGGCGATTTGAATCCACTAATCAAATCTCCTCTTACAAAGCTTGATCTCTAAATGGAGACCGAATGAGTACAAGAGGGATAGAGAGAGAGGGGCAGCTCAGCCCGAGAGAGAGAGAGAAAGAGAAATGAAGGGTCCTTAGAGAGAGCAATCCCCCCCTTATTTATATTTTGGAGAGGAGGGGACATAGTAGGTTTAGTCTGCCACATCTGACACCTACTCCTGCAAAGGACGATTAGGGAGTGGGCTCCCATGCTGTTTTAAATGTTGAATTGACACAGTAATACAGAGGATACGATCTTGTGATATCTCTTTGAGCTGCTATTCGGCAAGGGGCTGACGTTGCAGCAGGTGTTCGGCAAGGGGGTATGCTGTTTGAGCACTGTTCGCAAGGCGGCTGTTGAGCACTGTCTCGCAAGGGGCTGCTGTTGAGCAGCTGTTCGGCAAGGGGCTGCTGTTGAGCTGCTATTCGACAAAGGGGCTACTGTTGAGCTGCTATTCGACAAAGGGGCTGCTGTTAAGCAGCTATTCGGCAAGGGGTGTTAGAGAAGGTTCTAACATGTCCCCCTCCAGAGCATAACATGCATTGATGTACATGCTAATTTTCATCATACTGATTCAATGGACCTCAATGGAAATCTTTCCTACAGAGTCATCAGTTTCGACATGGTTGGGCTGCTGTGGAAGCTGCAGAGAAGAGCTGTTAGAGGAGAGTTGTTCGACGAGGGGTTTTAGAGAAGAGATTACTCCCTGCAAAGTCATTAGCTCATCATGGTTGAGCTACTTCGTAGAAGCTACAGAGAAGAGCTGTTAGAGGAGAGCTGTTCGACGAGGGGTTTTAGAGAAGAGATTACTCCCTGCAGAGTCGTTAGCTCGTCATGGTTGAGTTGCTTTGTGGAAGCTGCTGAGAAGAGCTGTTGTTCGAGAAGTGGTTTTAGGGAAGAGGCCACCGTTAACTCTCAATCACCGAGCTACTATGGTCGTAAGCTGGAACTTTGAGAAGGGGATTGCCCTTAACTGCCCGTCATCGAGCTGTCTTGACCGTAAGCTGGGACTTCAAGACGGGGTTTTAGGGAAGAGGTCACCCTTAACTCTCAGTCGCCGAGCTGCTATGGTCGTAAGCTAGAACTTTGAGAAGGGGATTGCCCTTGACTGCCCGTCGCCGAGCTGTCTTGACAATGAGCCAGGACTTCGAAAAGGGATTTTAGAGAAGGGATCTCACATAGTGAGGTATCGATCATGCATGAGGGCACCACTGTTGATGCAAAAAATGCACCACAACAGAAAGAAATGAGATAGTAATTTTTACGTGAAAACTCGAGTGTCCGGGGGAAAAAAACACGACGTCGTCTAGGCGATTTGAATCCCATCTCCTCTTACAAAGCTTGATCTCTAAATGGAGATCGAATGAGTACAAGAGAGATAGAAAGAGAGGGGCAGCTCAGCCCGAGAGAGAGAGAGAGAGAGAGAGAGAGAAGAATGAAGGGTCCTTAGAGAGAGCAATCCCCCATTATTTATAGCTTGGAGATGAGGGGACATAGTAGGTTTAGTCTGCCACATCTAACACCTACTCCTGCAAAGGACGATTAGGGAGTAGGCTCTCATGCTATCTCAAATGCTGAGTTGACACAGTAGTATGGAGAGTACGATCTTGTGATATCTCTTTGAGCTGCTGTTCCGCAAGGGGCTGATGTTGAGCAGCTGTTCAGCAAGGGGTGTTAGAGAAGATTCTAACAATACTGTATGTGGATAATCGCATTGCGGTACAATCATATGCAAGGTTTGCTGTCACATCAATGCCCTTGGGCACAAAGTGAAGGCTATGATCACGTTGGAGTACTATAAGTTTGCCTCATAAGATATGCTAGAAGTAGATATTTGTGCAGCTTTGATTCTTCTTGAGAATTCTTCTTGAGATAGAATTTTGTAGTTTCTTTTTGAAGGCTTCTTATTTAGTTGAGCTCCAGTTCTTACTCTTGTGGGATGGCACCACATAAATTTGTATGATTGTTAATTCCTAATCTAATTTTGACTATTTCTTACTGGGTGTCACATAATTATGAAAGATAATATAAATTAGTAAAATATGAAATGAATTATTCTTTATTTTAAAATTTACATATGATGTAAAATAAAGTTTATTTAAATATTAAATTTTATATAATATTTTGAGTTATAGATTAATTTTTAAGAGCATTTACATATATAACACTCTATATCACTATATTTATTTACTACACATATTTTTAAATATTATATAAAATATTATATTTAATACACTTTTTTAATTTTTGAGATGTAATATTTAAAAAGTTATAATATGTATATATAATATTTAAAAAATGTGCGTAAAATATATAAATACAATAATATAAAATATTATGCATGTAATTATCACAAATCTCCACGTGGCCACCGAGGTTGACTCGGTAATTGTGTTGACTTCAGTAATTGCTATTCTGAACTACATCTGTGGTGCCAGCCTAGCAATTATCGGACCACGCTCTTCGTTTGAGCTGCGCTTACGGTCGGGTTTCTAATAAAAGAAAGGGCAAGTTACACCCAGTTTTTTGAGTTTAAATCTTAATAATATATAGATCTATATTTTTAAAATTATAATATCGGGTCCTGAGTTTTAATAAATTATCAAATGAGTCTTTTCTTATTTTTTTATTATTAAAATTTTTTAAAATTACTATTTTACCTCCTTGCCCCTCTCTCTCCTCTCGATCCCGCGCATGCGCGAGGCCGCAGCTGCCGGCAGGTCCGGCGGCCGGGCGGCGTGTCCACAGGCGGCTGCGCGGCCTCGCGCGTGCGTGGGATTGGGAGGAGAAAGAGATGGGCAAAATAGTAATTTTAAAAATTTTAATAATAAAAAAAAAAAGACCCATTTGATAATTTATTAAAACTCAGAGACCCCGATGTTAAATTTTAAAAAAAATAGACCTATGCATTATTAAGCATTAAATTCAAGAACCTGGACATAATTTGCCCTAAAAAAAAATTTTGAAGTTCTAATTTTCTAGATTTTATCTTATCCATTTATGTATTACGCAAATAAACATTAACCTTAAATTTATTCTCAGACAAGGAATAAGATCACTAACCGTAGAAAACTTCAAGGTAACAAAATTTTTGCAGAAAATCTTTATCGGTGTAAGTACATTTATAATTGATATTTGAATTTTGATTGTATATAGATGTGGCATTTTAAGTTACCTCGATCAATTAACTAAATACGAGGAGTTATTCCACATCTAAGCGCCATCGATCTCTAATTCAAATGTGGAAGGCTTCCCTTAACATGTTGCATCTCTATCCAACCTTTTCTAAGGTAGATCAGATTAGATTTATTATTGATTCTTCTATTGTGATTATAATATAATTATATATTTTTTTATGTTTATCATTATGTTTAAGTTAATTGGTGACTTAATTATGATCTATTAGTTTAATATATAGACTTGATAATTTATTACTTACTTAGTGCTCCACACTATGGTTGAAATAAAAAGGCTTAAGAAATCAATTCAAGCTTGAAGAAAAATACTAACGGAGTGATCAAGACTTAAATATAAATCATGGAGATAAGGAGAAGATAAAAAATAATGAATATATTATTATATTATATTTTAGTCTTATAATATGTTTACAAATTATTAGAAAATTATCTCAGAGTACTATAAAAATATATGGATTATGTTATGCGCACTTAAGATGTCATTAAATATTAATTGTTAAATTGAGTTTAGATCACTTGTATGTTTGTTAGATTTACCAAAAGAAAGATTATTGATATTAGGCTGATCATAATTGGTCTTTAATTGATCAGTTGATCGATCAATAACAGTGTGCTATTTTGGGTGATCAATCATTTGATCGATCAGTTGATCACTCAAACCTACTATTTTTTTGATAGATCAAGGGATAGTTCAAGCTGGCCATTTTGATCAATTAGTTGAGTGAATAAAGCTGTCTGAAATATAACCATTGAGGATCCAACAGTTAGTAATTTGATCAATCAGCTAATCGATCAAAGACGATTTTAGAACAATTTTTGCTAGTCATTATAAATCTTTTATATGTAAATTATTGAAGATTTTTTGGGTATATTGATGATCTTCTGTGTCTATAATTAAATCCATTTTGTTAAGAACTAATCTCCCTTGTGAGTGGATGATCAAAACTTAATTAAGAATGGATTGTAAGGTGATCAGTGAATATTAAGTGATCAAGTTCTTATCTTTGTGATTCACTATCTCCAAACTTCTTAAAACGTAATCCTAGGAAAGAAAAAAGTAAATTTATTTGTATTCATTATATATTCTTGTATCATTTTGGATTTTCAATGTTTCCTTTACTTAATTAGTGATGATGATCTCTAATTGGGTGATTAGAAAAGATGTTTCTAACAATTTCATTTTTGCTATTTTATATTTTGTAACTCTATTTTTTTGCTCCCACAATACTAACTAGAGCCTTCAAAGTAATTTTTCCTTCTCGATATATTGGCTTTTGCCTTACTAAAGAAGGGATTTCTACATAACTCTCTGGCAACAATTTTCTTTTTGTTATTTCTCTTTCTCAGTGTGGCAACAATTTATTCTGTTAGACTTTCTATTAATCTTATTTCAACAAGATCATAGACCTTTCATTTTGATAGAATTTTGCTCAATAAAATTAACATTATTGACAAATATGATCACTTCAATGAGTTTTTATATCTATGGTTGTGTACAGCCTTCAATCTGTTTGTTTGTAAGAATAATAAATTTAATAAGGTTAAAATTAAACTTAGATAAAGATATTTTTTATTGAAAGTTGTGAATATTGTGAAATAAAATTAGTTATTATATTGAGAAGTGTGAGAAATATGATATAAATTAGTTATTATTTTAGTAATGTGTGTAGAATGTGAAATAAAGTTAATTTTTAATATTAAATTTTATGTGTGATGTGATATATTAGGTTAAAATTAAACCTGATTAATTTTTAACTTGCAGACAAACGGGACCTTAAAGTTTTATTTCTGTGCACGTATCATCAAAAATATTAAATATTAATTGTATATTTTTTAAATTTATTATTTACTTTATATATCATATTGCGTGTTATTGCAAATTATCTTTTGCACTATATAGCATATAATAGATAAACAATTTTTAACAAAAAATGAAAAGGAATAGATACATTATAATGCAATATAAAAAGGATACATAGAGGCAGTTTGATTCACTTTTATCTTGATTTTATGCAATATTATCTTATATCATTTTTTTACTTATATTTTTACAATTTTTTAGAAAGTTATATAAAAATATTGTTAAATTAAATAATTATTTTTTTAAATAACATAATATTTCATCAAGATAATATTGAACCAAATGAGCACTTAAAGGTTTGATTATCATGGCTTTGTTTAACAACTGACTAAAAAAATGTGTAATTTTAGTTATGGACAAATTAAATTTTAAATTTATTTTTAAAAAAATTAAAAATTATTTTATATCTTATTCTACATAAATTTTAACATTAAATAATCTCTTTATTTCACATCTGACATAATTTTTAATATAAAAAGTTCACTTTATTTCATATTTACATATTTTAAAAAAAATTATAAAATTTTTTCAAATTATTTTTTTTTTTCTACAACCTAGAGCATATCACTTTTGAAATTAATATATAATAAAAAATACCTTACAATTTTCTGCAGATAAGTACGGAGTAACTAATGATGACGTATCTTATCATAACATTAATCCATTAATTAATTGCATAGTAATTTCGGCCAAATTCCGGCGCTTTTCCACAGCCACCCAACTGCTCACGAAGGCATGCTTGATGCTTCATGTCAACGCCTTTAAACGGCGGTGATCAATTTGTGCTCCTCTGCCCCTTTCTCCTTTCCCTCATTTATAGCCGCCATAGTCCTCCGTCTACTCTCAGTGAAGAAAAGAATGAAGCTAGCGTGGTGCCCGGAGACGGCGTCGAAGGCGTTTATCGACGCTGCGAAGATGGCGCCGGACGACGGCGAAGCGGCGGAGTTGGTGGCTGCGATGGCGGGTGGATGGAAGGCGCAGCTCATCGTGGAGGCCTGGGAAAGGGGGGACGGAGCGGCGGCCTCGAGCGCCGCCCTAACGGCGGCGGCGCGGCACACGAGGGGACGGCACGTGTGCGTGGTGCCTGACGAGCGGGCGGCAGCGGAGTACGCCGACGCGGCGATGACGATAACTTCCGGCGGAGGGAACCCGGTGGAGTTAGTCGTGGGGGACGCGGAGGAGATGATGAGGGAGCTGGAGGGGGTCGACTTCGTGGTGGTGAATTGGAGGCGGAGGGACGCGGGTAGGGTTGTGAGGGAAGCGAGGCCGGGGCCGCTGGGGATGGTGGTGGTCTGCCGGAACGCCGGCGGTGGGAGGGGGGACGTGGCTGCGCCGTCGGCGGCTGCTTTGGCGGCCGGGAGGAGGGTGGTGAGGTCGGTGTACTTGCCGGTGGGGAGAGGGATGGAAATTCTCCACGTTGGGGTGGGGAAGGGGCCAAGCATCGCCGGCGGTGGCGGTACCGGCGGAGGGACAAGGTGGATCTGCCACGTGGACAGGCTAACCGGTGAGGAGCATGTTTTCCGGCGACGGTGAGGCCGGATCGCATCCGGAAGTCTTCCCAGTTACCTGAAAGCTGGACACTTGCAATTCGGTCCCATCCAAAAAATTTCTCACGTGAGCTTTTTTTTTTTTATTTAAACGCTAAATTACTATATTAAAAAATCTAAAAATATATATATGTAAATATTAAAAATTAAAAATATATATTTTTAATTTTTTAAAATAGTAACTTGACGACTAGACTTAATAAAATCTAAATAAAAAGACTTGCGTGAAAAATATTTTAAGCAGGAGGGGCTCAAATAATATATTTCATTTTTGTGAATCGGCATAAAATCAAAGGCATGCTTCAGCACCCGAATGGAATTACCTTTTTTTGTTGTATTGTTATTTTTGTTGTTTTTTTTTTGTTGTATTGTTATTTTTGTTGTTTTAATCTTTAGCAGTATGCTATACAAAGAAGAAAAAAAATCTTCAGCAATCCAGTTTGTAAATATTTGAAATGAATTGCACTCAAAATATTATGTAATTATGGTTGAAATTATAGTATCAATATGTAATATTGATTTCATTTGACTGAAGCTGTTAATTGTGAAAAATTATTAGGTGCGGACGGCGCATCGTTCGGACGCCCAATCAGAGGGCGCCATGTGTGTCCGGACCCAACTGTATGGCACACGTGGCGCCCTCTGATTGGATTCTGGACGGTGCGCCGTCTGAACCCAATAACTTCTCGCTTCAGCAAATCTGTTCAAACTGAGTCTATTTGGCGCAACGATCAAAATAGGATAAAAATAGAATCAAATTGGTACTAATTTAAATAATAATAATAATAATAATAATAATAAATAAATTTTTTATACTATTCTACATAAATTTTAATATAATTTTTTTTTTACTTTACATACTTAACAATTTAAAATAAAAATATCAATTTTATTTCACATTCTAGACTAAAATATTCGAATCGAGTATTTTGATCTAAAATGTGAAATAAATTTTATATTTTTATTAAAAATTGTTGGGTATGTGAAGTAAAATATTATTTTTTATATTAAAATTTGTATAGAATAATTAAAAAATATATTTATTATTATTGTTGTTGTTTTTTAAATTAGTACTATTTTAGTCCTGATTTTGGTCCTCGCGCCAAACAGGGTTAAAAATACTTTAGTTAAAAAACAATAAAGACTTATTTGATTTAAAAGTTGAATTTTAAATTTTAAAAAAATATTTTATAAATTTAGTGGAAAAAAAATTAGTTTGATATTGAAAAATGTATAAAATATGAAATATTATTAATTGTAACATTCGTATTTGTATTGGATATGAAATAAATTTAATTTTTATAGTAAAAATTTATGTTGAGTTAAAAAAAAGCTCGAACTAAATGATCCTTAAGAAAAAAGATAAAATTATAACGTGAAACTAGAGTATGTTTCTATGAGAAAAATATGATATCATAATTTTGAATTTTTTCCTCGGATACTCAGGTTTTCACGTAAAAATTATCGTCTTATTTCATTCTATTTTAACACATTTTTTGCATCAACAAATAGAAAAATTAAACATTTTTTGAATAGTGAATTTATATAACGTACAATTATGAACAAAATATTTATGTACGTTAATTGACAAACTCATTTAAACTCATGTAGTGAATTATAAGTAGATTCCTATAATAAGTCCAGATTTTTTTTAAATTATGTAAGTATGGTTTCTCATAGGTCTATAAACGAGTCAAGTTCAGATTGGATTAGCCTTGATCCAGATTCGAATTCATATAAATTTGGATCGGATTACACCTGAGATAGGATCAGCCTTAACCCATGAGATCCGGCTAGGTTCAGATCCGAATTAAGTCAGATCCCAAGTTGTCTCGAATTAGTACATTGCACAAATACATATAGAGCTTTTATATATGTAATATATATTTATAGTTATGTGGTAATATTATTTTAATTATTGAAAATTTATTCATCTTTTTTCAAAAATATATCTTAATTTATTGCTTATTGATGAAGAGTGTGACAATTAATGCTTACTAGTAAAGCAATGCGTCTTAGTAAGAGCGATGTGGCATAGTAGTCGTAATGATTTATTGATTTTAAAACAAAAAAGAGAAGATGAATAGTTCGAATACTATAAAATATGCATCTCATTATATTCTAGAAAAATCACTTATGGAAACACATAATGATGTTGATGAACCTTTCAGCAGAAACCAAGCAATAGATCCGGGTTTAAGGTTTAGGGTTTAGGATTTAGGGTTTAGAGTTTAGAGTTTAGGGTTTAGGGTTTTGATCAATTTCTGATCCAACCCGTGAAGAAATAACGAATCAAGTTGAATTTTGCATCAAGTAAATAACGAATAAAATATAACCAATTAACTATATTTTCAAATTGAATCTAGTATCAGATTAGGTCAAACTAGTCATTAAATTTGGTGAATTTTATTATTTTTTTCATTTCCATCTCTTCCTCAAGCTCATGAAATCCAAATTCAAGCAAAATTTAAGCAAAATTAAAGTAAGTGGGATTTATTAGGTAAACAAATTAACTCCTTTTGTTTGTTTTTTGTTTTGTCTGCCATTTGCCATGCAATATTTGGCTGTTGATGAATTAACGTAGTGGGGAAATTTGAAAGTCAACGCTATTAAAAATTTTAAATAAAATTAAAATTACCCACAGGCTGGCTGATTCTTTTGGCCCATAGTTTTAAGATAAATTACTTATTGCCTCCTAAAGTATGAAAAGTATTTGAGACTGATCCTTTAAAAAATTTAATTATATCATCTAAAAATATCTTCATGTCAGTTCTGTAGACATATAATACTTTCTGTGTTTATCAAGCTTATTTCACTGAATCATGATATTATTATTTTATAATACATTTTTTTGATATTATTATTTTATAATACATTTTTTTGATATTATTATTTTATAATATTTTTTTGATATTATTATTATTGTTATAACATTATCTAACAATATTTATCAATTTTTTCAGATAACACGACACTTTAGTGACATCTAACCAAATTCAATTTAATTCCCCTTTATAATTACTCACATGCAACTTTGTCCACTCGCAGGATCACCTTTGATCCATGCCTGCAGTGTATTTACTTAGATAGAATGACTACTTCTTTCCACTCTTATTTCATATAGAATAATTATTTTTATATTTACTTCAATGAAATAGTTATTCTATGGTAATTTCTATTTCACATTTCATGAAACACCCACGCATTCTTCTACCCACCAAAGAAATAGCTATTCCTAGTAAAATAAAAAAATATAATTTCAAAATTACCTTAATTTGTTCATATATATATATATATATATATATATATATATATTATACATACATAGTAGTATTATACATACAATATAATATATACATACATATATATATACATACATATATATATATACATACATATATATATACATATATATATACATACATATATATATACATACATATATACATACATATATATATACATACATATATACATACATACATATATACATGTACATATATATATACATATACATATGTATGCAACTATATATGTATATGTTACGTCAAGATATGTATACTTATATTATATTCATCTAATTATTTCTATAAAATTAAATTTAATAATAATAAATAACGTAAAATTTTATTAATTTATATGTTTTTTATTTTATTCAGGTAACCAAAAGAATCTTCATTTCATTCTCTTTAAAATAATAATTATTTTATTTTCATGTAATAACAATTTCATCTCAATTTTATTAGTCCGGTGTGTATATCTAATTTTCATATAATTAAATACCGTTAGATCGGCAGTGCTGCATGCATGGTTGTGAAATCGTCTTTTTGGTAAATTGCATTCAGTTCTCATAGGTGTTTTTGTTGATTATTATTTTGATATTATATAATATAAATAAATATTATCTTTTAATTAATAATTTTATAATATTATAAAAAATTATTTATAAATATTATTAAATTAAACAATTATATTATCAGCCAAATTAAAAAAAACTAATAGTTTTCAAAAGTGAACAGATAATCCCATCATTCTCCTCATTCAATTAAACTAAGATAACATATATTTTAAGAAAGAGATAATATTTCAAATTTTAAGTAACATATCTAAATACTACTAAAATTTAACTATATTTTATATTATGTAACAATAAAAAATTATATTTATTTTTTATTATTACACATAATGCATATCAAAATAATAACTAATACAACATCTTTCACAAATTACATCACAGTAACTTTATCAAAACCTCTCTCAAAACAAAAAAAAAAATTATTCTATATCATAAACAATTCAATAAAAAATATCATCCAACGAAATTAAAATTAAATTTTGAAGGCAAATAGACCTAAAAATATGGTACAAAACTTGCAAAATGGACAAAAAAAAACCACACAAAATTTGTCACATTTGAAAAGCAGTCCTTTGTATCCAAGTACTTAAAAAAAAAGAACAAAAAAAAAAACAAACAAGAACTCTGCACAATCTACACAACACAATCCATGTCTACCATTAACGCGTAAGGTTGAACATGAGAAGACAAAAGAGGTTGACATAAGATAAAGACTAAAGAGATGAAGCCTCTCTAGATTTTACATATAAATACATGCTTTAGGCCCTGTTTGTTTTCAAGTTAAAAATTAGCTTGGTTTAATTTTAATCTAGCATACCACATCACACATAAAATATAATATTAAAAATTAACTTTATTTCACATCCTACATACATTACTAAAATAATAACTAACTTATATCGCATCACTCACATATCCCAATATAATAACTAACTTTATATCACATCCCTCACACCTCTCAACATAATGACTAATTTTATTTCACATCATTCACAACTTTTAATAAAAAATTATCTGTATCCAAATTTAATTTTAATCTTGTTAAATTTAATCTTACAAACAAACAGACCCTTATAGTGTTATTCTTCCTGATTAAACGGTATCTCTATTTGCTCTTTTGTTGTGAGCCCGTCCTTCCTAACACCTCTATATGCTCTTCTGTTGAAGAGGAAGCACCTCAATATCTATAACCCTCGATGACCCCACACCTTGATGGCTTTTATACCCTACAGGTAACAGTAAAATAAGGAACGAAAGGCAGAAATTCAAAATAGGAAGAAGAAAGAGAACTGATGAGCCTTATTGAAAGAAACAGCTTTGAAGAAAGCAGGATGATTTCAAGTAGTAAGTTATTTTTTTTGCTGTAAGTTACATTTTATTAGTGATTAAGAACAAGATCTATGCGAATAAAAATGCACTCAACATTTCAGTCCAAATAGTAAGTTATAACGAAGGTTCGCCTCTTCGCGTAAAATAAAACATGAAATAACCAGTAATGAGTATGCAATCAGTCGCCAGAATTTCAAAATTTTTAGTACGTGTCCATTAACTTCGATTGTAAAAAAATTTAAAAGTGGTTCTAAGAAATGATACATAGAATCATGATAAGGAATATGCTTCACACTCCAACAAAAATATGTTTTTGAATCGTGTATGTATGTAGGTTGAACGTAGGCACTAGAAAAATACAATTTTGTGGCCATCATATTTCAGCATTTTACCAACGATAAATATTTTAAATTACAGTTACATTTATGATTTATCTTAAATATAGAAGATGATGATACAATTTCTCTTGAAGTCCTATACCAGCTAACATAATGATCCTACGTGAATATATTGCATGTATCTAGCCATCGGAATATTGGTGCCCTAGAACTAAGGGGGAATTTAATTCAGTATTATCTTGATGTTATGTCATATTATTTAGAGAAAATAATTATTTAGTTTAATAATATTTATAGAAAACCTTTTAAAAAATTAGAGGATTATCACTAAAATGATATCTACATATCATAATATTTATATTACATGATATGATACTAAGATAACATTTGACAAAATACTCCCTTAGTCAATAAAGTTTTAGAATTTAAGTCAAATCCATAAAGAGTCTGGACGATCTTGTATTCCAAGTAGCTTGCTCGATTAGTTTTAAGGGGCATTTGGTTCAATGTTATCTTGATGTCATGTTATGTTATTTAGAAAAAATAATTGTTTGGCTTAATGACATCTACAAAGAATCTTCTATTAAATAATAAAATTATTAGTCAAAAGATTACATCTAAATGTCATATCATTTAGGGCCCCGTTTAGTTTGTTGTTATCTTAGTGTTATGTTATGTAATCTAGATATCATGATATATAGATGTCATCTTTTGACTAATAATTTTATAATCTTATACAAAATTATTTATAAATGTCATTAAACCAAACAGTTGCTTTTTCTAAATAACATAACATAACATAACATCAAGATAATATTAAACCAAACGGCCCCTTAGATCACATAACATAACACCAAGATAACATCGAACCAAACGCCCCCTTAAAATTTTTTCAATTCTTAAACAAATCACTTATATTTTCCTTATAAAAAATGCTATGCAACCCAAATATCTAACCAATAATAGCCCAAAAACTATTTTTTGATTAATCCATTAGATTATCTATTGTAATAAACCTTTAATCCACTGCCAAATGAAACTTCTATGCTATGTTGATGTTTTATACTGTTTGATTTATCTTTCTTGTTCAATGTTTGTCGTTGACGTAGCAGAAGCTTTATACTACATGAACAAATCATTAATCAGAAGAATTAAATCAACATAATGTTCAAACACTATCACTATAGAATTCACTAGGATAAATAATTAATCCTGAAAAATTATTTAATGATAAGGCCCTGAAACACATGCCTCCAATGAAAAAGATAATTTGAAAATAAAACTCAGATTGAATTTTATGAGTAATGCTACGCATCTCCCATAAATGACCCTAAATATTGAAGCCAACTAAGATTTTCTATGTAGCACCACTATCACATAGGCAAACGCAACGTTTTTGTCTAACACCATTACCACATAAGAATCTCAGTTAGATTCAAAATCTAAGATCATTTATGAAGCTATAAAGCATTTCTTAAGTTTTATTAATGATAATATCTCCTGAAATAAAAGACGCAACCTATTTATAGGTGAGTATACGACTCCAAGTAACATCCTAACAAAAAGCACTTCATGCTAAAACTTCAAAATACAGCCAAGGAAATGTGGAAAATCAGGCTATTCAGAGATAGTGTAGAAAATAGGAAAATCCAAAAGCTATTCCTTCACATCATGTGTCCTACCATCAGTATCTATTCACAAATGGCACATGTTAACTGTTTTCCTTCAATTATAGGCAAAGACTTATCTTATAGGCTACCATAAAAGCAGTGTTTTCGAAGTTCATGTAATACCTGGTGGATTTATCCCCCCATGTGTCCATCGTGTTCATATAACAAAAGGTTCTACGATCAATTATTCACCTCAAGCACTATTCGTAATATTTAATTCATACTAGCGAATATGGTGATAACAAATGAATGAGAGAATGTATGACTTACTTGTGTTTCCATAGTCCTGCATACCAATCCCTGAGTTTCTTCTCATCACAAACTGCCCAGCATTTCCTTTCCATGCTGCTTCAAATCCAGGCAGCTTATCCGTACAGCACAACAGTGGCGGAAAGCTGTTCTTATCTACCTTCATTTAGGTTATTGTTACGATCCAATTGCAAGGTATGAGACTTGAGTCCCACATTGGAAGTATGAGATTCTAATGTGGGGTTTATATGAAATTTGGGCTCTCCACTCCCATGAGCTAGCTTTTGGGGTGTGGTTCTCCCAAAGTTCATATCAGTTATGCAAAGCCTGCATTGTGTCTACTTTTCCATCAGAATCCAATCTCCTTGTAACTGAGTGGCCCTGTAGTAAGGTCAAGGAAAATACAAGCAGACTAGCATCATATTCTTGTCTTCTAAGATGTTCAGAATTTGAATTCTTAACAGTAAAAATAAGGGGAAAAGTTTTTTTAAAAAAAAAAAAAAGGAAAAACCAATGACTGATAGCTGTATTATTATTCTTGCTCACGAAAAGAGAACATTCAGATTTTAGGAAATCAAAGCAATAATAAGAACAGTTTCTTCCATGAGGATAACCACATGCCTTATCATGAATTCCTCTAGAAATCCTATGAGATGCCCTGCCAGAAGGTGTGTCTGCTTCTTTGCTTTCTTGATCAGGTAAAATATACATCATGGATAAGTTTAAAAGATCAAGTAAAAGTTCTTTTTTTTTTTACTTACCCCATCATTACCCATTCTCCTAGTTGTGGATTTAGAGTAATATGCACCATTAATCCCACCATATGTAACAGTTGAGCTATGAAAGGTATATTTTCTGGATTGAGTCTGTCCTGCGGAAGCCATTGGAATATCATTCCTGTGACTTTGATACTCTTTACCACCTATAAAGATGTATAACATTAATATCAATGGGCAAAAGCTAAAAAGAACAACGGCATGAAAATATGAGACAAATGAAATACCATCTGCCTCCTCATTAGGATCCTCGACATGTGGTTCCTTGCCAGTTGCCAGATCTGTGAAGCTCTTCAGTTCTGTTGCAATTGGATTCGCGCTTCTTCATCTGGACCATCCACGTGGAAGCCCATGCGGAGTCCACGTAAGCAAGGCCTCCGAGTCGAACAGGAAAGGTTTCATACTGAAGAAAAGCGCCGAAAGGGCAGCATCCCGAAGAACAAGGACGTGACATCTGACCGATGGGACCGTACTGCTCTGGGAGAAGATGCGGTTTTCCTGCCGACGGACCGTAACCGCTGACACACCGTACAGCAGGAGTCGCGTACTGGCCATCCGCAAGCATTAATTGAGCTGTCACTAGGGCTGTAGATTATTCGGCTGAAAGTGACTAGACAGAACAAGCCCAGGATATATATACTTCCTGTACACAGCCTTGAAGAAGGCTAAGATCCAAAAAATCCTCTGAATACTCTGTAACTCAAAAAGAGCCTCGAAAAGGAGCCGTGGTTTTTCAACCAAACGGTTTTCCACGTAAAAAACTCTTTGATTGTTTCTCGTCTTAACAAGTTCCACTTTTATTCACCTCAATAACCTCATTGTCATCATTAACATCAGAAATCTGAATAATTGGACGAGAACGCCTATGAGGATTTGCACGAAACATGTCACTTTCAAAGATGCTAGCACCCATGGAGTTTCTTAGAGGGATCACTAAAGAAGGGGTCTGAAAAGAATGGATCATCAAATGGGCCCCTGCCACCAAAGAAATTTGATGACAGGCTCCTTACTCCACCAAAGCCAACTTTAGAATGAGTTTGTATTGAAGTATATAGTAAAGATCATATAATAAAGACTCCTTGGAACCTGAGGAAACCTGCATTTTAAAAGGAAAGTAGATTAAAGATAGCAATAGCCTTCAATTCCTAAGGCAGGAACGCAGAATCAGTACACCGGAAGATGTTCTATTGTTGAGCTGCTAAGGCAACAAATGACCGCTAATGGGATCCAAAATTGTTAGAGTATAAAACTATTCCCGAGTTGTGCCCTACAAGCCTAAGTTTATAGTTTAGTTAGTAACTAAAGATTTACTATTGTATCAGAGCCAGAGATCTCAAAATTAAAACCCAGTGTTTCAGAATATGGTTAACCAACATGTTAACTAATCGATTACGATAAATTGGATCGGATTTTGCAGTTTTTTCTTCTGCAGTACCTCGCCGTGACATGAGCGTGAAAGAGGTTCAAGAATCAGTTTTCTTTTGATAAGGGCTAAAAACGAATTACTTATTTTGGCTTTTTGACCCCATATTGTAGGGTGGATCTCAAAAGATATGAAAAATCTCCCCCCAAACCGTACATACGACTTTCATCGAATACGGCTTTCCACAGAATTCTATATGTATCTATGAGATCGAGTATCCCAATTATCTATAGCATAAGATTTTTTTAAAAAAAAAATGTATGTATATTAGACTCCACACTACAAAGCAAATAAGCTTGCACTTGAGGAGTATATTAAAATATAAAATTATTCCAGAGACATAAAGCTATAAGCTTGAGCTTTTAGGTTAGTAGTTAGCTAGTAAGTTAGCAACTTAACTTAAATTACTAATTTTAGTTTGATGTTCCAGATTTGTGGGACAAAACAATTGAGAACCACATGATATAATATAACGTAATGGAAGTAGCCAAAATTATCCAATTCTAAAGAGTCTGCTCGAAACTAGACGGGTATTAAAATGTAGTGCTTAGTCTAAACAAAGATATATCAACATTTATTTTCATAATTGCTGATATTTTCATTGGTTCCTTACTTCATAATCTGCTATATAGTTTAGTATTTTCTAAATTTGGTGCTTCGCCTTACACTGTTACACATTATAATGGATGTTTTTAAAGTTGAAGCATTACCTGTACGAAATACACATAAGCTTTTGGTAAGATAAAGAGAAAGAGAAAGAGAAAAGAAAATATTTTTTTACATTCTGTCACTTAAACATTACAGTGATTTAATGTAGATAACATCAATCTCTGTCTCTAAGTTGAATACTTGACTAGAAGAAATTTTTTCAATGTAATCATAATGTTATACCATATTATTTGAAAAAATTGAACATATATGTTTAGATAATTGTTAACACGTGGTTCTAGCGCTGCATCTCAGCCGTACACGTGGCGCCTTGAGAGATACACTAATCTTCTGTCATAATTATTGCTTTCTTGCAGATCTCAAACCTCGACTCGGAGGATTCAGCCTTCCACAAACCTCGTCAATGAGGATTTAGCTACAATAGTCCTATAACATCGGGGACGACCTATCCCAGGTCTCCCCAGGCATTAGCTACGATATTGCAAGCCATCTTCTAAAACCATCGATGATGATGTTTCTCAGTCATACACGTGTTACCATAAGAGGCTCTTTAATTCTGCTTACCAGTCATCGACGACAAGGTCTAGAAGAGCTATGCATTCGGTTCCGAAGATCAGATCTTGCAATAGCATCGGCACCGACATATGGCCCAAGCCGTAGCTGTCAAACCCCTCCAGACTGATAACCATACAATTCGTACAGGTCTGGCAGCCATACCCTGTACATATTCCATACCTAGAGTGTGCTGCCATAGCTAAAGTCAAACACCGGAGGGGGGAAGTCATTCTCCTGACGAGACAGCTCTAGCTTTCCCCATACTCGCGGTCTGTAGACTGCCATTGCAAGCCAAATTTAAAACCCCTGAACAAGCTTCAGGCAGGAGGTTGGACCCGCCGGATCCTTTCTTCCCTACTATTTCACCCTTGTACTGAGCTCCAACGGCTCTCCTTCTTCAAGATATAGTGGAAGACTTCAGGCTGATCCGGTGGACGTAGTGGATTTCCTTCCTGAACTACCTTAAATCTCTATGTGTTCTTCTGGATGCTTTTATCTCTCGTTTAAGCCTTAACTATCAGGCTTAGCCCTCTGTGCACTGCTATCTCTCGGGACTCCTCATTCTCATGTCAATATTTTCTAGTGCTTTCATTAAGACATCGAGAAGATGGTGGCCAGGACACGCAGAACCAACTCCGCCGTTCGCAGCACACAAGCAGGTGCTAGGTGACAAAGCATCAGCTTCAACATCCCGGCGTCGCACCGGATCTACTTCTTCCTCCAAAGACACCCGCATATCAGCGCTGCGGGGGATGCTGGCCAACCTCACCGACCTGGTTACTGGCCTCACAACCCAGCAGGTCGTGATTCTCAGACAGACTCAGTCAGTTTGTGCTGCTATGCTGCCACCTGCGCCTCTTCAGCCGGTTGCGGCGGTTCCTGACCCTCCGCCGGCCGCGGCGACTCCTGCACCTCTGTCGCCGGTTGCAGCGGTTCTAAACCCTTAAGATCTCCTGCCAGATGTGGCGGCTCATGTTCCCCTCCCGTCGGTCACGGCACATTCTGCTCAATCATCCGGATCTTCTTAGCTACCCAGACACCCTCTTCCTCCTTACGAAGTTCACCGAAATCACCATCCTCTTCCACCATTTCTCCCATGTCCACTTCCTCAGCCTGCTTTCTTTCCTCCAGCTTTCCCTCCTTTCTTCGCTAGGCGGAACCCTCTCTTCCCAGGTGCTCAGGCCCTCTAGTACAGACCTGACCCCTTCTTTGGCCTGCTCGATAGCAATGCCCCTTTCTCTGATGCCATCCGGGAAGCGCCAGTACCAGGAGACTTCAGGCCACCTCGACTTGAAGCCTACAGGGGTACTATTGACCCCCGTGAGAACATCCAGGGGTTCGAAGCTGCTGTTCGCTACCGCCAACCTGATGAGGGCACCAAGTGTCACCTCCTGGCCAACACCTTGAAGGGGGCAGCTTTCAGCTGATTTGTGAAGCTGCCCGGGAGCCACATCTGTTCCTATGAACACCTGAAGTGGGAGCTGATAGCCCGCTTCATCGGTCGGACACAAATGGTTGTATCCGATATGGTGCTCGCCAACATCAAGCAGGGCGAGAAGAAAAGTTGCAAGATTACATCAATCATTTCTTTGCGGCAGCAGCAGAAGCATAAGATGTTGACCCCGCTGTCGCTATGAACAACAATCGGAGGGGTCTTAAGAGCGGGAACTTGTCCAAGTCCCTACAACTGGCAAAACATCGGAGCTACACGGAGCTGGTTGCGGGGGCCAGCCAGTTTGTGCTGCTAGAAGATGCTGAGGCCTCTCCTCCCAATGTCTTCGGGGCTAGCAAAGAGAAGAAGAGGAAATATAGGGGTGACGAACCATCGGCCATGATGAATCGTAGGGGCAAGAACCATGGCAAAGAGGCAGTTGACCGCACTCAAACGTCTGGAACACAAATGCCGGGTTGAACGATATTTCAACCGCAAGGTCAACCCCAAGAGCTTCACTCAGGGCGACCTAGTGCTCAAGCGACGACTACTCGCTGGCAGCAACCTGAGGGTCCCCAAGCTTGAACCTAACTTGGAAGGCTCATACATTGTGCGCGAGGTCACAAGGCCCAATGCATACTACCTCATGACTTCTGATGGCACTCAACTCACTAAAACATGGAGCGGGGATGATCTAAAGAAGTTCTATGCCTGAATCTTAATATCTCTATACATCATTCTTTACACCTGGAATTCATCTATACAGATCTATCACGAATTCTTTTACATTAATATATGCTCAGAAATTCTCTGGTTTTCTGAAAAATTATATTGCTGGTTATCGGTGTTCTAAATTCCGAAACTTCAGCTACCTCTGATTCATGATCATCGCTGCAGCAACTACCAGAGGTCCTTCTCTGGTGCAAGGTTTTTTGTTCGGGCATTTCATGTCCTGAAATCATTATGCTGTTCATTTTTGTGCTTCATTATCATCAATGATAATTCATACTGGGATATTCATATTATCTAAAGCACGACTAGCTTATCATCTATTATTCAGGCATCGTGCGACAGGTATGATTCCAACCTTAAAACTTCAACCATCGCACCGGAGGTCATATCACGTCGTACATGATGGTTCATTATGCCACAATCTATATACGGAGTTCACTAAGCCTAGTTACGCCTAAGGCAGGCGTGGTTTCCTCTCAATACTTGAAGCCTCTTCATAAGCTCACCTGGCTAGCGGAGGGCCAGAAGAGCCTACTCATAACCTTAGGACAGTCCCTGCGCCCGTTAAATTCTGGATCGATAGGCAGTAGTGTTTATCCCAAATCCATACAGTCAGTGATGGAATTACCAGAATATAAGAGATTCCGTGAATAGCATAAAAGGGAATTCACGAAACATTTTTAGATTTAAAATTTTTAATTTCAATTTTAATCAAGAGAAATGATATATAATCCTCAACAATCAGCTTCTAAATGTTGTAGAACATTTCTTGTTAGTTTTATTTAATAATTAAAAGTATAGAAAATTATACTATTTTTAATTATTAAATAAAATTAATACTCAAAAGTTTGAGCTACGTATCATTGTTATTTAATTAAAGGAATATTTACCTACATGCCACACCATTTAGATTTATTTATGTATTATCCATTCATTTTTAGTTAATTACGTTATGCATACTCAAAACATTACAAAATCTTACATACACACACTTTAACTTGTTTCTATTATAATGAGTAGTCATAATTTTTTAATAACCTAACTATAGTTAAATTACAAAAAATCTGAGCCGTTCATCATATTATTGTAAAGATATTTAAATATATTTTGAGTAAAAATTCTAGAACTTTGATGTTTAAGTGGTGGTAAGAAAAGGAGACATCTGTAACATAAATTAATTTTAAGATAGATCAGCATTTTAGTGCGGTATTGAGGAAAAAAATATAAACTATAAAGAATAAAAATATAATATTAATGATTTACTAACAAAATATTTTTTTAAAATAAATCTTGACTGATTTTAATTTAAGTATGTGTATGTAAGTTTTATAATATTTTAAATATATATAGCGTAATTAATTAAGAATGAATAGATAAAATATAAATAAAATTAACTAATATGATATATAAGTAAATATTTTTTAATTAAATCAACTAAAATTCGAAATAGTATGCGCATTCTGCCTTCCTGCCTTCGAGTGTCGAGACTCAGCAGGCCAGGCGACTTCGCAATTCGTCCAACGAGAGGATCACGATTAATGACGATCAACTACAGAGAGCGCTCCATCACACCGGTCGAAAGCCGCTCCGCATTATCCAACGGCAATTTGCTCGCCGGACGGTTAATGCATTCTGCTAGCAAAACAGGAGTAGATCCCTGACTGGGGCTGCCACGCGCATCATTGCTGTACTTCATGAGTAGGGCTATTAATGAGTCGATCTCGAGCCGATCTGAGTCATCTGACTCCAGCTCAAGATTAAATTGAAAGTTTTCGATTCGATTTTAATTCGATCTGGAGAATGAATAAGGAGAGTTCGATCTGATCTTGATTCTAGCTGGGTTTGGCTCATTATTATCGATTCAAGCCCGATCCGATTCGAACTAAAATCGATCCAACTTTCGATTATTTTTCGATCTTTTATCCAAATATTATGTATAAATATATTTGTTCATCCAATCAGCTTAAATTATAGCTATTCGCTTTGATCTATTATTTAAAAATAAAAATAAAAAAATAATTTACAATAAATATGATTTAAATGAATATAGAGAAAATCCTAATGAAAGTTTAATGAAGTCTTCCAATAAACTACTGAAAAAAACTATATATTAAATCTAATTACATATATAAATACATATATGTAATATTTTTTAATTTTTAATCGATCTGATTTCAAGTCATCTCGATCCGATCCTATGTCGGCTCAAAATTGGATTGATAAAATTTTTAAGCCAAAAAAATGGCTCATTAATCGAGTCATTTAGATCGAATCAAGCTCAATTTAATTCAAAATTTCATTTAATTTTTAAATAATTTTTAATCTTATAGCAAAATTAACAGGCATATTCATGAGATTCACACGTCTCCTTGTAGAATACTGCGTCTCAGGTCCCAGCAATTAAATGTAGAGAAGAAATTTTCAAAATAATAATAATAATAATAAATTAGGCTGAAAATTCTGAGTTTAGATGGTTTTCAAGATCCATTTTAGTGAAAATTTAATTGAATAATCTACCTAGTTTCAATTTCGATCAAAACACGATAGTTCCAATAGTTACAAAATTTTGATCGAAACTGTTGAAACTCAACCAAAACTGCTGAAACTCATCTCTCTCCAAAAAAATAATTTTCAATAATTATTATTAATAAATTTAATTTTAAATTTAAATAATTTATAAAAAATTCAAAACTGTTGATGCCAAAATTATCGAAACTGTCGAAACTGATAATTTCATCTTGTGACCAAAAGAAAAATCGAGTTTTAAAACCCGCCAACAATGCATTTTTTAATCTTATTTTGGGCTCATCATATATAGTAGTCGAAAACATTTCACTTCGTTAATTTTCGTATGATCATGCATTTATGATATCATTGTATTTTTATATTTATGTAATATTCAGCTCACCACATATATTATTCGCGTATTAATACAGATATTATTTACTTTAACTTTTATTAATGAAACTGTTGATTAAATAGTTTTACGGGAAAACCACTCAAGACTATTCTAGATCAAAACTCAAAGCGCATCTATGAAGGTGTATGTTCTTCCACTTATTTCACAAATACGAGATTTACTTAAGAATACATCACTAGATATCACTTTTATAATATGTAATATTATTTCTTATCAAACATCAAAAATTAATGATTCATATGACTGATGCTTTGTATAGCATATAAAATAGAAACAAAGAATTATTTTTCGCGGGAGTTAGTGGATTCTCCAAACTAAATAATTTTCACATCATGGCCAAAAATGTTCGAGTAGTTGAGCTTAAGCTAACATATACAATAAATTAAAGGGTAAATTACACCTAAGTTTCAGAGTTTAATGCTTAATAATGCACATGTTCATATTTTTAAAATTATGATATTGGGTCCCTGAATTTTAATAAATTATCAAATATATCCTTTTTTATTTTTATTATTAAAATTTTTTAAAATTACCATTATACCCCTCCCCCCTCTCTCTCTCCTTCCGATCCCCGCGCACGCAGCCTTGCGCACGGCCGCTGGTGGGTAGCACACGCCGCGCGGGTGCCGGACCTGCCAGCAGCCACGCGCGAAGCCACATGCGCGGGGATCGAGATGAGAGGGAGAGGGGGAGGGGTATAATGGTAATTTAAAAAAAATAATAAAAAAAAACTATTTGATAATTTATTAAAACGCAGGGATCCGATATTATAATGTGGACCAGTGTGTTATTAAACTTTAAACTCAAAGATCTAAGTGTAATTTACCCTAAATTAAATCATAAATTCACTTCTGCGTTCATTAGTTATTTAAACTAATATTGTGGAACTGTACTTTTATATTAAAGACAGCCATCTATATTTTATACCCATATTTAAGTAGATTTCGCATATTAATGCTAAAACTAGATCAATACATACCCAACTTTAGAATATAAATTATTGGCATTAAAATATCGACCAACTAGCTAGATTAGCCTGATAGAACCAAAAAGAAATGAAAATTAATGAAAATAACTATAGCTGTTCTTTTGCTACATTTGTCTACACTTCTTTGTACAATATTTCGGAATTATGTTTACCTCAACTACTAGGTACTCTATAGGAATTTGTATAACTACTTCATATATTAATTTCTCTTAATCGTCGTTCCCTTTTTTGGCACTTGTTCGTAGCGGTTTTCTATTATATTTGGCAAGGTAGAAATAATAAAGTGCAGGAGTGATCTTTTTCTACTGCTAATACTATTGCAGCTTAGATTTTTTACTTTACCGTCTATTAGTTCTTCCTCTAGTTTGGAGATCTGGGATCACAATAGCTTCGTTGACTACCCAAATCCTTCGTATATATACTTGGAAACCCTCTCCTCCCAATTGGCTAAAAGTTAATATTGATGGTGCAGTTCGTTTAAATGGCCAAGCAGCAGCAGGTGCTCTTATTCATGATTCTAATGGTCGTTTTCTTCAAGTTTATTGGTTACTCTTTATTTACTCACGCTGTTGAAGTTGTTGAATTTCATGGAACTCTCTTAGCTTTTGAACTAGCTAGATTATGGATTGATCAAGTTGATGGAATATGAATTGAAGGAGATTCTCGGCTTATTATTATCAAGTTGCAATAAGTAATACAATAAGGATCCAACTCGCAGTTTGAATTTGCTCAACATCTTCTTAATGCTTCACTGTCATTTCCATATTATACGATATCACATGTATATAGACTAGCCAATAAAGCTGCTAACTTTATTACTTTTGCTTCTCTTATGATATATCATGGGAATACGGATATATCTCTTCCTCCTGCTTTTGTGTCAATTCACTTAGGGGGCGTTTGGTTCGTTATTATCTTAGTGTTATGTTATATAATCTAGATGTCATGACATCTAGATGTCATCCTTTGACTAATAATTTTATAATCTAATAAAAAATTATTAGTAAATGTCATTAAACTAAATAATTATTTTTTTTAGATAACATAACATAACATCAAGATAACATTGAATCAAACTCCCCCTTAGAGGAATGTCTTTCTTGTACTAACTATAGGCTATGGTTGATCTTCAGAAAATAACTATAGCAAAGATGCTTAGCATGAAAACACGAGTTGCTACGAGGAAGACCAGATGCTGCCTTGGTGGTTTAAACTCCATAGAATCTGTTTGATTGTACGGTTAAATTTAACAAGATTAAAATTAAATTTAGATAGAGATATTTTTTATTAAAAATTATGAATAATGTAAAAAATAATGTTAGTTATTGTATTAGGATATCCAAGAAATATGAAATAAAATTAGTTATTATGTTGGGGATATGTAAGAGATGTGATAGAAGTTAGTTATTATTTTAGTAATGTGTATAGGATATGAAATAAAATTAACTTTTAATATTAAATTTTATGTGTGATGTGATATACCTGATTAAAATTAAACTAGGTTAATTTTTAACGATCAAACAAACGGGACATATATATATATTAATTATTATAAAAAATTCTAAGAACTGATGCGAATAGTTATAAGCACTAAAACAAATGATAAACTATAATGAAACTATCTTGTGGCTTATTTTGAGTTAATTCCTTCTTAAAGGTGGAAATAAATATGATTACTGGAGAGAGAGAGTAAACCAGTGGTGGAGTTCTTCTCCATGAGATCGTTTTAGTAAGAATAATGAAAACCCCTTTTCTATCAAAAAAAAAAAAAAAAAACTGTGGAAACCCCTTCTTTCTTAAAGGTGAAAATTATCAAAAAAAAAAAAGTGGAAATTTTGATGAAAATTTTAAATTAGTTATTTTTAAAAAAAAATTAACAAAGGAGCATGTTTTTGACAGTCGTTAGCGGGCAGCCGTTAAATAGAAGTCGCTCGGCGTGCGGGCAACTTCTATGGAATGGAAGTGGCCCGGCGACTTCTGGTACGCAGAAGTCGCCCGGCGCACGGGCAACTTTTAATTTAAAATTTCATAAATTCGCTCCTTATTTTGTTTGTAAAGTTTGATTTAACAAGATTAAAATTAAATTATGGTAGAGATATTTTTTATTAAAAGATGTGAGTAATGTGAAATAAAATTAGTTATTATATTAGGATACATAAGAGATGTAATATAAAGTTATTTATTATATTAGGATATATGAGGATTGCGATATAAGTTAGTTATTATTTTAGCAATATGTGTAGGAGATGAAATAAAATTAATTTTTAATATTAATTATTACGTGTGATGTGATATACCTATTTAAAATTAAATTAAGTTAATTTTTAATTGTTGCCGTAATGTTAGACCAAATTAATGGCATAATAATTATAACAAATATATTGTTCTTGTGGCTGAGATATTAAAACATCAATCCAAGTGGAACTTCATTAATTATGAAAAGAAAGTTCACTTTAAACAGGAAAAATGAATTTTTTAATATTAGTTATTTTCCATTTTTTTTAAAAAAATAGTGTAAATTAATACAAGGTCACCTATTAAACTTTATGATTCAACCAAAAATATGCTCTGGCATCCTAAGGTCATATTTTTATATAAGATAAATTGCACTTGGGGCCTTGAGGTCATAAGAGAGTTATAATTGGTCCAAACTTTTTATAAACAGCCTCAATTTGATTCTTTGGAGTAGTAAAAGTGTTAGAGGTTTAGCCCCTTTTTTAGGATTTCACCATTTTCGTTAATAATTTTTTTTAATAAAAAATGATAAAATTTGATATTTTTTGATTAATTTGAATTATTTATATATTTTAAAGAGCTATTATATTCCTCTATTGTCTCCATTTTTTAAAATTAAAAAAAAAAACTTAAAATTTAATCTCTCATATTTTACTTTCTTAGCATTAAAAATTTAAAACTAAAAATTACAAATAAAAAATATTTTAAAACTATATTTTAAAAATCATAAAATTAATAAATAGGAATAATTTTGCAACATACTAGTAAAAAAATAGCAATCATTTCTTAATTAGGACCAAAACTGCAGAGCTTTTGGACCTAGATTAATTAAATAAGAATTCAAATTAAAAATTTTAAAAAGCTGAGACAAATTTGTATTGCTCTTTTAACCTCAAGGGCCTAGATGCAATTCACTCTTTTGTATACATAATTTAAAAATTCTCACCAGAGACAACTAATGCCTCTCTCGTCGAGTCTAAAGCTTGCCAGAAGCCGCCTCAAGTACCACTAATTTTCTCGTGAAATATTATCTAATAATCACTACTCAATTTCTTCAGCCAAGTGTGATCACACTAATGCATTGGTCAATCAAAGTGGAAGTCGACGATCCTTCTGACTATTATTGGATAACAGTTGCACAGCTCAATGCTTTGAACTTAAGGGTCATTTGGTTCGATGTTATCTTGATGTTATGTTATGTAATCTAGATGTTATGACAGCTATATGTCATCTTTTGACTAATAATTTTATAATTTAATAGAAAATTATTTATAGATGTCATTAAACTAAATTATTATTATTTCTAAATAACATAATATAACATCAAGATAACATTGAACCAAACGCCCCTTAATTGAATTCGTACTATTGTTTGAACTAGTTGAGAGATCTGGGAGGAGCTATTTCAATTTGCTTCCTCATTTTAGTTTTCAATTATCATTTAAGAGAGAGAGAGAGAGAGAGAGGATAACATGTGTAAAATCTGCATAAATAGAGTATACAATAACCCTTATTGCAGTTTTATGGAGCTTTTTGAATAAGAGTTCGAAAATGCTCAGCTCATTTTACGTTCTAATTTATGTCAATATGAGACAAAATCTTCTGTAATTTTTTAAAAAAGAAATTATATTTTAATAGTCTTGTAAGATATAAATTATTTTGTATTTTAGCACGATCTGAATCTTAAAAAATGCACGTACATAATAGAAAATATATATCATACTTATATTTTGTAAACTTATTTGATTTGATCTTCAAACTGTAAGTCATTTTATATTCATGTACAATCCTGTTATATCAATTTATACATACATGAATAAGATATATCCTCTCTCTCTCTTACATATTAGAAGTAATTCTATTTAAGCCACTGAGGTTTGCTTATTTGAACACAAAAGTTCATAAATCTTAAAATATATCATTTAGGTCTACAAAAAATATTACATGGAACATCGTGGTTCTTCCATGAAAGAATCTGTTATGTATTGTAAAAATGAAAAAAAAAATACACTTCCTTAATTTGCTAATTTTCAAAATATGTCATTGATCATGGCCGCGTGCAGGCGCATCGCCTCAAGCACCGGCAGCAAGCAGGGCGCTGGAGCCAGCGTCCAAGCGCAGGCGGCAGGCAGTGGTGCCAGCGTCCGAGCGCAGGCGGCCTACAGCGTGCGGCCGCGGCGTCCTTGCACGCGTCGCTACAGCGCGCAGTGTTGCACACAGACTCCTTGCGTAGGCGTCCGTGTGCTGCCAGCCCGCAAATGGCCAGTAGTGTGCGGTCGCCGGCATCTGCGTGCAGGCGGCAGCAAGTGCCAGCATCCGCAAGCGGCCTGCTCGCAGACGCCCATGTGCAAGGTGTTTGCTAGCGGGTCGCCGCGGCCACGCGTCCCGACGCCCGAGTGTCCACGCGCGGGGCCGCTTGCTAGGCAAAATAGATCAACCTCATAAGCCTAAATGGAATTACCCCTATATATTATATATTTTTAGACATTTTCACGATAATTATCAATTTATTAATAAGTTTGCTATGCAGAGTTTACATTAAGGGATGTTTAGTTCAATATCATATTTATTCATATCATATTATTTATATTTCGTAACATCTAAATATTATTTTTAAAATTATTAATTACCCCTCCAGAGTTTACATTATTTTTTAAAATAATATAACACCAAAATAAAATTACACTTATTTTTCATCATAAAAGTATAGTTTTTAAAATAAATTATAATTCTCTCAAAATTGTCACCTAGTGAGATTTTAATGAAATAATGGACGCATTTATAACAGCCCACCGAACCCAACAACCTCCATAAATCTCTGAACGACTGGAGGGCTAAGCCTTTGCATCTTCCAAAAATAGTCCAGATGTCTACTAATCTTTTAAGGGAAATTTACGCACAAAATATAAAATTTATCAAAATTATAAATTTTACATAAATATTTTAAAAATTATATTTATATATCACTCAATTCACTTAAATTTATATATTTTTTTTAACTTTATCATAACGAATATTTAAAATTTTACATATCACTAAATTAAGTTCATAATAGCATAATAAAACATTACTTTAATAAAGTTACAAAAGTATATAATTTTTAAAAAATTTGAATGAGATGTATGATTTCTACACAATTTTAAGCATAAATATCTTATTTTATAATAATATAACATTACAATAATATATTATGAAATTAATATTATTTTTTAATAGAAATATTTATATACTTAATACTTACTACAAACATATTTATATAGTACTTGCTTGTTTTTAAAATTTATATTATAAATATAAAATATTATATTTTACATAATTTTTTAATTTTGAAATATAATATTAAAAATCATAATATTTATATTATAATTGTTACATCTGGATCCGCACCGGTTCATCTGGAATTTACACGTGGAAGCTTATCTGGCATCAGCATCACAAGTGCCCGACGTTGAACAGAATGAGCACCACCACGAACAGTAGAGGCCAGTTCTGACCGGTATTCAGGCGCATTATCAAGGACCATACTGCTTTCAGGAGATATGGGCCTTCTTGCCCTCAGATCGTACAAACCGTACAGTACATCGTACAACTAAGGTCAGAGAGTGGTCCCCCGTTGTAGGCATTGATAGTCTGACACTGGAACTGAGGCCCATTTTATTGAAATGACTCCACAGGGTAGATCAGGGTATAAAAATTTCACTGTAACGAAAAAATAAGATCTTTTTTTTGGGTTAATTCCCCTTCTCCTAAAAACCCCCTAACTTTTCTACTGTAAGATAAAAAAATTTTAGTGAAAATCTTTCAAGCCTTTTCGAAAAGAGCCGTGGTTTTTTCGCTCAGTCGATTTTTCACAACAATAATATTTAAATAATAAATATAAAATATATAAATATAATAATATGAGTGTCATGTATGTAATTATTCGTAAAAATTAATTAGGTAAAAATTAATTAGGTAAAAATTAATTAGGAAAGGTTAGCTGGTATCTGTCACGTATACCTGTTATACAGTGCTAGATGGAAATAATGAGACCAATCTTCCCTCTTAAATTAAGCTCCTGGCTACTTCATTTTAGCGCTCATTTAACTCGCAGGATAGAGCAGATTGAAGCCCCGCCGCCATGGCCGTATCGCCGTCCTCCTCCCGCCCATCTTCTTCCCCTCTCCCTTCTCTCTTCCGCTCTCCCCCGAACTTCACACCCGTAAGTACTCGATCCATATCCCTTCTCAATTAGCTGTAATGAGAGAAGCAGCAGTATAAGCTTTGCGTATTTATAATCAATTACCTTTGCAGATCAGAGAAGATGAGACGGAAGGAGACGACGAGGAGACGGAGCCAACAGAAACGACAGCCGGAATATCTTACCAGCACCAGCCCACTCCCCTCCACTCTTCCTCCTCTTCCGCCGCCGACAAACCGCCTCCGGCGAGCAAGTCCTCCAGACCCAACGGCTGCTCAAGCGGTGAAGTCGGCGTCTCCGTTTCTTGCAGCAAGTGCCGGCCCTCCTCCCGCGACAAGATCTCCGTCGTCCCCCTCGATCCTAACGGCTCTAAACGCGCCACGTCAACTATCAGTGCAACCCCCAATAGAATCCTGCGAACTCTCTTCGGGCCCCTCGCACATAAAAGCCCACTCCACGCCACTTCCACCCCAGCCTCGTCCTCTTCCTCTGCCGCCTCCGCAGCGGCGGAGGGCTCCGGCGGCGGCGGCCGAAATGAGTGGAAGCTCACGGCGGCGGAGCTCTCCCGGAAACTACTTCAGGCTACCCGGAAGAGGGACAAGGCCCTTCACGAGGCCTCCCGGCTCAAGTACTCGGTCGCCGAACTCGAGCGCAAGCTGAACGGGCTGGAGTCCCACTGCCGCGATCTCCAGGCCGCCCTAGACCGCTGCGTCCCCGGTCCAGCCCGCAGCTCGAACCTTCCGGTCGAGCCGTTCCTACCGGCCGTGTCTGACGCCCGGACCGCCGTCCGCCACCTGAGCCGGGCCCTCTTAATCCACCTCCGGGCCTCGCCGCGCTCCCTCGAGCGGCTCCCTTCCCTGCTCCATCCCTACGGCTTTCCCCGTAATAAACCCGGCAGCCTCCAGCTCATCGGCCTGGAGTCGCTGCTGAACCGGGTTTTCTACACCGACTTCGAGCAGACCGACGAGGGGGAGGATCTGGTGGTCGAGCCGGCGGCCCGGTGCTCGGCAAACCGCGCAAATTTCGAGGCGGTCCGGGCGCTCGGCTGGGAGGAGGTGCTGAGCAAGGGAACGAAGCATTACAGCCAGGGCCTGAGCCGGTTCTGCGACCGGCGGATGAGCGAGGTGGTGGGGGTGATGGGCTGGGCTCGGGCCTGGCCCGAGCCGCTCCTGCAGGCCTTTTTCGGGGCGGCCCGGGGGGTCTGGGCAGTGCGCCTGCTTGCCCGGTCCGTCCACCCGCCCCTACCCATCCTTCGGGTCGGGCCGGGGGCCCGGTTCGACGCGGCGTACATGGAGGACGCGGCAGCGCTGGTTCGCACCGACAGGCCGGCGGCGGGTGCGGCGGGTGCGACGGTGAGGATGATGGTGGCCCCGGGGTTCTACGTTCACGCCGAGGGGTGCAGTGTCGTGAAGTGCAGGGTGTTGATAGCGTCAGGGGACGGCAGAGGGAGCGAGCGTGATGGTCCACAGGAATGCCAGAATTGAGCGGTTCTCTGATGAAATATAATGATATTTTATTTTTCTTCGATTCATAAGTTTAATCAGATTAAATGTAGAAATTTGCCTTTTAGTTAGATTTTATTACGAAATTTTGGTAATATGATAGACGGCTGATATTTTGGCTTCAAGCCTAACTAGGCATCGTTGAATTGTTCTCCCCTACGAATTCCTGCAAGTAAATTCTTTTTTTTTTTTTTAAATAATTACATGTCACGTAATTTAATTTTATTTATATCTTATCCATCTATTTTTAGTTAATTACGCTTAAAATATTATAAAATCTTACGTACGTATATTTTAATTTATTTCTATTATATTGAGTAATCATAATTTTTTAATAATCTAACTATAATTAAATTACAAAAAATTTTAGCCTTTCATCATATTATTTTAAGAATATTTAAATATATTTTGAGTGAAAATCCTAAAACTTTAATCCTTGAACTATAGCTATTCGCTTTAGTGTGGTATTGAGTAAGAAAAAAATATATATACCATTAAGAGTAAAAATATAATTTTAATAATTTACTAACAGAATATTTTTTTTTCAAATAGATTCTGATTAAGTTTTAACTCAAATGTGTGTATGTAAGATTTTATAATGTTTTGAGTGTGCATAGTATAATTAATTAAGAATGGATAGGTAAGACATAAATAAAATTAAACTGTCTCTAATTTTAAGAAAAGTAAATTCAAAATTTTGAATCTTCAGCTACTATCAATTTTTACTGAGAGATCGATTTCATCATCTATTTATAAAATTTGAATTTGTGGGTTTTCTTTAATATTCAGATTTTATGTCAATTTCCTTAAACTAAAGGGAGTTTGAAATTTGTCATTGTCACATAACACCAAATTAGAGATAGCAAAATAACAAGAATTTAGTTCAAATATTGATTCGACGTTATATTATATAATTTGAATAAAATAATAATTTAATAATATGTGTAGAAGTTATAAAAAATTATAAAATTTTGTTTGAGTAGAAATATATTAATGTTGACAAAATTAAAGGAGCCAAAGATCTGATTTTATAATGGAGTAATTGAATGTTATGATTTTAAGGATAATTTGTTTAGATCATTAAATTATGATAATAATTAAAGTTTAACTAAAACTAATGATATTGTACCAAATAAATAAAAATCAAAAGATTATAATTGTATTATTTCTTTAACTATTTGGTAAAATCAAAACTCTGAGATTTTAAAATGTTTAAGAAAAATTGTAGGAGTTAATTGTGTAGCTAAATTATAGAATAATATGACATAATATTACAATAATATTGAACTAATTAAATGATCCCTTAATGGCATATATAAGTTAGTGTTTGGGTCAAAAAATAATAGCATTTAACTTTCGAAAAAAATAATAACATCATTTTAATTATCCAATTTTAGTTTGCTATAATGCAAAGCTGAAGATTCCTATCTATTCTTATTATATTTCTGGGATAATTACCTACGTGTCATATAATTTAGTTTTATTTATGTCTTACCTATCTATTTTTAGTTCATTACGCTATACACACTCAAAACATTACAAAATCTTGCATACACACATTTGAGTTAAAACTTAATCAAAATCTATTTAAAAAAAATTGTTAGTAAATCATTAAAATTATATTTTTATTCTTAATAGTATATATTTTTCTCTTCTTCAATACCACACCAAAGCGTTGATTTGTCCTAAAATCAATTCACGTCGCGGATGTCTCCTTCTTTTGCCGCCAACTAAACATTAAAGTTTTAGGATTTTCACTCAAAATATATTTAAATATCCTTAAAATAATATGATGAACGGCTCAGATTTTTTTTTAATCTAACTATAATTAGATTATTAAAAAATTATGATTACTCATTATAATAGAAATAAGTTAAAATATGTGTATGTAAAATTTTATAATGTTTTGAGTGTACATAGCGTAATTAATTAAAAATTGATGGATAAGTCATAAATAAAACTAAATTGTGTGGCATGTAGGTAATTATCCCTATACTTTTTTGGGATAATTATGTTAATGCCATAATATACTTGTCATTTTACGTATTATATGTTTATACTTAATAAATTACATTCCATACACTATAAAATATATAAAAATTATCTTTATATTATAATCATGATATATCCAATATAATATTTTTAATAATTTATAGCGTGCATAATATAAAAAAAATATTATATATAATTTATAAAATATAAATAAATAACATATAAAATAATAAATTTACTGTAATATATAGATAATTAATCCTATCTTTTCTAACTAAAACTTTAATAGTTAATATACTACTCAAATTTACGTCAATTGCTTATTTACACACGCCTTCAATATATGTCAATAAATCAGGCGTTTTTTAGATTTTTTTTTTAAATAGTAATTTTAATATAAAAAAAATGCTCAAAAGCTCCAACAAATTGACCCAAAAGATTTTGGGACCCTTGATCGTTACCTTAATCTATTGCATGAGCACTAAACTTTATCAAATAATACATTCCTCTAATAGACAAATACAATGATTAAAAAGTTCTAAAATATTTTCGATCATTTATTGAAGCTTTGCCGTATTACTAGTTTAAATATTCAGCCTGGTATAAACTGGTTCAAGCTGCTGAAAGGAGTAAGACGTCTAAATATTCAAATCTGGTGAAACAACTTTAGGCCACTGAGGCCGCTGAGGGCCCGTGAAGCTTAAATTTTCAGCTACATGGTTTGATTCATAGTTCTGGTAAAGCAAAAGCAAGATTTAGAAGTTTTAAAAAATAAAATAAAATTTAAAAAATGCAAAATTTAGAAAATGGAGAAAACATGTTCATCGGGGTGAGCAAGTGGTGGATATAGTTGAGCTGAGCTTGAGCTTGGCCCCACAAGGTAAACAAGCTGACCTATGAGAAGCAGACTACACATAATACAGTAGACAATCTTGAAACTTGAAGTAGGACAATTCATTCATGTGCCCTTCTCATCACTCATTATTCGACCTAGAAGCCTGCCACGAGCCGCACATTACCTCGGTGATTTCTTTCTCTTAGGACATCACCCGACGATCACTCCCCGCCCTCTTTGGCCACGGGTGTCATAGGCCCACCAGCTTCCGCCTGGTTCGTCCTCGAACCACATCGTGCTGTGGGAGGTTGGCTCTGATACCATATTGTAATATCCCGTGATCTCATTGTAGAGGTATTGTCCACTTTGGCTTTAGAAAAACTACGTGATTTGAGCGCTTCCCAGGAGGTCACCCATCCCGGTGCTACTCCAGCCCAAGCACGCTCAACTATGAAGTTTTCTATCATTAGTCTCATGATTTTGCTCCAAAAGGCACCTCTACATTGAGATCACGGGATGTTACAGACTGACTTTTCTATCAAAAAAAATCAATAACTCTTATCAGGAGCAAAATACAACTCTTGTATAAGTCGAATGATATCCCAAGAAAAGAAAAGACTTTGTAGCAGAATGTCCCGTGATCGGTTATGAAGGATATATGTTTTTCGTCCTCTTCCGCCATCCGAATTTGGTGATAACCAGAAAAAACGTCCAGGAAGCTCATCACGGAGTAACCTGCCGAAGAGTTGACTAGCCTCTCTATCTTCGGCAATGGGTAGAAATCCTTGGGGCATGCTTTGTTAAGATCAGTGAAGTCCACGCACATTTGCCACTTGCCTGTGTTCTTTTTTATGAAAACTACGTTGGCCAACCACGAAGGGTAGTCAATTTCCCTAATAAAGTCAGCCGCGAGGAGCTTTTTGACTTCTTCTCGTATGGCGCGTTGTTTCTCGCCGCCGAAATTCCTCTTCTTCTATCTAACGGGGGAAGCATCGGTTTTGAGGCTTAACTTATGTTCGGCTATATCCCTGTCAATCCCAGGCATGTCTTCGGGCCCCCAATCAAACACATCAAAGTACTCGGAAAAAAGTGCCGTCAGAGCGGGAATATCATTTTCGGAAAAATTCGTGGAAACTAGTACATATTTCCCATCTGCGACGGTTACATGTATGTTCTGGTCATCTGGGGGGAGCGTTTGGTCTCTGGGGTTGAGGTGTTCGGTATGGAGGCGAGTGTTGACTTCAAAGCATTTCTGGGCGTCTGCTCTGTCTCCTCTAATTGTTGCAATGCCGAGCGGCGTCAGGAACTTGATGCACAGATGAAAGGTGGACGGCACCATCCGAAACTGCACCATCGATGGTCGTCCCAAGATTGCGTTGTAGCCGGAGGGCGCATCTATCAAGATGAAGTCTATTTGTTTCATTTTCCGCCTGGGACCGTCTTCAAGAGTGAGACGTAGGGGAGCATATCCCGCGGGTCGATAGACGTCGCTGGAGAAGCTAGAAACTGTCATCGAAGGAGGGAGGTTTGCGCTGGTGGACGCCCATCTCTTTGAATGCCTGCAAGTAGAGAATGTCGACAGAGCTTCCGGTGTCGATCAAAGTGCGGTAGCAATCACACCCCTCGATTTTGGTGACGATGACTATTGGGTTGTCGTGGTTGACGCCTCCAACGTGTAGATCACCTACACTGAAAGTAAGTCAGGTAAAAGGGATGGGGCTTTGACGGCGTGTACCTGGTGATGATTCGGGGCCAAGGTGATTCGGCCGAAGCCGAAGATTGAGAGCACGGCTTTCTTCTCGCTGGACTTCAATGGCGAGCACGTCGCGAGAACTGACGGTTCACCTTGGGGGAACAGTGCTTTGACGGTCTTCGATGGTATCTCTTCGGCTTTCTTATAGCCAGTGAGGTGGCCCTTTTCTATGTACTCATTGACGAGTGCGCGGAAAGAGCGGCATTCGTGTAGGAGGTGGCCATAGCATTGCAGTATTTAGTTGCGTCCTCACCTGGCTGAGGTGATTGCCTTTCGCCCCGGTTTGGGAGGAAGCCTCTATCCTGAAGGGCCTAGAAGATCTCTTCAATGACGTAAACTGGAGTTGGAGTGCGCGGGGAGTCGCCATTGAACTTGCATTTTCCCTATGGAGAGAACTTCCGGTCCCGAAAGGCTCTTTTGGGGGTACTCTGTTCCGCCTTGGGGGTGTTGTCCTTGTCTTGCACCGTAGTGTCCTTCCTAGCATTTGGTTTCAACGCTTTTGCGTCCTCTATATGGATTCGCTTTTCGGCGCGCGATTGCGCCTCCATCAGTGTTTTCGGTATGTCATCGACGAAGGAATCGTAGAGTTTCCCTGGGAGGATGCTGTGGACGAAGATCATAGTTGATCTATCATCTGTGGTGTCTTTCGTCTCCGCATTCATCTTCGAGAAGCGGTCCACATATTCCCGCAGCGATTAGTTCGGGCGCTATCTTATCTGCCAGAGTTCATGAATGGTTCGGGAAGTGATCTTCAACGTGCCGAACCTAGTTCGAAACAGGTCGGCGAACTGCTCAAAGCTTTAGATGGAGCCTTGGGGGATTTCGTCGAGCCAGTCCAACACCAGCCCTATCAGGGTATTGCGAAAAAAGACGGCATTTGTACGCGTCCGAAATGGGGTCACCCATTGCCAAGGCGTTCTCAAATCTTTTGACATGTTGGGCTGGGTCAGTGATTGGAGTTGGGTTATGACATAATAGTCTAAAGCCAAGCTCTCATAGTAAGATGAGCTCAAGGAAGATGTAGATGGAAGTTAGCTGGCGATGCCCATACTTAGAGAGAGTAGGAAGCATTTGTTATATTATATTCCAAATAAAGAAAATCACTGATACAAAAAGTGACTTTTAATAGAATTTTAGAAAAATAGAGAGGCACAAAAGAATGAATTGTCTCATTTCATAAAGGGATATAGCATTTCTAGTCTATATTTATAAGTTGATGATCATAAGATGTTGAAACTCTTTTAAATGAGATGGGGAAGAAAATATGAGGTTTGTATGCGATTGCCAAAGTTGTAGCTCAACGTCTAGTCATGATATTGAATGTCGGGTATCAACATAAGAGAATCGTGTCAAACAAATACATGAGATGAACTAATATCTCAAGTGCTGAACATTAATGTGTGAGGTGTCAACAAGAGAACAAAATTACAAGAGTCTACAATTAGGCTTGAAAGAAAGCAAAATCACAGGATCAGGTACAACTCTACTCAATGAAAAATTAACGCTTCAAGACTTCCTAATTCGGCTCGGATTGAGAGCAAAAAAAATTAATGCCACAATATGAATTACTACTTAGCTCGAAAGAAAAGAAATAAATTCAAGGGAAGTCCTTCAGAACCAACACCTTCTTTTCAATGAAAGCTCAAAAACCACAAAAAATACAATAACAATAAATAGAAAATAAGTCTAAATAGAATACTAACACCAATCACAGTGGCAAAAAGAGCCTAAAAAGGTTATAATAGACTACCTTTTGTATGTAGGTATGTACATAATTATAGGTCCAAGAGTTTATAAAAAAAGCATGAGAAATAAAATAATATGCCATATGTATTTCTTGGCTCTTATTAAATAGGGAGATGTATCTTTAGGCTCTTATGGGTTAACATAGAAGAAATTAAGTTAAGTGAAATATAAAAATAAACTAAAGAAAATATCTGTTAAAAGAGAAGAAAGAAAAATTATTCATGTATAAAGTTACCAATGCCTCCAAGTATAACGCAAATTAAGATAGATATTGCATTTATCAATTTTAAATCATAACATAATGCTTGTAAACTTGACCTTTGCTTGTTACATTTAAATTTTGGGGGATTTACATACAGAACACTGAATTCATAAAAAAAAAATTCTTCTTCTTCTTCTTCTCCCTCTTTCATTCTTCTCCCTCTAAAAGCTCTAAATCTATTCAGAGAAGGCAACACACAGCCGCATTGATTTGGATGAGTTTCTTCTTTTTTTTCTTCTACTTCTCCTTCTTTCATTCCTTCTTCTCTACTTTCTGCACTTTCTTCTACTATGTCTGTCACTTAATATTAACTCGCGGTTAACCTTTAGATATCACCTGTACCCTGTTCTCTAATTAAGGCTTCACTTTGGCGAGATCGGTAGGGAAAATACTCGTGGCAAGATCGATAGCGAAAACACTCGCGGCAAGATTAGCAGTGAAAATCTAGGGCATAGTTGAAGCGCCATCAGTTGGGAGGAAATTCTGCTCCACATTCCCCATAAGCTCCATCTTCTCCTTCAATGTCCTAATGGAATTCTAACTCTGGGCCAGCTCCATAAGAACTCTGATCCTCCTAAACGCCATGAAGTTGGGCTTCTGCCCCCTCTCCACCATCTCCCCAAAGCACCGCTCCATTCACAGAGTGGGAGTTTCATGAAAGCATGACTGAGATCGAAGTCATATCTCCTAATTTATATGCCTATTTATACAAACTTAACTACAAATGGGCTAAAAAGGATTTTAACCCACAACTAAAGAGTAAGGATAATACCAATAACATGTCTGAATCTTTTAATTCATGAATTTCACAGCATAGGGCAAAGAATGTGATTAACTTAGTTGATAGCATAAGAGTCATGATTTTACAGCAACGCAATCAACAAAAGTAAGATATTGCTAGATGGCGAAATGTATTAGTTCCATCTGTTATGGAGCAAATCAGAGAAATGAACAACTTGATTAGTAACTATAGTATTAAGGAGATATCTCCAACACTTGCAGAATTCGAGGGTAAAGGTGAACGACACAGAGTAGATTCAGCCAGTAATCTTTATTTTTGCGGGGAATGGCAACTCACATGTATTCCTTGCATTCATGCAACAACATTTATTGGGACTCTGGATATCATAGATTGGAATCTTTATGTATCTGCATACTTTCATGTGTCAAGGTAAATTAGATTCAGTTTATTTCCATCTGCTCACTCTTTGATGCAGTTTGTACTAATCATCTCTAACATATGTTTATTTATTTAATTATCACAGTTATCAGAAGGCTTATAATGAACCAATGGCACTAATGATGGGAAAAAATCAGTGGCATCATACAGATAACATCTTATTTTTAAATCCTCCACATACAGCTCGACCAAGAGATAGGCCAAGGAAATCCCAATTCAAAAATTTTTTAAAGAGGTCAAAGCAAACCACCTCACAAAGACAACACAAATGTGGTCGATGTGGCTTGTTTGGGCATCACAGAAATAGTTGTAAGAATCCAATCAATTTAGTCAATTCACTGAGGGCAGAGAGCTTACATTTACAAGAGTGTGCGCCATATACTGCCAACAATAATGAAGGACCAACTGAAGCATCATCAAGCAATACAAAGCGCATGAAATTTTTGACTCGCAGGGGATGATGAGGAGACTATATTTATAGATATTTGAACTCACCTTTCTGTATGCCAATCTATGTTAGAGGCACTATTATGTATGGTATTTTTGATAAAACATTATTCACTATCTAATTTAATATAAGACGGATAACTTTGTTGAGTTCTACATGCATCCAGCATGTATGTTTGAACTCACCTTTTGTGTGCCGATCAATGTTAAGGACAAAAATTGAGTATGTTATTTTATATGATCACTTTGTTGTGTTCTACATGCATCAAGCATGGATATTTGAACTCAACTTTTTGTATGCCAATCTATGTTAGATACTATTATGTATGTAATTTTGTATGGAACTTTGTTGATTTTAGATTTTGTATCACTATGAGTTCAAATTTGAATTCACTTGTTAATTTCATTGATTCTGTAGTAGAGTTTTTCACTAAAATGGGGTATCAAGATCTGCACTCTCTCTTTTTTTGGCCAGCTTTCATACTTTTTTAACAAATGTAATTCTACCTTGATATAATCTATTGGTTTCTAGTTCTGCATTCTGATCAAGATCCATGATCACAATCGTTTAATTATAGCAGAAAAATCTACGAACTAATAAGATGGTTAGTTACTGATTTGGATATCCTAAAATGTTATCTTATTAATTGTTTCAGCTGACAAGGGATATTGGCCAAATATTTCAACTCTTATTGAATCATAATAATATTTTTTAATTAGTTAGAGAACTCTTAGATTTACAATTCAAGCTAAAACTTCACATAACACCGAATAACTTTCAATTCTTTTAGTTGTTCTTCCATGCTAGCAAGTTGTCTCTCTTGAAGTGCAATAGCTTGATACTTAAGATTCACAGTAGAGTGAGTTGCATCATCAATCTATTTGAAAAAATCACATGTCTCAGGTGTATTATAACGAGAGCATCTATAAAATCATATGTCAGTGCTTTCACCTCGATGAGTTGTGTAAATAACACAGTCCATATTACAACCACATTTTATCGAACCACCACTACTATTCTATAAAGAAACTACTGAGCTGCTGTGCATGATGAATGCTGAAATAAAGCTAATGAATTATAACAAACTAAAATATTTAATCGCATAAGCAAATGGAAGAGAGAAATATAACATATAAAAGATGAAGAATAAGAAGAAGGAGGAGAAGTGAAAGAAGAAAAAGAAGCAGAAAAAGAAGGAAAAGAAGAAGAAGAAGAAGAAGAAAGAGCGACAGGTGGAGAAAAAGGAGCAAGGAACTCACCCAAATCAGGAGTGCTACTATTTGTTGCCTTCTTCGAATAGATTTCAAGGAGAAGAAGAAGGAACGAGAGAAGAAGGAGAAGAAGGAATGAACGAAGAAGAAGAAGGAGAAGAAGAAGAAAAAGAAAAAGTTGGAGAAGAGAAGGAGCAAGAAACTCACCCAAATCAATGTCGATGTGTGTCGCTTTCTTCGAATAGATTTAGAGCTTTTAGGGAAATAAAGAAGAAGAAGAAGAAGAAAGAGCAGAAAGAGGAGAAGGAATGACAAAGAATTAGTGGAAGAAGAAGAAGATTGAGGAGAAAAGAAGCAAGAAACTCACCTGTGCTGCTTTCATTCACTTTTTAGAGCTTTTAGAGTCATAAAATTGATTTGATGGCAATTTCTATAAATAAGATTAAAGTTGAAAATAGAATATTCCATTTTAAACAGAGATTCTAACTGGAGCACAATAGAAATGTAAAACCCATAATATCTAAAAAATAAAGTGCGATTTTAGTAATATTTACTAAAGGATGGTGAAATGCGTAATTTTTTATGAATTCAATGTTATGCATGTAAATCTCCCCTAAATTTTTTATGTAAATTTATGAATTTTCATTTATTATTCTAATTAAATAGCATTGTACATTTGTACCTTATATATTTTAATTTTTAGAAAATTCTTGTGGATTGCACATAAAATTTTCATTAAATATAAAATTTAAAATCATTTGTGACTGGAAAATTTTCCTCCTTTTTTTATTAGAGGAATATTCCTCTTTTACTATTGCAGAAGAAGAACAAATACAATCAATTTTTTAATTCAAAATACAATCAATTTTAAAATATAAAAAAAATACAATCAATTTTCAAACAACAGAAAAAGTTTTTTTTTTTTTTTTTTTTAAGAATTAAAAAAGTTTCCCAGTAGCGAAAGACGGTACGCACCTCTGACGCGCTCCGCCCTTTGCTGGCTCCACTGCCCTGCCATTGCTTCTTCCACCTCCGCCTTTCCTCTTCCTTGTCTAGCTCTGTATTCTACTATGACAGATAACAACAACAGGCTCTGCAGCTCGTCGGGTACCTCGGCAGCCGGCGGTCGCCGGCCTCCCAATCCAGCCCCATCGCCCCACCGCCGTACCACAGCGATCCTGCACAGCGCGAGGCGCCAGAAGCCTGCTTTCCGAGTCCTGCCAAGATCCGCCTCTGAGCCGATCCTGTGGATCTTGAAATGCGATGGAGTAGAGAGCGGATCCGGCGGAGGTGAGCTGCTGCTCCGCCGCCGCACCTGCATTGATCTCTTCTCCCCGCCGCTTTGGCCAAGATCTCCGTCGATCCCGCCTCCCGGTTCCGTCGAGGTCGGTTGATTAGATCCAATCTAATTGGATCTTAGAAAAGATTTGGTGATTTATGATGGATTTTGAATTTGGGGACACAGGAGACGAAGGTAGTAGTGAGTGTAACTGTGGAGGGGAGCGCGGGGCCAGTGAGGGCATTGATGCGGCTGGGGGCGAGCGTGGAGGAGGCGATCGGGGTCACCGTCGAGAGATACGGCCGCGAGGGGCGGAGCCCGCGGCTTGATTGCGATTCTTCCGCCTTCTTCGAGCTCCATCATTCCAGCCTCCAGAGTAAGAGGCCTTTTATTTCCCCTTCTCCTTTGTTTAGATTTTTCTTTCTTTTTTCGGTCCATTTAATAACTTATTTCTAATTTTGAATTGAAAATGAATTTTACTTCTGATGAGCTAAATCTTTGCATTAATAACTTGGTTAATTTGGTTTGTAATTACATTTATATAATTTTGATTCGAAGAGTTGGACAATGTTGAAAAAACCGAACCGATAATCGAATTAAAATAGAATTTGATACACGGTCAAACCTATTGATTCAGTCTAACCAGCCAGTCTAATTTCTGATATTAATATAACAAAATAATATAATTATATACACATTTAATATTAAAAATATATCATATATATAATATAAAATATTTGTCATATAAATATAATTAAATAACTATATTCAATATGATTAACAAAAATTAATTTAACATATATTCAACATAGCCAATAAAGAATGAGTCCAGTATAACCCAGTATAAAAAAAAAAAAAAAAAAAAAAAACATAGCCAATAAAGATTGACGAATATATATATATATATATATATATATGATTTCTAATATAACAAATAAAAATTAAACATTATATATGATATATATTTAATATAAAATTAACTAATATATATTCATATTTGAAATAAAAAAGTTTAGTTATTTAAAAAAAAATTAATTATAAATATGAATCTAATATAAATTTTTTATCTAAAAGGTTTATTGATTTACCATCAAACATTAACTAACATAAATAAAATATAAATTTTTTAGTTGAATAGATATTTAATCAGTTCACTGGGTTTGACCGATTCAATCTGATCTAAATCAGTTCAATTCTTTCTTCGATTAAACATAAAATTGAACCAAATTAGAGACCAATTCGGAGTCGAACCGGCCTGTCTGGTTCGATTTTTATGACGGTGGAGTTGGATTATGGTATCAGTTTCATTTGCTGATAGCTTGATACTTTTCTTCCAACCTAGACTTTGCTAATGTAATTTAAATTTCGAGATGCATAATATATTAGGTAAACATGCCCTTTTTTTTAAATCTTATTTACATATTTATGTGTAATCACAAAATATTTTAATGACATTTACTTGAAATGTTTTATTTATGCTTTATTCACCTATAATCATATTTTCTAAACATTACAGATTTAAATCCTATACTTAAATATTACAGAAATTGCGAAAGAAATAAAATAATATTACAAACTGCTTAGTGAGATTATTTAGCATGCATACGAAAAACCTATGACTGATGACTAGCAATACGATGGCTCGCTATTGGCGACAAGTTTTTGACTACCCTCAATGACAGTCGAAAGGGGACTCCTATTTTAACTTTTTAAATCAACGGTCTAATTTGAATCATCCTAAAATAAATTGTGAATTTAATGTTCAAATCATGGTTAAAATTAAATTAACCATAGTTGGTTGGACGGAATTTAACGGAATGTGCAATCTGCCATATTGACTTTGGTCTCTTCACAAGTTTGGCAAATTTTAAGCTTACAATATAAAATCTAGGGTAAATTTCACCCAGGTCCCTGAGTTTAAGGGTTAATATCACACAGGTCCACGTTTTTAAAATTATCATTCGGGTCCCTAGGTTTTCAAAAAAATATCATTTGGGTCCTTTTTTTTATTTTTTATTATTAAAAAATATACAAAATTACCATTATACCCTTACCCTCCCTCTCTCCTTTCAGTCCGCAACAGTCGCGCAAGCCGCCACGGCCGCACACGCAAACGGCGCGCCTTGGCCGTCCTGGCCGCGCGACCTGCGTCGCCGGCCGATGGCATCGCGCGGCCGTGGCGCGCCGCGCGGCCGCGCGATGCAGCGCCTCTGCAAGGCCGTGGCGCGCCGCGCGGCCCGCGCGATGCAGCGGCCTCGCGCGGCCGCGGGATGCAGCGGCATCGCGCGGCCGTTGTGCGCGCCGCGGATGCAGCGCATGCACGGCGCGCCCGCGGCGTGCGCGCGGCCGCGGCCAGGGTCGCGCGGCCTGAATTGCGCGCGCGCGGCCCGCCGACCCAGCGGCCTTGCTCGCCAGGCGCACCGGCGGCCGGTTGCGTCGTGCGGCCGCGCGCGCAGCGTGGCCGCCGGAGGCGGCGCGCGGGCGGCGGGGCTGCCGGACTGTCGGATCTGAAAGGAGAGAGGAGGGTAAGGGTATAAAATGGTAATTTTGTATATTTTTTAATATTAAAAAAATAAAAAAGGACCCAGATGATATTTTTTGAAAACCTAGGGACCCGAATGATAGGATTTTAAAAACGTGGACCTGTGTGATATTAACCCTTAAACTCAGGGACCTGAGTGAAATTTGCCCTAAAATCTATAATATTTGAAAAATAAAATGTTCTGGCCGTTATTAAAGAATGCAATTTAATTGTTTTTAAATGTATTATGCCATAGTTTTATTTATGACCATTATTTATAAATTTTCTGGAATAAATAATCTAATGAGTACAAACAAATCATTAAACAAGGAAGACTTATGGTCCAATAATGTTTCATAACTGTAGCCTCTGAATGTTATCAAGTAACTATTCTGAGTCCTCATTGTTACACATATGTTTCATATTGGCCCATAAAATTTGAATCATTTTGCATAGATCGTTCTTTTCCTGCCAGAACTTTTGTAATATTCCGTGATCTCATTGTAGAGGTATTGTTCGCTTCGGCTTTAGAAAAACTGCGTGACTTGAGTGCTTCCCAGGAGGTCACCCATCCCAGTGCTGCTCCAGCCCAAGCACGCTCAACTATGAAATTTTCCTTCACTAGCCTCACGATTTTGCCCCAAAAGGCGTCTCTACTATTTGAGATCACGTTATCTACTTATACAACTCAGGATCTCCCTCCCTTTCCGATGTGGGACGATTCATTCCTGCGCCCCTCTCATCACTCATTATTCGGCCTAGAAGTCTGCCAGGAGCCGCACTTTGCCTCAGTGATTCCTTTCTCTTAGGACATCACCCGGCGATCACTCCCCGCCCTCTTCGGCCACGGGCGTCACAACTTTTTTGCATACAGGCTCTTTACATCAGTTCATAATAGATTGATTCCTCTTCTAGAATTGGTGATCCAATTAGCTTTGATGATCACTCCTAGATTCATAGAAACTTTACCTTTGTGGCCGATGAGGATCTTTGGGGCCTTAGCCAAGCAGCCAAAGGTGTTACCCTCACTTTTTTGGTGGCTACTCTTCCAATTCCCAAGCCAATTCTCTTTATAAAATAAATGAATTCTGTAACAACTTTCAAGATAATAACAAGGTTTGAGGTCTCTATATTATTAGATCTCAAAGAGGAAAATTTATTGGGTTCGGATGCCCCCATAACAAGTACATTTTCGGACTGCTTGTTATGGGGTATAAATGTGCTTGTTATGGAGTTAAATGTGCTTGTTATAGAAATCTAAAAATTGTGCTTATTATAGAGGATAACCCCATAACAAGCACATTTATACCCCCATAACAAGCAGTCCGAAAATGTGCTTGTTATGGGGTATCCGAACCCAAGTTTTTCTCCTCTGAGTGGCGCCTCTCCTAGTCTATAAGGTGGTGTTGATCTTAGTGAAGCTCCACTCTCTCACAGCCTTAATTTTGAATGAATCTCATCTTTGTATCTCTTATAATAAAACAACCAAACCTACCCCATAAGATTGAAAGTTCAACAGCTGTTCACTGAATCAATAATGAATTGTAGCTTGATTTTTTACCTCGACCTAATGGCTTGTCATAAATAGATGTTAATTCTTTTTTCTTAATATGTTCATAATTCTGTTTAGTATCGAAACCATTTTGGTCATGTCATGAAAATTATGTAGGAGGATGTGAAAGAAAGCTAATGGTTGATATTAAAGGTAATATAAGCTGATGGTGGTTTTATTTTGAAATTTATGTAGTATGTGATAAAAATTTAATATAATTTTTTTTTCCTTTTCATGGGACCAAATTAGTATAGGGACAGTAGAGGCCCCTCCACAATTTTGTCCATCTGTTGACATGTGGCTCCAGCGCTGCATCACCGCCATACACGTGGCGCTCCATCTTAAAACATCATGCTTCAACTTTTGAAGCTGTTAGCCTTCCAAACCTCGTGGGTGAGGTTTGGGACCTCTAACCTCTAACCTCGTGGGTGAGGTTTGGGACCTCTAACCTCGTGGGTGAGGTTTGGGACCTCTAACCTCTAACCTCGTGGGTGAGGTTTGAGACCTCTAACCTCTAACCCTAAACCATCGTGTGAAAGAGGTTTCGAGCCTCCCAAACCTCCTGCATGATTGATATTTTCAGCTCTCCCAGCTACATTCAGGCATGATATTTCTCTGCTGTACTTATCACTGTCAGCGTACTCTGGCCGCACCGCTTTTAATGCAGCCATGCTTCTTCCGCGACACGCAAATCAAGGGCCCATGCTCCAACTGTTGTAAGTTCCCATAAGGCACGAAGACCAAGAAGACAATCTCTTTACCCATTCAAAGCAGCATGAGTCCAAGATTATTTGTCCTTTCCTTTCAGAAAACAAGGATAAAGCTGCAGCATGAGTCCAAGATTTATTTGTCCTTTCCTTTCAGAAAACAAGGATAAAGCTGCACCATCCTTTGCCTACAAATACCAAGGAGCAGACTTTATGAAAGAAGGATCATGAAAAAGGGGGTCACTGGCTTCATCCACCACTACCGGCCTTCTCCAAGACTAATGAAGGAGGAGGACTGACCGAAAGAGGAGCAGAACTCCCTTATCACCTCTTGTAAAATAGGAGCTTGAGAACAAAAACTCTCTCTTTCTCCTGCTTTCTCTCCTTTCCTCTTGTAAGCTTTTTGTATTAGCCTTCACGGCCACCTCCTTCCAATTAGTGAAACTCCTTCGTTGATCGACCGGTGGACGTAGGGGATTTCCTCCCTGAACCACCTTAAATCTCTGTGTGTTTCTCTGAATGCTCTGAACTAGTTCTCTCCTTGAGCCTCCATTAACAGGCTCGCCCCTTTGCGCACCGCCGTCTCCCGGAACTCCCTTTCTTTTTGGTGTTTCCTGGGATCCCCACATCTTACGTCAACACCATCTTCTTGAGCTTATTCACTTGATGGTTTATTTTGCCTCAGCTTTATTAATATATTAATTTATGTTGCAATTTACAGTAGCTTTGGTTTGAAAGTAAAACGTACAAAATCTATCAAAAAAAGTAGTACAATATGATTAGAGCACCTCATTTTGGCAGGTTTGAACAAGAGTGACAAAATAGGAGATGTAGGAGGCCGGAGCTTTTACCTTCGCACAAATAGCGGAAGCCGGAGCTTCATTTCTGGAAGGGAAGCAAGCGATGCTGGCTACTGTACTGAAGGGCATGACAGGAATCCACTGTTCCTTACTCCTGAGCTCTTCTTCTCTACAATCACTAAAAAACTCAAGAAGATGGAGAGGAGAACGAAGAAGTTCTGGAAAGTGGTAACCTGCATCCTTTGTGTCTGATGCCAAGCTCTTCCAGGTACTCATTTGTACATCTTATTATTGTCATGTTTCTCTACGTTTGGGGCCATTTCCTTTTTATCTTGATGGCCTAATTATAAAGTCCTTCAAATCATGATCTTACAGCGTTTTATCATTTTATAATCAATGCTGTAAAGCCATTTTAACACTGAGGATGAAATACGAATGTAAAGAAAGGGTTCTTCGCGGTTTATGTTTTGATTTCGTTTTTCATCTGTTACTGAATATAAAAGAGAAAGAAAAGAATATATAGATTTCTGTGAATGTTGCCTGCTTGAGAATCTCTATGCTCTTACAATAGAGCATTGGTTGGAAGGATAATGGTTCAAATCTGGGTAAAAATTAGTTTGCGTGGAATTAATTTACTCTTCCCGATTCTAAACTTATAACACGGGCTTTTGCATATACTGCATTGTGTAGATTTAAACCATACACTTGTTTTCACATATATCTACTCTGGCTCTGTTTGGTAATAAGAAAAAAAAAAAAAGATTTGGTTGGAATTTTTAGTCATTTTTGAAAAATATGTATGATGTGAAATAAAGTAATTTGGTTATATTAAAAATTGTGTAGAATGTGAAATAAAGTTAATTGATTTATTGAGAATTGTGTTGAATGTGATATAAAGTGATTGTTTAATGTTGGAATTTGTGTGAGATGAGATATAAAATAATTTTTTAAGTTTTTTTTAAAATAAATTTAATATTTTGGCCATGACTAATTTTAGCCATGATTTTTAGCTCATTGTCAAAGAGGACCGTACATCAATATCTTCTTCTCATAAAATTTTGGTGCCAAACTTTTTGTGAAAACAATTGTATAGTTTAAATCTACACAATTGTAGGTCTTAAGTGAAGATACTATGCTATTATATGCAACCCATTTTGTTTTATGAAGCTTAAGGAGCTGAGCGATGGTAGATAATTTCATTTTTTACGCACAACATTTTCATAATGGTTCGTTAGCAGCTCGTAGCAAGTCATAGACGAGTTCCATTTCATTAGGTTGTTTATCTGTGTTTAATGCTTCGGTGAATGTGCTAAAGTATGGAAGTCTCATAATATCTTCAATCATTATTCGTGGTTTGGAGGTGCTTCATTGGATTCACCACGGACTAAGTTAATGTTGGTAGAGAATCATAACCTTTATTTAAAGTGTTGCCAATAGATACTTATTGCTTACTATTGCTTTTCCATTACAAATAATCTAACATAAATCCCCATTTCTACAAGCGTAACTTGACATCACTTTGTATGAACTATGAGTTTCGACACTTGTTGCGTGAACGTTTTATCTTTTTCTCAACCTTGATAGCGTAACTATGAGTTTGTAACATTTAAATTTAACAAAGTTAAAATTAAATTAAAATAAAGATATAAATGATGTGAAATAAAGTTAATTATTATGTTGGGATATGAGAAAGATGTGATATAAAATTAGTTATTATGCTGGAATATGCGAGAGATATGATATAAGTTAGTTATTATTTTGATAATATGTGTAGAAAATAAAATTAATTTTTAATATTAAATTTTATGTATAATGTGATATAACTGTTTAAAACTAAATTAGATTAATTTTAAAAGGCCAAACAAACAGAGACAAATATGTGCCAGTTTGTTCAAGGCTCAACGGAGCCTTGGTGAGTATGAATTGTTCTATACCTTAAATGAACCTGTTAGTTAATCGAGCATTATGTGCCAATTTTCGAGACTTCAACTAACATGAGTAAGTTATACATTCTACAAACATATAATTTTAAATTTATTACCTATGTAGTTTTAAAAGAGTTGAAAGTCCTATTTCATTCAGGAATGTACATTCTTAAATTAATTTTATTTTACATCTTAAATTAAAATACTCGATTCGAATATTTTGATCTATGATGTGAAATAAAGTATATATTTTTATTAAAAATTATTGAGTATGTGAAGTAAAATAATATTTTTTTATATTAAAATTTGTGTAGAATGATTAAAAAATTTATTTATTATTATTATTATTGTTTTTTAAATTAATATCACTTTGGTCCTGATTTGGTCCTCGTGCTAAACAGGGCCTTAAAGAGTTACACATTGTACATTCTTAAATTATTCAAAAATTAATATGGATACTTTTACCGTCAAAATCTCGTAACAAGTTATAAATATAAATCAACATACATTTCTACTTATCTGAGCATTTTGTGATATAAAGTCCTCGTTTGGTTCGAGACAAAATTTTTACTAAATATAAATTTTAACTATAAAAATTAATTTTATTTTACATTTAATATAAATACGAATATTAGAATTTAAATTATTCATATTTTACCACTTTTTAATATTAAAATAATTTTTTCTCCCATTAAATTTAAAAAATAAAATATTTTTTTTCTTGTTAAAAAAAAAACTCGAACCAAACGCGCCCAAGTTTAATCATTACAGTACTTATTTCAAATGAAAATTCTATAGGACAACCTTAGTAATAAGCTATTCTACATGTTCGATAGTTTAGCTAAATGAACAAATATCAAATCATCAACGAGAAATTTTCATTAAAAAAAAAACCATCATTAAACAAAACAAAAATTCAGATACATGAGAATATAAAAATATTTTTTTTATTAAAAATAAATATAAACTTATGAATGCAAAAGCACAATAATTTTAAGGTGGCGTTTAGTCTCATGTTATATTTATGTTATATTATTTAAAAGTCAAAATTAATATCTATGTGTTATATTTTGTGTGATAATTTTTAAATTTTTTTAAAAAATTATTTATATTTATCATCAAATTAAATAATTATTTTTTTACATAATATGACAATATTAAAATAGCATTGAATCAAACTTCTTGAAGTAGATTGTGGCTCTCGTAGCTGAAGAGGGCGGAGAGTAATCGTCGGGTGATATCCTAAAAGAAATGAATTACTAAGGCAAACTGCAGCTTCTAGTAGACTTCTAGACCAATAAAAAGTAATGAGAAGGACAGAGAAATAAATCTTCTCATATCGGAAAGGGAAGAAGATCCTGACCCGTATAAGTAAATAATGTGATTTAAAACGGTAGATATATTTTTTAGGGTAAAATTGTGAGACTAATAATGACAAATTCTATAGTTAAGCTTACTTTAGTTGGAATAGTACTGAGATAGATGACCTCTACTTAAGCGCAGAATTCTGTAAAGTCAAAATAGGCAACACCTGTATATTTAGATCACAAGATATTACATAAATTATATAAAATTAGATTTTACATAAATAAACATACTATTTTTGATCAATCACTAAGCATGCAGTAAAGCTCGGAAGAGGAAGAAGGCGCAGAGCAGGCGACGTTACCCCAAGTAGTTGGGGTAGCTTACCCTTAGGGTAAGTGGGGTAGCGAGGCGGACCGAGGATAAGCTGTCCTGGGTTAAGTTTACACACCGAATCGTTGTTTGGTGGGTTAGCGCACATCCAAATGGCCCTATAGTGCTTCTTTCCTTTGAGAAAAGTATGCTATAATGGTTACTCCATCACCCAATCACAGTTAGTCATTATTATGCCGCTTAAAAAACATTATTGAATAAAAGGCAACTTTCATCAAAAAAAAAAAAAAGTCAGTTTCATAATGGAACTGAGTTTAATAAAATAAATTTTTACAATAAAAATTATAATAAAGTATTATTTTTATAATTATAATCTTTACCATTATATTATATTTCACAATTATTATTATTATCAAAAAATTCACCATGAAAATAACTGTGCTGCACAGCACAAACGCAATTGTGATAAAGATTTTGTCTCATGAGAATACATAACGTTGGGAAATTGTCCCAAATTCACCAGGATTTTAAAATAGCACACAAATATATATATATATATATATATATATATATATATATATACATATATATCATAATTTTATATTAAATTTAAAATTTAACTTTTACATAATATTTTATACTTAAAATGAATATATAATTATAAACTATATCTTTAGATCTTCTCCTCAAATAAGAGCTAAATTATCTCCTCAAATAAGAGCTACGTCATCCCAACTCCATAAAAAAGTACAATTTAAATTATTCATTTAAAATATAAAATTATATATATAAATATTTAATTTTAATAATTAAATAAATAAATAATTAATACTTAAGAATGATTTTTATATCATTCTTTAGATAATTGACCCAATCAAAAAAACACCCGTAAACTAAGGATCAATTAACAGTATGAAAAGTGCGGAGATTAAGAGCGAGAGAGAACTTTTATTTCATCAAAAAAAAAATTTAATTATTTATGAAAATTTCATTTTTAATCAATGTTTAAAACAAAGTTTTAATCATGATCCGCATCATAATCCATGCTAAAACATAAAAATATTCCTAATCTAATCCAGAGTGATCATCCGGCAATGAAAGGCCAAATAACATTTTTAATTGAGATTTGCCATACAACTCAATAAATTTGACCAAAAGTAATATAAGTTTAATGCACTAATTCATATCCTGTGAATTATGAGTTCAATTCAAAATTTTATTCAATAATTAGTCCCTTAATCTACTGAAGTCAATTTATTGAACAAATTAAAAAGGCTACATAGCTTTTTATCGTTTTATTTAAAACTCAAAATAAAAAAAAAATAAAAAAAAAATAAAAAAAAACCCAAACTCAAATATAAATATGAACTCACAAGCCAAATATAACCCCCATCTCATTTCCATCGAGCATACCCAAATGACAACTTTTGAGTCGGCCAAGATTGGTTTAAAGCAAAGATCTTTCCCTTCACAAAAATACAAGCCCGTTGCTCTACAAAGCCGATTCTCCACCATTCTAGATCAAGGATTTCACTTCCCATTCAAGAAAAAAGCTAAGCTTTTAGCCATGGAGAACGAAGCTTTGATGCTGCCAAACCCCCTTTCACCATTCTCGACACAAGCTATTTTCACAGAAGAACAGTTGCAATCTGCTGATCTAATCGAATATCTGCCATATTAAAACCAGAATGTGATCACAAAAATAAAATACCCAAATATGGCAATGGATAAGAAGTTGCATTCGAACCTCACAATAATACTGTACAGGGGCGGCGGCGGTGGCGACGGCGCCTCCGGCGGCGGAAGCAACTAACAAGAGCTCTCAATGGCAATCATCGAAACCTTAAATTATGATACAGAGTACCAGAGAGAGAGGAGAAAAGGCAGGGAATTAACAGTTTTATCTACCTACTCTAATGGAGGAGAGGCTCTGCCATGCGGGATAACAGAAGGCCGCGGAGCTGCTCTTGGGTGTAACGGCAGCTCGAAATGTTCACCGTTGCTTGCAGGATCATGAGATCCTTGACGACGGAGACGCTCGCGCAGTACAACTCGAGGTCCAACTCCTTGAGAGCCGCCGTCAGCCTCGCCGCCGGGTGGTTCCTCCGCTGGCATTGGATTCGTATGACCGCCTCGAACCCGACCGTTTTAACCTCAATCTCCATTACTGGATTTCGCCTGTGGCCGTTCGTCAACTTGAGGTCCTGCTCCGGCAGTGGAGACGACGGCAGGGGCCGGGTGGCCGGAGCAGCGTCGAGCTCCTTTTTGGCCGCTTCGAGCTGGGACTGTAGCGTGTCTTTGTCGACCTCTGACGCTTGAAGCTTTGATCGGAGCTCGTTGATGTAGGAGATTGCGTCGCCGAGAAGCGACGCTTTGTCCATCTTCGAGACGTTGGGAACCACCGCGCGCAGCGCGTAGAATCGCTGGTTCAGCTTCTCCCGCCGCATCCGCTCTGCCTCCACGTGGTTCAGCGGCTCTTCCCGCCCGTTCGCCGGCTTCCGGCCGCGCTTACGCGGCCGCTTCTCGGGCTCCACAACCCGGCTACTTTCGACTTCCCGAACGGAGGCCTCGATGTCGGAGTGGTCAGATTCGCCGGCGGCAGCGGAGGCGGAAGGGTTCGCTTGGGTAGTCGAGATGATGCGCGTAGGGGCAGAGGAGAAGGAGAGCATGCCCTCCTCGTTGCTTCCTCGAGAAGTGCTTGCCACGGCAGATTTCTTGTTCTTCTTGTCATCCGCGGGGATCCGCTGCTGGGAGAAGATGCCCGCCGGGGACGAATTCCTCTGGCTTTCCCCGAAATTGAGGATGTCGCCGGGTTCCGGCTTGAAAGGCTGCGAAGGTGCGGCGGCGTTGAGCCCGAAATCTGAGAAATGGATGTCTCTGCTATAGATAGACTGTTGATTCGGCTGCTGCTGCGGTGATTGCCGGTGATTAGAATGCTGCGGTTGCGGGAATTGAATCGAATTTCGAGCTTCAGTGAGACTGCTGGCGCTGGGGTTGTCCAACTGAATTGGGGATTTTGAAGCAGAGATCTCGGCGGCGGATGGGGAGACGGAGTCCTTGATCTCCAACATGGAGGGATCCGAGATCCAAAGCACAGACGGATCAGTCTCGCCCTGATCAGCCACTGCCGGAGTTAAGGGCTGCGACCGAAGCCAGGATCCTCCGTTGCCTCCGCTGCCTCCGCTGCCGCCGCCGCCGTCTGTGCTCTCGATACTGTTGAAGTTGAACAGCACCCTGACATTGCTCATGATCTCAGCGCTGTGGAAAATGAACTCGGTCGATCCGAGTTCGATGACGCCGCCTCCTACAGGGACGCAAACCAGGGTCTGGATCCCAAAACCCTGCGCCTGCCGCGCTCTCTCGCAGGGAGCGACGGCGAGGTGTTCACCTCCGGCGGTCCAGGAAGGAGCGCCTGAGAATAAGGCCAGTCCGGGAAGCCCAGCGCCGTTGACGAATGACTGGGTCATGGAGACGAGGAAGAACCACTCTGTGTCAGTGACCTCCTCCTCCACTGCGTCGTCCGGCGAGGATCCGGCGGCACCGCCAGAGATGAGCGAGTTCAGCTCGCGGAGAACTCGCTTCCGGTGCTCCTGCTCCTCTGCGGAGGCCGCCGTGTTGGACTTCCTCTTCCGCTTGTCTTCCTCGCAGCCCTTGTAGTACCCGTCTCCCCAGCCCAGAAGAGTCGCGCCGGAGCTGACATCCATGGACGGTTGCCAGTAGATGGCGTATGCCCAGCCCTCTCTGGCTCCTTCGATCAGCATCTGGAGCCGCTGCTGCAGGGTGTCCTGGTTGAAATACGCCGGCGATGCGGCAGTCGGCGGCATGTTTTTGCAGGGGTCGGAGACGACCAATCCAGACATCGAGGAGGGCACGTGGGCCGCCAACGCCGGCGTTGGCGTCCATGGGAATCCCTGCAGATCTGTTGTGGCCATGAAAGCCTCCATCATGGAGGCGTTGTCGTCGGTCCAAAGGTTCATCGCCACTGCATAAGGGGGCGATGAGGCAATGGCGGCAGCTTGAGCTGCTCTAGGGTTAGGTTTGTTTGGCAAACTTGGGAATCAAGGGCGCGGATTGTGGCGGAGAACAGAGAAGGCAGAGAGGGATGGCTAGCCACGGAATTATTATTATTATTATTATTATTATTATTATTATTATTATTATTATTATTATTATTATTATTATTATTATTATTATTATTATTATTATTATTACTTAATATGAGTGGCCTAAGGATCAGTTCATTAGCATTTAACAGTCTAATGGATCAAAATTCATTCCGAGCTCGAATGATCTCCTGCGAATAATAAATATATCAAATTCAATAATTCAAATACGAATTCTTAAATTTTATGTTCTTTCATTTAATTTTAATTTAATTAACATGAACTGAATTACGCCATAATGTGTAATTGTTTACACCTCAATTCATCGTCGCATCTCAGCCGTACACGTGGCACCCAGAGGGACCCTCTCAAACCTTACTGATATCGTCAACGATAATTAATTAGATCTCTTTTTTGCAGACTTCGGACCTCGTTCCCGCCTATAAATACCTCTGAGCGAAACACACTAGAGAAGGGAAAAAACAAAGACGAAACAGGGACACACAAAGAGGAGAAGTTAGAGATACAAGATAGTAGAGAGATTTCCCTGAGAAACCTCGAGGACGATGTTTCTAATTCACCCTGTATTAGTCTTCTGACCAAATCCATTGATTTTTAGTGAAATCTCTCTCATTAATTTCCCGATGAACATAGGGAAATTTCTCCCTGAACCACCTTAACTTTCTACCGGTTAAAACATGTTCAACTTAATAGATTCCGTCAAATATTTATTAATTGTAATTACTTAATATATTTACTTATATTTAATTATTTTTAGATATAAGTATTTTTTTATATTTTTTATGTCTCTTCATTACTTTTTCTTTCTATAAATATTATCTTATTGATCTAATTTTATCTTTTTTACTGGAGCACTTCAAATTCTCGAAGCGCATTTCACTAGCAGCTGAATTGAGTCTACAAATGCATTGAGTAAGCGGCTCTGTTTGGTAATAAGAAAAAAAAAAAGATTTGATTGAAATTTTTAGTGATTTTTAAAAAATTGTGTATGATGTGAAATAAAGTTGATTGATTTATTGAGACTTGTGTTGGATGTGAAATAAAGTGATTGTTTAATGTTGGAATTTGTGTGAGATGAGATATAAAATAATTTTTTAAGTTTTTTTAAAATAAATTTAAGATTTTGGTTATGGGTAATTTTAGCCATGATTTTTAATCCATTGCCAAACAGGGGAGTGGATAGTAGAAGCAGCGTTAGCAACGATATCTAGTAGGAGATAGAGAAAGAGAGAGAGGGAATGACATTTCAATCTTCTTCTTTTAGATAGTTAACTTGAAAAAATAGTCCATGGGAGCACATAGAAAACTAGGGACCTCAATGTAACATTTTCAATTTTATGAAATAAAATAAAATAAATATATCTTACAAACTTGAATATAATTTACTCTAATATTATTATTTAAAATTTATGTTAAATACAAAAAAAAATTGTCTAAAATCTCCCTATTTTATGTTATGTGATTATAGAAATTTAACAAACATAAATTAATTTACTTAACTCCTTTTTATTTCAGTATTAGGAGTAATCACTGATCCCATCGTACTTTTGATGTTGGGCATGCCGTTCATTCGTTCATTCATTCTTCGATCGAAATATAATATCAAAATAATAATTTTAATTCAATTAACTTGACTCAATTTTATATCACATGCTCATAAGTATAAATAAATGTAATTTTCTTTAAAATTATAATTATTATGGAAAAATCTTTAGACCCTTTTCTTTGGTGTTTGATCCCTCTTTTATAATTTTAGATTCTGTTTAACACAAGGACCAAAATCAAAATTAAAATAGTACTAGTTTAAATAATAATAATAATAATAACAATAAATAAAATTATTTAACTGTTCCACATAAATTTTAATATAAAAAAATATTATTTTACTTTATATACTCAGTAATTTTTAATAAAAATATTAACTTTATTTCACATTCTAACCCAAAATATTTGAATCAAATATTTTGATTAAGATGTGAAATAAAATTAATATTTTTATTAAAAATTATTAATTTTATGAAATAAAATAATATTTTTTATATTAAAATTTATGTAGAATAATTTAAAAAATTTATTTATTATTATTATTTTTATTTTTTAAATTAGTAATATGTTGGTCTTGATTTTAGTACTCGTGCCAACATGACCTTAGACTCTCTCTGTCAGGTTTAGATGGGTTCATTCGTGGCAAATCCAATTCCTGCAAGTGTGCGGCTAAGATCCATCCCGACCGCATTAAGATTCGCGATCGATTTAGTCGGTGCAATTTCTTAATTTATATAATTTGAAAATATCACCAATTATGGCAGCCGCCGGCCAGGTGCGGGTCACCGAAGCGAATCGCCGGCCTGAATTGACCCAACGTGGGCCCACACGCGAGCTGAGCAGATAAGAGCGATGGCGGCAGAGCAACATGCTGCAACCGATTAATAACAAAAAAAAAGTAAATTTTTTTTTTAAAAAAAAAAAAGAGAAAATCTCAGCCGTCCATCGGGGACGGCGACTGCATATTATAATTGAATTTATAAAAATGAAAATTATGGAGGTCGCGGCACGTTTTGCAGCTTTTGCTCGCGTGCATGGAACGAAAACAACGGCGTTGTAATTTACGAGTGCTGTCACGTGAGCAGCGCGCAACGAACATGTGATAACGCTGCTCGTCCTTCTATAGATTATTAGGATATTATTTTTTAAAATTAATAATAAATAAGTAAATGGCATTTAGGTCCCTCATGCTTAATTACAATAAAAGGTTCAACATTAGGACTAATTATAAATAGGTCCCTTGCACATTATATGAATTTTGAGGATGATGTTGCCAAATAATTTGCACTTTTCTATTAAGAAGTTTGGAACTAATCTACTAAAACATGAATTTCGACTTATCCACTTTTTCAAATTCCGTAATGTTATATATAAAATATGATATTTTCATATATTATTATTATAGTAATACTCCGAATAAGATCAGTATTGCACGTACTATAATAAAGATAGAGCAATATAAAATTATTTTTTATGATATATTCATTAAGAATAGCTAACAAACTCTATGTTTTATATTCATCAGGGAATATAAAGAGAATACTTTTCCCATGTTCTACAATTTTTTAAAAGATAATTTTTTTTCCTACTATATTTGGGGTCCTAACTTTTATAGTTTGCTAAATTTTTTTTTAAGAGTTTTCATTTAATAAAGAGCAATGCTAGTAATAAAACGTTTAAATCTAAGTAATTATTGATTATCAGGTAACGTGCTTTGATAATTAAGGTCAGCAAGTTTTGGTAAACTTGCCCAATTGAAGACTTCAATTACATGTATGTCTTTCTTCGACATAATTAACTTTATATATGGCTGATCTTCCGAATAATAATTATATTTCCATCAAATGTCAAACCACAAAAGGGAATGAATAGTTATGTTTTTATTTTTTGAAATAACATTTAAAATCTACGTCTTGTGACCTTAAAATAATAATAACTTTTATGTAAATGGAATCTTAGATTGACTCTAAAGTCTTTGTACCCATATACCATGCTTTAGATTTCAAATTTTCAATGTTAAACCTTTAATTCCACTTTTTCTTTATTATTGATAATCTACAAATGTCTATTTATGCAATTTTAAATTTGCTAACTTATTTTTGGAGTGATACGTGTTTATTCTGACTAGGATTGTAAATGAACTGAGCATTCGATAAATAACTTGATGTTTAGTTCGATGAGGTTCATTCATGTTTGAGTTGTTAATATTAATAAATATAATCTTAAAAGCTTGATTGATAAATGAATAAGTTTGAACAAACTAGTATTGAGCTTATTAATATTTCTGAACAATTCATATAAAGTTTATGAATTTACTCAATTATAAAGCTTGATATAATACTCTTTTAGTGATTTAATATTTTTTTATTAATAAAAAAATTATAAACTATGATGATGAGCATATTAATTAAAATATTAATATATTTGATATATAAGAGTATCTATATCTTTTGTATTCATAAACTCAAATATATATGATCTTATTCATAAGCACGTTAATGATTTTGTTTGCAAACTATATAATTCAAGTCCAAACATGCTTTTATGTTCGTAAACTAAACTCGAAACAATCTTGAGCTCCAGCTCAGTTTTAGTAAATGTTAACACGTGGTTCCAGCGTTGCATCCCTGCCGTACACGTGACACCTACCTGGCACTTGACCTTTATTTATTTACTAACTTATTTATCTGTTCTCACAGGTTTATGATCCCAATCAAATCTCGGTCACGAGGGTTCAATCAAACCTCGGACACGAGGAGTCAACCAAGCCTCGTTCACGACGAGCCAGGACCATCCCTGATAACGTCAATGACGATGTTACAAAGCAGTGCCTGTCACAATCAGCTTGGCCCGACCGCGTCGTTCCCCGCACAAGGCCTTCTTTTCAAGACACGCAAATCAAGGGTCCGCATGCCCCAACTGTCCTGAATCCCCAGAAGTAGTACTAATATTAAAAGTTAGCATCCTCCTTTTGTGGCTTTTGGTCCCTCCGATTCGCTGACTGCTCGGTGGACGTAGGGGATTTCCTCCCTGAACCACCTTAAATCTTTGTGTATTGTTCTTGATGCCCCGAACTCTCTCTCTCTCTCTCTCTCTCTCTCTCTCTCTCTCTCTCTCTCTCTCCCCCTCCTCCCTTAAGCCTCCACTAACAGGCTTACCTCTCTACGCGCCGCCGTCTCCCGAAATTATCTCTCTTTTTTGGTGTTTCTTGGGATCTCCTATATTTTACGTCAACAGTAAATAAACATGAACTTGAATTTATAGCCTTAATTCTGATAGAAAACTTGATGGAAAAGACCGTTTGTAGTCCACTGTCATTTTTGGAAACACATTTGAAATTAATTGAAATGTTCGATTTATTCTATAAAAAAAAGGGTTTTTACATACAGGACATAAAATTTATACAAAATTACGCATTTCACCATCAATTCATAAATATTACCACTATCACATCATATCCATTTAAATTTTACGCATTTCACATATTTCACTTCATATTCTTTGACGGTGAACTTCACATTTCTAAATTGGTCTTGATCTTAACTATATTATTAATATATTAATTAAATACTATAAATAAATTAATTTATATAAATAATGATTTAAATATTTATGAATTTATGTATTTTAATTTATTTATCCTATTTAAAATTTCTAATTAGCTTGGGTGCCGAATTTAAATCCACATGACTATAATTTTTAATTGAAGTAAGAAAATTGACGTGTTTACAGTTAAAAATAAAAATATATATTAAAATTTAAATATTAATGAATTTATGTATTTTAATTTACATATAATATTATAAAGTATATGAAATATGTGAAATATGTGAAATGCGTAAAATTTAAATGAATATGGTGTGATAGGGGTAATATTTATGAATTGATGGTGAAATGCGTAATTTTGTATAAATTTCATGATCTGTATGTAAAAATCTCAAAAAAAAAGGAATGTTTGATTCATTTTGAAATATTAGGCAGACATAAGACTCGATTGTAATTTTCCCAAACGGCGGAAGGAAATTGAGGTGGCAGCTTCCGCACGGCAAGCGGAGGCTGCACGCGACTTCGTTCAACGCACCGATTGGTGGTCCCACACGAGCGATGCACGCAGAGCTGCTGACAGCGCCAGCCCCGCGTTCCAGCGTGAATGCGATGAGATTTAGGTTGAATTAAAAATATTCGATTTAATCTCGCTTTAATTCAAAAAAAAAAATTAATCCAATCTCAAACTAAGCAAGACTTCATCAATTTATTATTGATTTAATCTCCATATCAATTAAAATTAATTTAATTTTTAATTAATTTTCAATCATTAACTGAATAATATTATCTTTTTTAATCTAAAGTTTAGATATAAAAATAAAAAATTAATTTATAGTTAGTAGGATTTAAACAAATATTTTGAAATAAATTCTACTATAATAAACTTGTATAATCAATTTTTTAAATTTTTTAATGAATCTGATTTTGAGCTTGTTGATTTGATCCTATGTCGTTCAAAATTGGATTGAAAAAATCCTACACAAAAAAAAATAAGGTTTTCAAAACCGGACCGGACCGGATGGTTCGACCGGTTCAACCGGGAACCGGCCCAAGGTCCGGTCTGGTTCAACATTAGAACCGAAATCAGCTAAAAACCGAGTTGGACCGGTAAAAATCGGGTTGAACCGGTAAAAACCGGTCTAACCGTCAAACCGAACAAACCGGTCAAACCGGAATTATTATTTGAGTTTCTTATTTTATTTTTATACATTGATATTTGAGCATTAATATTTTAATATTAATATTATATTTTGAATAATAATTTTTTATATAATGGATGTTTAACTGATTTATTAATTTTTTTCATAAATTTATTTCGAATTGTTATAAAAGAGAGTATTTTAAATGACAAATTGACAAAAAAAATAATTGTATTCATTTTGTTTTATTTTTTTACTTTTTTATATATTTTTTGTTGTAGTAAATTTTTTAAATTAGTTGTATTATTTTTTTTTAAAATATTTTTATCATATTTAAAAAATTAGTCTCACATTTAGAAAATTTATATTTAATTATGATGTAATTATTAAGTCATCCGGTTGAACCGATAAAACCATGAACCGGTCGATTGACCGGTTCGATCTCCGGTCCGGTTCTGAAAACCTTGAAAAAAATTGTTAGTTGACGCGTTTGCATTGAGTCATTCTCAATTCTCTTCAAAATTTGATTTAAGAATCAATCTATTTTCTATCTTTGGGCCGAGTTAACAGCTTCACACGTGTCATGCAATTTTGAGATAAATTACTTCCAGGTACCTGATGAAAGGGCTACTTTCTTAAAGTCCCAATTTTTAGATTTATTGTGATTGGGTCCCTGAACTTTATTTTACAATAAGATCCTTGTGTGACGCTAGCCATTAATATCTAATATAATTACTAGTCAGTCCTTAATTTTATTATCTTCTTTTGGTGCTTTTTAAGAAATTACTTGTATGTATCATGGTATATAATTTTTTTTATTTAACTCTATACAATTATTTATCAACCTATAAAAGTATTAGTATATTAACGAAGGAGTAATATTTCAGTTCGCTAGGATCTGATTGAAACTAGAATGGAGATGAGGAATCTAATTGAAACAATGCAAAAGTATCTTCCATGACAGTATATCCTTCTATTATTTTAGATAGATGCTGAATATGTTTTTTTTTTAGCAATTAGATATATGCCAATAAAATTTAATAAATTTATATATTTAATATTAAACTTTTTTAACATTATATATTAAACATTAAAATTATATAAGAGTTATATTATTTAATACATATTTGTTATAATTTTATAGCATAAATCGTATATGAGATATAATTTTTAGTAAATATATAATATTAAAAATTTTAAATATAAAATATATAAAATATCTAAATTTTTTATGAACTGTATATTTCTTTTTTTTTTTTTGGGCCACCACTATTTCTTTTGTTTTCTCTCATAGCAATATGTTGGAACTCAGAAACTCGGTACAAACTCATTCATATTTTATTTTAATGGCTCAATTTTTATATAACTTGAAGTAAATTTCATTGAAATAAAACCTATTTAAATCCTAATTTCATTGAAATAACCTATTTAAAAATAATAACGATGGATTGTTTAAATTAATAAATGATAAATAAAATTTAAGATATAAATTAATTTATTATATATTTAAATGTAAAATATGTCTAACAATTAGGTTTGATTTGGCTCAAAATCGAATAAGTTTTAATCTATTCGAATTAAATTTGATTCAAAATCGAAATAATCAATTTTAAATTGTGGTCGTAGCCGAAATCAACTCGATACCAACCCTAGGGAATCATAAATAATGTGTCGGGTTTGAAATTAAACGTATATCCCAGATCTTTGTGTAATTTTAGAATTGTTTCACTTAAAAAAATGAGATTCTGAGTTTAACTACTACACATGTAGTAGGCCAAACGTTTCATTCCTAATTTAAATTCATCTTGTGTTGTACTTTAGATTATCGTTTGTTATCCGCTAACAAGACATAATTAATTTGACTTAGTTAATGCGTAGTCTCCTAAGAGTAGTTTTCTTTGTGAAGAGCGAAATAATTTAAAAACTCTAATATCGAACATAAAATTTGAGTGGAAGTCGATAAATGAGATTGAGACTAAAGAAGATTTTGTTTTTTTGACTTAAAGTTGATTATGCAGATCATGCGAAAGGCATAGCTACTACTTAAACATCAAGCATACTCAAACTGTCTCATTATATAGAGAAATAGTTTTTAGTATTGTAAAGTGCTCTTTGTGAGAATCTCACCACCTCAGTATAAATTCTCGTATAATTTCTTCAGGAGTTAGTGAAATCCCTTCTATCCCTTCTCGTTATTTGCCTAACAAGATTTTTTACGTAAATCTAAATATTCATTCCTTCTATCTCTTGTTATTACTTTTGCTTTGTTTTACTTATTAGCAGTATAATCTTTTTATGGCGAAATTTAAAACACTTCTTCCTTTAACCGAGGACAGTTGCCTTGCGAGAGGATAACTACAAAATTTCACTATCATCCAATACTTTATTTATAAATTTTTTTTGGGTACATGTCTGATTGCTTAGTTTCTATAAAAAAAAATCTACAAGGGCTAGTTTTTTTTGAATATCTTGTAGTTCCAAAAAATAACAATTAATGGCCTTGTGCGAGTAGCAATTTTATGTAAAAATTGAAACTCATTTAAAACTCACTTGCATTTTATTCAATTCGAAATCAACTCAAAGTTCTTCGTACTTAAAGTTAGCTTGCTCAAAAAAATTTGATTCACCTTATAGTTGACTCAGTATGAGTATAAACTTCCATATTTAGTGTTTTAAATATATAATTGAGAATTGTTTTTTGTAAATATGCTATATTATTTTACATAAAATAGATTATATTAGAAATATATATATATATATATAATTTATAATATTATATATATATAATTTATAATATTATATATATATAATTGATATAATTGATATTATTATACTAATAAAATTTGACTTATAATTAAACTCAATTTAACACAAAAATTGACTTAAATCAAAATCCATTTAATAGGCTTGAATTGAACTTGACTCAAAATAAAAAATTTTAATTTTGATTTAAGCCTGGCTCACTCAAAATTAACTTAAAGCTACCCCTAGGCTTATGATTCAGAAAGATTCTCCTATGTCTAGTGCTCAGCCCAACCCAAAGGCATGCACTATCAAAGAAATAGTTCATTTGAGACAAATTGTAGACTTATGTTCATAATACAGATAGAGGTAGAGAACAAGAGAAAGACATTTGTTTGTAGAGAACATTGGTTAAGATCTCTTATCTTCCTTGTGGGCATCCTCTAAGGTCTTATTTATAAGTAGTAATGATCCTAACTAGTAAAAATCAAAAGCTTATTCTTTTGTATAGCTTGAGAGACGTAGAGCTGATATCATAATAGTGTGATGGTAATGGTAGTGCTTTCACAGTTTATTATAGAGGAGTTCATGGATGGGCACTGCGTATCTTCTACTGATTAAGTTCGTTACAGATAAAGATAGTGGAAAATTCATAGGTGTAAGAGGAATAGATTAAAACTATAGAGTATGACTAAAGAGCTGCCAAGGAGTAGTCTGGTTTTAGTTATAGTAGGCTTGAGGGCTTGCTAGATGACACAATAGGAGAGATTGCTATTGAATTGCTCTCGTACTACTTTTTTGAAAGTGGCATTTACTCACAGGTGTGATGAAGTGGCCGATCTTGAATCCCTCACGTACGAGTTGTTGTATAAATATAGGAAGAAGTGTGTTAGTGAATATGTTTTGGTCCAACTTTGACTGCATTGATCGATTTGTCCACTGTTGACTACTGGCTTGAGCGTTAAGCCATGTGAATAGTAGAGATGTGAGCACATTTGTTTTTTAAACATTTTACTAGGGTACAAATACCCTATACAGTCATGGCCCATGAGATACACAAAATATACCATAAAATATACAAAAAAAATATTCCAAAATCAGAAGAGGTCATATTCTAATATTAATAGGTATTATAATTAGAAGAGGTCCTATTTAATATAAAAAAGGAGCTCGTGTTTAATTCAATCTTATTTACTAGAGCTCTTTATCAAACCTACTATCGAGCTTCGCATTGATCCTATTATTTAGATATATTATTGAGCCATTTAAATAATCTCATATCAAGCCCAATAATTAAGTTTATTTGTAAACTATATTCTCATTTATCAAATTGAAATGTCCATAAATATTTCAAAAGAAAAAGAAGAAGAAAAAAACAATTTGTTTGTCATGGAGATCAGTACTTAATTAGTAATAAGATTGAAAAATATTTTATAATAATAGAAATTCATTTTTTATTGGAAGAAATATTTTTTATTGGAAGAAATTCGACTTTATTAAGTTGAAGAATGAGACTCATTATTGTGAGCAATGCCATTGCGCCATAGTGCAACGTAAAGGCGTTTATGGGCCGGCCTAATGGGCCAAGATATAGCCATTTATGGGCCACCCTAATGGGCCAAATTGTTTCAGCTTCAAATCTAACCAAGTAGCTTGAGATCAAGGTAGCAGCAGTGAAGGGTGAATACGATTTGAGTTTGAGTTAAACTAGCCATGGCACAAGCTTAATTTGTTGATTTTGTAGATTGATTAGATCTCAAATCAATTTTGAGTTCGAGCCGACTTAACTCAACTAATATTCGATTTCGGGCTGACTTGAACTCTAACTAAGTCAGCTCAAACCCTCGAGTAAATTAAAAATTATGCTAATTAAAAAATTAGATAGTTTTCTAAAAATTGACATTTTCATAAAAAAAATTGAGATATTTACTACATGTTATACTATTTAGCTTTATTTATGCATTACTCATCCATTCTTAGTTAATTACGCTATGCACACTCAAAATAATATAAAATCTTACATACACACTTTAACTTATTTTGATTATAATGAATAATCATAATTTTTCAATAAGTTAGGTTACAAAAAATTTGAGCCGTTTATCATATTATTTTAAGAATATTTAAATATATTTTGAGTAAAAATCCTAAAACCTTGATGTTTAGGTGGTGGCAAGTAAAGGAAACATCCGCGACATGAATTGATTTTAGGACAAATCAACGCTTTAGTGTGGCATTGAGTAAGAAAAAAAAATGTACTATTAAAGGTAAAAATGTAATTTTAATGATTTACTAACAAAATATTTTTTTTTCAAATAGATTTTAATTAAGTTTTAAGTCAAGTGTGCATATATAAGCTTTATAATATTTTGAGTGTGTATAGCGTAATTAACTAAGAATGAATGAGTAATGCATAAATAAAGTAGATAAAATTTCAAGTTATAAATATAACTTGTGAGTTGGCTCGTAAACTCAACTTCAGCTAATTCCAAGTTAACTATCGATTCAATTATCGTGCTATTACCGATCTTCAAGCTAAAAACTCGCATGTCATGCCTCTCTTTTTCAACGATTGCTCCAATTTTTTCAAACATAAATCAACCTTCATAACAAGAACGTAAAATTGATCTTCCATTTAAATATTAAATACTATGTAATATATCTAAGATAATTAAGATATATTTTACAACTTATAAAGAGATTTTTAAGAAAATTAAGTTATTTACATTTATGTATTTTTTTAAGTATCAATATCTTTATAAGACTAATCATTTAGCTCGAATAAATTCAAAATTTAACTAAAACTCTGATGCAGCGCCAGATCACCAGCACCGATGACTTCTTTATAATCTACGACCTCGAGCGTAGATTATAATAATTTATTACCTTATACAGCTTGGTATCAGAGCAGGTTAAGTACTACTCTCTAGTAGTACCCGATCGTTGTTTGTGTCACCTTTTTTAGAGTCTATCTTGCATTGCATAAAAAAAAAAA